>CAXAMN010022507.1:292183-304051 GCA_963970005.1 Durusdinium trenchii | reverse complement strand
TTTGCAGCCAGTGGCTACCTCAAGATCCTCGCTCCAATGAGTCCAACAATCTCGATTCGTTCGCTGGGGCTCGAGCAGGGCCGGTGGGGCTGAGTTCCAAAGGCTCCTTTTTGGCGGTTACCTCCGAGCTTTGCGGCCTCTTTTCCCAGCAGATCCTGGGCACAGTGGGGGGATTGGTTTGGAGCAACATCGGTGTGAGTACCATGGAATCTGCGGTTGGACGTGTTTTTGTTGGTAGGTATCACCATCCATATTCCATATCCCGGTTGAGAAGGTGTTTGGGAGTGGCATAAAGTTCCAGTAGGTTGGAAGGGTCCAACTAACTTCACATATAGGTTAGCAAAGATTATAAGACCTAAGTTTTAGCGTCCTGTTTTGTGGCAAAGCATTCTTACCAAGAAATCCAAGAAGATCCAAGAAGTACTATAGTACGTCTTCGAGAGTGGCCTACCTTTTTCGGCGTGTCAGTGGGACACAAGGACACGCAGATCTGACCGTCAGAACTGTCTGCGAGACGAGCCATGAAGATCCATCAACTTTTGCGGTGGCCAACTCGGCGTGAGCCCCCCAGTCGTTTAGTCGTTGTGGCAGGATTTCCCACACGCGGCTGTGTTAAAGACCCCAAATCCTCGGTTTCCAGCACCCACACAGACTGGCGCCATGTCTGAGGAGAAGATTGACAGCTCAACCGCCAACCAGATGTAGATCAAAAAGGGGTTTTGGACGAGCGCTTTCTCAGGCTTTCAATGATAGAGCGTGGGTGGTCTACTTGCAATCAGAGGAGGGCCTTCATGTTCCGCACGAATGTTGTTCTCGAGTTTGCAACAGCAAGACTCGATAATGAAACATGGAATTGGCACAAGTTGTGCAAGTACTGAGGATTCCAGGATCCACTTAGTTTCTGAGAAGGTATTTGGAGGTGTTTGTTTGTTCAAAGGTCTGGCAAGTTTGGAGGCTCCATATAAGCAGTCGTGTACATGTCTCCCAGTTCAAACTTGCCGGAGTTAGTTGGGTGTTTTTTTTGCGGCATGCACCTTGACATCGGAACTTGGAGTCTGACAACACTTCCACAGAATCCAATTGGACAAACCTTGGAAACACTGACCACGGCGATGACATATGTGATACGTGGTTGTATGGATGTCTTCAGTTGGACAGATATCCGAAGACAGAGCTGCAGCTGGGCTCTACGGAAGTCTTGCGTCAAGGATCCTCACGTTTAAAGTCATGGCGCAAGATTTGCAAAGGAAGGAAGACTTGAGCAAGACAGACACTCGGTCGATGTATACCTGAGTTGCAGACGACTGAATACTCTGCGGTCGACCCACCTAAGAAGGGACATGCCCAGTTAGCCACTCTCGTTGCCGAGAGTGTAGTTGTAGGTAGTGCTGGAGCATTATTGATGCAGAGATTCCAGGACATTCCGATATGGCACTCACCGACAGGCCGAGTTTGGAATCACTCCACTCAGCTCACCAAGAGGATCTGTTTACATATCTTCTACCAAGTGCCTCACGGTACGTAACGATCAGCGCCTTGATTCAAGGACTTGGCCATCCTCGCACACCGCAAGGAGCTGGCCAAAGCTCAGGCGGTCTGGGCGTGGCCAGGGTGGAGCTGAGTGAGCTTGATGAGGGATGCCCTTTGCTAAGACCACGATTTGTATGGTTGGCTACTTGATAGGCAAGACCATTTGACCATCAATGTATCCTTTTCTTTGTTTGGGTTTGTTTGGAAATTGTGAGACTCTGCTCATCAATCTAGTGTTCTATAGGATTTTTGTTTTGTCCTCGTTCGAAAAAAGAGCCTGACCGGGAAGCAGATTCTTTGTTTTATGTGCTGCCCATGGATGTCCATGGTCTTTTGACGTCTCACAACAAGTGTTCAACCCTGCATGTTGGTTCGACAGTCAACATGATAGTGAGCTCGTTTGAATAAAGGTGTGCTTTGCAGAAGACTTGGCTGCAGGGGTAGTCCACAGTTGAGCGTATCACCTGTTGGTTTGGGATGAACAGCTAGCTTTTCGCTCTACCACTATTGCACCAATGGAAGTCAGTTGGTTGCTTCGGTTGAAAGCTGTCGTAGTCCTGACTGCGTGAACAAAGTGGATGGATGAACAGATAAGATGTTTGAAGATGAAATCAACCGCCGCAAACCTCAGAACCCCCCATCAACAGCAACCCAGAATGTATAATTTTTTGGTGTGGAACCACAGAATTCTGACCACAACCATCGCCAACAAAAACGTTCCCTCCAGGCATCCAAGCCGGCTTCGGTGCCCGACGTGTCCGTCTCCGCTGTTTGGGGAGGTGATGGTGCACACTTGGTTGCAGCAGAATGGTTTCGATGACCTGAATCGCTCCAAGGGTTTCCTCATCATTACCTATCCGTTGCATGAAGCAGTGCACCTTGGTATGGATCCAGGTGTGGCTGGGGAAAGAGTGAGATCTCTCTCTCTCTCTCTGAATGGGATGTAAAGGACTTGTTCGGGTCTATGAAACCTCGTTCTGGGGCCTTGTACTTGGGCAGCTTTGGTCAAGTGATGGATTGTTGATAGTGGAACGGGCTGTTCTTTGAACCAAGCGAGTAGCAAAGGTTTGAAGAACATTTGAAGGTGCAGATCCAATCAACCTTTTTCTGTATATACAATATATTATAACATACTATTTTGATGGAACTGCAGCTTCAAGTGACTCTCCAGGAACCTCCCGGTCCTTAGATGCAACAAATCAGTGCTGATCATGCAGCGTGGCCCACGGCAACGGGCGACTTACACTGAAATGAAATGCCAAGCTAATGGCAAGACCTGAGTCGCATCACTGCGGATCGAACGAGACTTGAGGTCAAGCACATCAACAATATCCACCAACGAATCCGGGCGACGTTTTTTCTGCTGCCACTTCACACCCCACACACCCACACACCACACACGCGCACACTTGCACGCGCGCGGGCACGCAGCCGCACACACACACACACTTGCTCTCAGAAAACTGTAGAACTTGTCGAAAGCACTCTCCGGCCGCAGGCAACATTCGGGAACGTGACATCACTCCGGAGGAGAACTGCATGGAGTCAATGCATGTGAACACGAACGTTATCATCTTGGCCCCACCCCCCGTCCTCCGTTGCCATGACAAGCAACTAGCTGGGTCACCGTGACAACCCTGTGTCCAACGAAGAAACACCGCCTGAAGACACCAAACCACCCCAGATCGCCAGCCACTAGATCCATTGGAAGAAAACCATTCTCCTTTGCAGCCCTTTGATGCCCTTTGTGCTCGACCTGCTACCACATGGCGATTTGGAGATTGGCACCGGTCAGGGGCCCCTGTCTACCGTGAATCACCACCTGCCTACCCAAAAAAAGCCGTGATTGACATGGAACTGCGGAACGCTTTTCGAGGAAAAACGCATGAAAACTGCGTGCAGTGACCATCTTTACACCTAAGGAAACAGGAAAATGCCTACATCGTCTGCAAGCTCCTGATGTTTGGTGCCAACCCGAATGCTCGTAACACCTGGAATCGCATGGCCGATGAGTATGTTGGCCCCACGAGTCATCCAGCGATTCGCTCTGCCTTCAGCAGGACCGGGACACCGATCTCGACGGAATCTATGGGGTAGAATTGGCAGAGGTAGACCCAAAAGCAACATAAAGCCATTAGTGTTTTTAAGTGTTATCATTTTACTCTCGGGCTCCAAGTATTTGGGTAGCTCTTTACTATAAGGCTGCACATGCTCTAAAGGGTGAGATGAACGAGTTGGTGAACATTGAGGTTGTTAGTAACCTGAGTTCACACCAGCCAAAAACTGACGGCTGCAATTTCTGGGATCTTCCTCCCACAATGGCCTGGGGCCAAAATCTTGCACCAAACCAGCTGACTGTTATAAATCGCGGTGGGAACACCCCGCATCCTCACAGAGCAATGTATTGAACACCTGAAACCCAGACAATATGTCAAGATGTGGTGACAGCCACTGTCTGGACCACTCGTGTTGGCCGCATTATGTAGGGCTTTTAGCCTATGGATTCTGACAGTGGGTAATGGACCCCCCTTCCCTGGCTGGCCAAACAAGCGAGCGGAATGGACTGCTTTCGGGATGTCAAACGAAAAACCATCCTTTGGGGAGATATTTATAATCCGCTTCCAGATGTTGCTTCAGTTGGCAAATTTGTCAATGAGTGTCAACTGTTTGAAGATCATGATCATGGGTGCTCAGCCAGGAATGGTTTTCTTGTTTCACGATCATGAATCATGCAGTGATCATCCAAGAATCCAAGCTGTGATCAAACAGGAATCCAACAGCACTCTCGAAGCATGGAAACAAGAGAACCCGTATCATTTCATGTCATTTCCTTTGCTTTTGGCACCCTTACAGCGTGACTACAACGATGACCAAAGAGCAGCCCCCCCCTTACGCAAACCTGCAAGCGCAGGTCCCGCGAGCACAAGAGCCTGATCTCAGAAGCCTCCTCCTCACTGGAGCGGTTTCCTCCGCCCCGTGGCTTCGAGCAGTTCTTCGCGGATCTGGAACAATCGGATCCATTGGTGCCTCGGATGGGGGGTTGGAGGCGTGGGGCGGTCGATGGGGTCACTGCGTCGTCGGTGCAGTCAAGGTACCCGCCACTGTCCTCGACCAATGCGGCCAAGAAAGCAGAAGAAACCATATATGATGACGGTACGTCATTATGTATTATACATTCATCCATTGAGTTGATGGACCATGTGGAGAACATGGTGAAAATTAACTAGAACTATATTTTATATACAATTAGTTTAACAAAACCAACAACACACACACACACCAACATCAACACGGCTACATCACCGCTGGGGCGTCCGTTCATCCTCCCTTGATCCACGGGATCGTATCCGGCCTCGCCGGATTTGTCCGCCGTCGCAGCGTCGGTCGAAGTGGGACCGTCGAACAACCGGGCGATCGAAGGTGGGAGGTCATGGGAGGTTCAAGTCAATTGATTCAGACACTGCGATGGCCTCCAACCTAATGTCAATTGAGTCAGACACTGCCAGATTATTCTTTTTGGAGCACCGTGTTGAAGAGATGATTGTTTATTGGAATCACTTGAGTAGGGAACCCCTGTTTTATAGGACCAAACTCGATGAAGACCCGTTACAATGCTGCAGATGTTTTCGTTGGGCTTTTCGGAGGGAGTCAGATGACGTTTGAAGAGTCCTCTGAACAGATGACGTTTGATGGACTCCTCAGGTGGTGTCCAGCAGCGAACAGCGCTGGTTGCGTGTTTGCGGACCCCGAGCTTGTCGGCGGCAGTTCTGAGATGTTCTACGCGGCCCTCGGGTAGAAAAAGGATTCGATGGCCATCTATGGTCACGGGAGCGATAATAGTAGGTTGATTCATATTGAAGAACGAGCATCAATCATCAACCACAATATGGAGGATGGTATCAACCACAATATTGTTGTTGATTCCTGTATTGATTCCTCATTCATATGGTGGATGATATGGGTGCCAAGCATCTACAGGTCCATGATGGTCCATGAGTTCTTGAACTCCCTTTGGGGTGCCTCAGCCATGCACGAGGATCCACTGCAGAGCAGCAGGGTGGTGCATGTTAGTGGCGACCGTGTGCGTGTGCGGCGTCCGGCTTATGGTGCTCAGTACGTCAATTTGAGTCAAGAGTGATGCACCAGCGAGGGCCAAGGGTGATCCTGGGCGCAATTTTCTCCGCAATGGTTTCATCGGGTCCTTCAACATCACTGAGATTCACTGAGTGACCTTTATGCGCGCAGTCCCGTGCGGGAATCTCCCCCAAAACACGGGTCCTTTGTCACAACATTATGATTTGCAAAATTTGTTGCCGTACCTGGAGAACCAAGAACCCTTAAAAACGTCATACCCTGAAAATTCACAAGGCTGTTCAAGAAAACACAAGTTTTGTTGCACAATGATATGATTGCCTACGGGATTCTACGGTGTTTCTGTGGTTTTTATACAGTTTCGAAACTGAGTGACCTAGTGCTTTTTGAAAAACAACATGTTCGACAGAAACGCCAGGTTTTTGGTCAAGTGGAGCCACAATACGATGTTTGTTTTGGGTTTCATAGGTACCAATGTTAATCCTGAAGGAGGACCTCTATTTAGGTCAATCAAGAGTTTGCAAAATCCTATGAACTATACATGAACTATATATTACATAACTACCCGCGGTTGGCATCATGCATGTGACAACGGACTTGCAGCAGATCCTCTCCCGCCAAAAACTCTTTGCTAATGTATGATCCGCGTCCACCCACGTCCGCCGCGAGCGACTTGATCACCCACCCGGGAAGAAGTTGGTCTGCTTTGTGGCCCGGTTTCAGCCAAAAAAGATTGATTTTCAAGGACGTTCTGTCATGTTCTTGTCATGATGCTGATTTAGGACAATATAATATATATATATATATATGTGTTTTATTTTATAGGTCATAGGTGATCATATGTCCCACTCACATTCCACACAAACAGGAACGTCACACATGGTATTTTCTCTCCGGACCAAAGCCCGTCCGTCTTGGAACGACGCTTCCGGGGTTGAGATCCCTGGGCACCGCTTCGTTCAGCCCTTTTTTCGTCCGACCGGGACGTCACAACCGGTCTCGCCAGTCGTGGCCGTGGCCCTTCAGCCCGCCTCCGGTCCTTGCTCCTAGTAGTAAGGCCAGGAGCTACTAGTATAGCTTCCTTGCTCCTAGTAGCGATGCCAGGAGCCCCTAGTAGCGAACTGGTGACGCATGAGCGTTGCATGAGTTCATCACGTGAAGAGTCGGTCATGTCATGTCGAGTCCAGTCCAGTCAGACAGTTTGGGGCCACGTCACCACGTCTTATATCGTCGCCGCTTTAGCCTTCAGCTAGCCGTGAAGCCCCAAATGAATCTAGGGCCTGTTGCCACAAATGGTCCCGTTCTATGAGCTATAGCATAGTCAGCTTAGATCTTGACCATTGTTGACCACTTGCGTTTTCAGTTTTTACAGCTTATAGTTTATCTCAGTTTCCCTCGGTGAACTCCTGCCCATTTTCAATTTCCTTGCGTCGCCTAGCCTCCAGGCCAGTAAAAATCCGGCAGCTGGACGGAGGGAGCAGATGGGAGCAGGCATGAAAAAGGCACCAAAGCACAACACATTTTGTAGGTACGAGAGCAGCTTAGAGTATGACAAGTGTTGATGATGAAGTGCGCATTCAGCAGTACACCATTCTGCATTCTGCTCCTTGGCTATAAGCACCCTTTGCCCTAGGGCCTGCCGGTTTTTGGAGAGTCCACGGGTGTTTATCGAACCGTGAACCAAGAAATGGCCCATGCTTTGGAAGCACATGTGTAACAGATCACTGTGTTTAAAGCCATGTGTTGTTTGACATTACATATTGATATTAACTTAAACTATATTAAGTAGTCTACGGCATGCTCTATTTGCTTGTCTATCATCAGTATCCGCTTGTGAAGGAGATGGGGCCCCCACATAAACGAAATACTTTGGCTTGATGACACATGATGACACTAAAGTAGTCTGAATGAAATAGTGTGACTTCCTACTAAAGTAGTCTGAACGAGATACAGTTACATGACCTCCTACTTGAGTAGTCTAAACCAGATAGGGCCCCATATAATAGATAGTCCACTTCAGTTTAGTACCAAATAAATGCCGCGGCACATATTAGACATATTATGTTATGGCTAACAGCATTTATATTGTTAATATCCAGAGTGGGACAAGTGTCTCGATGCCACTGGAATTCTTTTGCTTGCTTCAGAGCTTGTGCCACAGTGTGGGCAAAAGTAGCACCAAGTGCTGTGTTGTGGAGCATCGCAACTCACCAGGAGTCTTTCAGAAATAACAGGAGTAAATTGGATCAGTCAATCCACTTGCAAGCCGAAGTGATTGTGATTTGACTAGCTGAAAGGCTGAGGATGTTGAGTTTTCAAGCTTCAATATGCATGGTTTTCCCCGTTCAATTTTGCCAGATTGGTTCGCTGGTCGAGAGGACGCCTGAATTCTCTTCAGAAAAAGGGTTCCACCGGGCCAGAGGGTGCAAACTGGAGCATGATGCATGGTAGATAGTGATCGAGTTGTTACAGTATCAAACGGGATACCACAAGACGACCCAAATGGTTGGAAAGGAGATTCTTGATCAAATTGCAACTTCAAACATATTTTGCCTTGCATTTCATTCCTTTTGTAAGCACTGAGAAGCATGAGTGAGCAGCTAGAATATGGAGTTATCTCGGGCCTTTGGGGGTTGCAAGCAGTGAGTCACTCCCTCTTCAGCACACAGTTTTGGATTTCCTAGATTACACATTTCACCCCATTCTGCATTCTGCTCCTTGGCTATAAGCACCCTTTGCCCTAGGGCCTGCCGGTTTTGGGAGAGTCCACGGGTGTTTATCGAACCGTGAACCAAGAAATGGCCCATGCTTTGGAAGCACATGTGTAACAGATCACTGTGTTTAAAGCCATGTGTTGTTTGACATTATATGGAGTTTAATCTAAACTATATTACTGTAATTAAGTGCTAAATAGATTGAAAGCATATGTAAAATAATTGGGTTGTGTCATTATAATATGCTTAACAGTCCAGCAGTTATATTGTTAATATCCAGAGTGGGACGATTGTCGTACTCAATGCCACTGGAATTGTATTTGTTTCAGAGCTTGTGCCACAGTGTGGGCAAAAGCAGCACCAAGTGCGCAACCCATCAGAAGTCTTTCAGAAATAACAGTAAATCCACTTGCAAGCCGAAGTGATTGTGATTTGACTAGCTGAAAGGCTGAGGATGTTGAGTTTTCAAGCTTCAATATGCATGGTTTTCCCCCTTTCCACCAGGCCAGAGGGTGCGAACAGCGGAGCTCCAATGAGCCCCATATTGCTGCTTCAGAACGGACCGAGATGAATGAAACATCATAAGGTCCAAGCGCATCCGGGACCTTTTTGGACGGTAAATACATGTCTTATTTGTTTTAGAACCATGGAATGGTGTGCGAACTACTATCCTTTGCGAGGTGCAGATTTGCATGTTGCCATATATTCTACGATTCTATGTGATCGAGTTTTTTGTAGGTGCATGCTGCTTGCTGGAACTTCTTCAATCTTTCCTGTTCTTTCATCCAGGGTGTGAAAGGTGTCCAATTTACATCCTGCTCGCAAATCGAAGCACGGGAGGGAACCGGAAATCCAGTCGATTGGACCTCTTTTTTCCCACGGCCAGTGATGACGGTTGAATCCATCGCGTGAAACTCGTCGCATCTCTCTTCACCCAGACTTAGTGGTCTCTCTCGTCACCCATTTTTAGATCGCAGAGTGATCTCAAAGAACCTTCCCCCTGGCCTGAACAGAGCAATGCGAGACTCACGAGACGTGTTCAGTTTTTGTCTCGCCATCCGTACGACTCCAGCTGTTCGCTGCGATCCGCAGCGGGCTGTGTCCGGCCGCCTGTGGCCCTTGCTCTTGATCTTGAAGTCGGAAATCGTGGTCATCCAGGTCCGTGGCTACAGGTCATCGAAATCTAGAAACCACGTTCAACATGTTTCTGTGTGTGTTTCTGCGTAGTTTGTTTCATCATCCCGTGTTGTTTTCATGAGGAGATGTAATAGTTCTTGTTCTCCTGGGTGGCAGTCGTTCGTGATGGAAGGACGGGTCTTGATCCAGCGGAGTTCGACCTCGACCTTCCAAATCTTCAACTTCAGAGCTTGCGCCGCAGTTTGGACGGAAAAAGAAGTGCCCAGGTTTCGCATCTGAATGAAAGACATGACCAGTTTTACGTTGGAGTGTTGCAGAGGATCTTCGTCCATGAGGAACGATAAGAATGTCTATAGCTGTAGCTTTGGGAATGTTGCTTGTTCTTTTGGCAGCTATTAGGAACAAGTGCATCGCTACTAGTAACAAGTGCCTTACTAGTAGAAACAAGAAGCTATTAGGAACAAGTGCCTTACTACTAGTAACAATAAGAATCTAATTCTGCCGTTTCAGACTCCAAAGCGGCTGCCCAGTTGCTGGAAAGCGAACCTGTGGTCAGCCTTCCTGCCAGTTGATGTTTAAAGCCATTGTCAGAACGCTATGGATTGAGCACTACCCAGGGTAACCCCGCACAGAAAAGGTGCACAGTGTACATTGTATGTCCATATTATACTAACAATATAATATAATGTATTGTCATATATATATATATATTACTTATAGCTACACGTTATATATGTATATAACACATACAAATATAGACATATATATTATAGTATTATGTAATTATATCTCAACATCCGAAAGATTCAAGACGATCTTGGCATCTTTGTTCGCTTCCCGAGGCGAGGAGCTGAGACGCTGCTCCGCACTCGCAGAACGAACAGAGGCGCCAGTGGCTCGCCGCACGAACGGTGCGTGGTGGAAATAGAAATAGAACTGGCAATTGGAGGCAAGGTGGTGTCAAAAAAAAATAGATGATCACTGAAGTGAAGAACAACTATTCAGCAAGCAGTTCAACTATATATACATTTGCTGTGGCAGGCCTTTCTGGCTTCAGGTTGTGTTTGTTATAAGAGACAAGAAGAGACAAGTGCTTTTTCAGGAATTGTATTGCATGCGGATCCATGTGAGTGCGGGGTGGATGGCCCCTGGTCTACAGTCCCACTCGTCGGACATGAAACTTCACTTCTATTAGTCACATAGAGATCACCATAGATTCTATTCTAGTCATTTTCACATCGATATCACTCGGACATGTGGGCAACACGGATGCGTGGCAACACCACATGTGGCCGTGACACTGGACATCCCTCGTCGGATCAGACCCCGGACCGGACCCAAAAACCGATGCACACTGGACCCCTCAAGACAACTTCGGTCTCCAAACTTCACCTAGTAGCGTCCTTGCTACGCTCGTAGCTTCTTGCTACGTACGTAGCGTCCTGTTCCTAGTAGTAAGGCCAGGAGCCCCCGTTCGTAGCGTCCGATCGCTCCGTTCGTAGCGAGGCCAGCAGCCCCGTTCGTAGCGTTCCTGTTACTACACCCTTTTTGGGGTGTTTGGTCCCCAGAGACACCGGTGTTGAACTCCTGGGTGTGGAGTGGCCCACACCACAGGTGTCGAGTCAGAGGCGGGGAACGGAGCACCGTGTCGCGAAGAGAGAAGGAGGTGGTAGAGAATGTAGAAAAGAAAGTGGCAAATTGACCATGACGTGAAGTCCTTGGCAAATAGCCAAAAGTGATGCTTGAACGAAAGCCTCAAGGGGGCGTTTTTAACGCCTCAAAGGATCTCAAAGGCCTTTGGTTGGCATATTCAGTTGCAACGAAAACTTGGTGAAGCAAGAGACTGGACCTATTCCTGGCGTCAGCGTGCGGATATGGAGACGGCAGGAAATCGCTTACTCTGTGCATCGCACAGTTGGCGCTCCTTGGATGCAGACTGGGTGGGCATTTGATGTTTGGTGCTTGGAGATTTTTTCAGGTTCAAACGGAGTTGTTTGCAGAGGCACATCTGAAAAAGGATCAAACGGTTTCTTCGCTTGGCAGCACATCACGTGACTCACATGAGCCAAGGGCAGAGAGTCAATGAAAAAATGGTTGCGCAAAGCGATGCAAACTCAAAGGCCTCTCCAAAAGACAGAACCTTGCACACTACATTACACTACTCGTGCACGTTGGACCCATTCGTGGTGATTCGTGGCCAAGATCGAGGAGCGTTTGAGATTCCCTCGCAAGGACTTCGGAAGCAGTATATAGATACAGATGGTACATAGATTTGCTTCCATCAAGTCACTCCCTTTTCATTGGCATTAGCCATTACCTACTAGCAAAGGCCTCCAACCTACTACCACTGGCCTCCAACCTAAGAGCGATGGCCTCCAACCTTCTAGCGATGGCC
>CAXAMN010022507.1:208974-283219 GCA_963970005.1 Durusdinium trenchii | reverse complement strand
CTAATAGCTTCTTGTTACTAGTAGTAAGGCACTTGTTACTAGTAGCGATGCACTTGTTCCTAGTAGCGAACCTTGTTACTAGTAGCACTTCTTGGGTTCTTCACCCCCTCGAAGGAGGAGAAAATTCCGAGGGTCACGGTCCCAACAGCTGTATAGGGGAAACAGGTTCAATTCAATATAATGCAATGCTTTGGCGTCCTATCCACCATTTCGCCCCAAGATTCACTTCCTCGCCCGTTTTCGCATGCGTTGAGGTCTTCGACCGTGGGGCCTGGGGAGTGCTGTCCATGAGCAGCCAGGCCTTCTTCCGACAGTTTGGGCACCTCAGAGGTCGCCGACTCTCTCGTCGTTCTTTGGCGCAAAGGTTCGTCGATGGCGAAGAGAAAACGAAACTTCGATGAAAGACGTTGGGCAATGACGACGACGCAACCATTTTGAGCCACGAATTACTCGTCGACATTATATGTATATATATATATACCATGGACCATGAAGGAGTTTATGGCCATAAGTTTCGGAAATGTCAAGCACATCCCCTGACCTCTCGGTCATGCCTTGGTAGAAAAGCCCCTCTTTAAGGAGTGCACAGATTGCTCTTCTTGCTCTTAGTCGTGCCCAGTTGAAGAGTTCAGAGGGATTAGTCCTACACTTAGAGGCTTTAAGGGACAGATCTCGAAGCTTTGGAACTGAATGGAAATCCAATGCTTCTATGGGTTGGCCATCACTATAAGGTTCCCAAATGTTTTCTCCGGGAAGCTTTCAAATCCAATCGCTTTGGAACTCGGAGCCGCTTTAGTCCTCCTACTGAGAGAGGAGCTTCCAAAGAGTTCGTTTCCAGGCGACGACGCCAAGAGACTCGAGGGAGGACCTCGGGGTTCCCGCTGGTCTGAATGGAACCAAAAGGAAGCACCTTGTTACTTCTAGCTTCTTGTTACTACTAGCGTGGCACCTGTTACTAGTAGCGTGGCACTTGTTACTACTAGTATGGAAGACCTTGGAAGACCTGAACCGCTCTTTCTGTCTTTCTTGTTCCTTTCGGTTTTGGAAGTGATTCCACTGAACCTGGCCACCCCTCAAGAGGAGACTCATCAAAGTTTATCCCCACCAAAGCAATATGTTCACGCCCTCATGGTTGTCATCATAAATTCCAATATGTCTCAATAAAGGACTCAAGCCCATATTTGCAGGCCACTGCGTTTGACTCCAGTTACTATAACTGGACATTGTGGGGGCGTTGGAGTTCGGTGAAAGGCGGTGTCCCACACTTCTTCCAGTCTTTGCTCAAGGCTTGGGGTTCGTGAGGCCGGGAACCCCGGAACCGGCGGGACTGGTGTGCTTTTGGGTGGTTTCAGTCAGGATCCCGCCATACCAAACTGGCCCTTCCCAGTCGTCTCCTCTTCCTAGCCGGTTCAGGTGCAGTATGTGGTACCTGACCTGCAATGTACATCCTTGGAAAGGTTTGGCCCATTCAGTTTACCAAACTGCAACACACTTGGTTGACAGATCTCCACTCTTCCAATAGACATCTTGGGCCGTAGACACCACCAGTGGCCCCTAGAAGATGCTTGGTCCCCAGTGAACTGACACCAGCACTGTTGGAGCAGTTGTTATTTTCGCAGAGTCGTGGTATGACCAGCAAACTGCGCCACTCGCACCATCTCGCACCAGCTGGAATATTCGGAAGACACCACGAATGCCAGGGACAACCTTTCCTGATACGACACAGTGTGTAAAGATGTCCATGACTCCCTTTTACACTAGTAACAAGGCGCCTCACTACTAGTACGTAGCTAGAAGCTCTTGTAACAAGGCTTCAACCTGCAGGGTGATGTCGACAAACCGACCTTCACAGGTCAGGTGACGAACCAGACAGGTCGTGGCCGTTCATCTGAGCAGGACTCGATTTATCGAGCATCTAGACACAGAGACTGGGATTTGCAATAGTGAAAGAAGGGCCTGTTAAAGCAGCATGGATGACCATATTGACAATATGTAGATATATGTTGTATAGACTATAGATATTGGATTAAGCATGCAAAGGGCGCCGCACCATGGCTGGAGTTCTGCAAAGCCGTAACAGCCGAACGAGGTGAACAATTCCGATCACAGACTCTGCATCAACTTGCACCATGGCTTCGATATAGCCACCATGGCTTCGATATCACTACACATGAAAAGACTGAGAAAGGCCACAGAGACTTGTGTGGTTTGCTTGAGTTGTGCTGCCACATAGCTGCCATGGAGCTGCTGATGGATGGGGTTATTGACACCCATATTCATCTCAGTGAGCATTACAAGGGAGGTGGGGCACCTGGGGCATCTGCAGCACGTGTGCAGATGCTAATTCAGGGGGGCATCGATTCTATGGATGTGCGGATGTGGGCTGCACCCAGTAAGTTCAGCCAAGGGCCATTTGGCACGATTTGTTCCACCAAGATGTGCAACAGAAATGCTGAAGTTTCACAACACACTGAATGAAGCGTGTGAATTGAACGTCCCACGCAGCGCTTTGACATGTGACGATATTGTGCCGTGGTCATTCCAGAATGTTCTTCTTCCGGCCTCCAATTGACACATAGATGTGAATCTGAATAAGCATGAAAAAACAGACCGTAAAGCATCATAAGCCCGTTGGAAGTTGGAGGTTCAAATATATACTTAGTTGATCTTATTTGGAGAACAACCAATCGACTGATGGCTTCATCTAGCTCAGTTACAGTAGCTCAGTCCTTGGAAGTCTCCCTGGTTCTCTTCCTTCTCTTCGTCTCATCAACGTTTGGGTGTGCTTCGCCCCGCGTGCCCGTCCGGCCGTTCCGCCTGGTGTTGGTTCCTTCGTCAGGGCTGCCCAACTCCTGGCATCCCAAAGTCGACTCGCCGGGCTTCCAACGAGCCACGAGGCTGAACGGGTGTGATTGTTCCTTTAAAAGCGTCCGATCGCTCCCTTCGTAGCGATGGACTCTTTTTCTTACTAACTAGTAGCATCCTTTGTTCCTAGTAGCGATGCCAGGAGCCCCGTTCGTAGCATCCTTTGCTCCGTTCGTAGCGATGCCCTTTGTTTCTAGTAGCAAGAATGCTCTTAGTAGTAAGGCCAGGAGCCCCGTTCGTAGCGTCCTTGCGAGTGGGGTGATGGAGCCGGGTGTTCCGAAGGTAAAGATCGCGGAGCTGGGTGGATTGGAGAAAGCTGTCCAGCTCCTGGGGTCTAGTCGGAACAGCTCATTTGCACAGAAGATCACCAAGCTGGCGGCGCATTGGGAGATCAGTCAAGACATGTCAAGACGAAGTCCATCGCTCCGACGTGTGACGCGGAAGGCTTCGTGATGTGTCCTGAGGATTGGAGCTTGGAGGACTTTCGCGCCTCCACGAAGCGTGGAGCCGGCGGAGCCTCACGCTTCGGGGTGGTGGGCGCCATCTTTGTGGAGTGCTTCAATGAGGGGCCACTGGAGGAAGCCCAATGGGTGCCTTGGTCCGGTGTCGAAGTATGCGGCGTCATGCTGTGGAGGGGAAGGGGTGGGGTGGACAATGCTGTGTAGTGCATTCGGTATGTAAATATGTCATGGTGTGTAAAAGGTCTACGGCGTTTATTTGTCAAAGGTCTTGAAATCTGTGTGGTTGTCCTGTTTCCAGCACTCTCCAAAGTACAGCTGGAGTGCATTGTCTGTGGTGGTGGATGAAAATTTGCCCAACGCACAGCCACTGTCAAATCTTGACGCCAGAATGGTGAAAAAGACAGGTGACAAGCCCACTCATATATATATATATATAATATGGGCCCTCGAAATTAGGATGGAGGCCCTCGCCATTAGGCTGGAGGCCACTGCTACTAGGTTGGAGGCCATTGCTATAATCATGTTATAGCAAAAAGATATTATTCGAGTGCAGGGCATACATGAGCATATTAAACCCAGAGGATTGGTAATCATGAACATTGACTCATGGATTGAGGAATGTTCGATGTTCACATCTATGTATTTTGCATCCTTTTCCTTCTTTCACTTTCATCTATCATGACGCCAGGACACACAGTTTCTACAGCTGCAGGATTCTCCTACTCATTTCACCAAGAAGTCTGCTTCACTCCACTCTCTCTCTCTCTCTCTCTTAATCATATTCAATTGACCCTTTTTCCAAGCTGCACACAGTGTTTCTTCTTTCATGCAGCAAAGCGTCCGCGGCTGAGGTTTTAGACTTGATGCAGAAAGATCCCTTCCTTTTGGGCCTCGTGGCCCAGATTCGTGTCCAGCAGGGCCCCGAGCATGTGCACCTCGATCAACCTGTGCACAGTTGACCCGAGGACTGGAGTTTGGGATGTGCGGGTGTGCATAATGAACTATCATTGTCCATAAGCTTTATTGGATGTTGGTGTACAAACTCAAACTATTGCCGAAGTATGATGCGCTGACGTAAAGCATTCACTGTTGCGTGTTCCTGGCTCAATCAGTCTACTTCTGGCAGGTCACCGTTCTCCATGGTGGTGTCAACCCCCAACCGAGGAAGGCCTTCCTCGAGAAGATCCGCCTGCCCAGCGGCGAGTTGCCCAAGGGCCTCAAAGGCGCCCGCACCTCGGTCGGAGGAGCCAAGGGCATCGCTACGAACGGAACGAGGACGCTACGCACGGGGCTGGCATTATTAACTACTTGTAGTTGCATTCTTGCTAGGAACAAAGGGCATCGGGTTTGGAAGCGTCGCTGGAGAATGCGACAGGTGTTGGGTCGACGGAGAGGTCGTGGGGGACCTGGGAGGTGGGAGTCGCATGAAGTGGCTCTATGGGGTTGAGTGGGCTGTTCGGTGTTGGTGGGGACATTGCATGGCATTGCTGGTTTGAAGATATGGAGGACTGAGACAGGGAGGTTCATACTGTGAGCAATGCGACAAAGCTGAAGTCGTCACGAGCTCTACAGAATTCACCGCGTGCGAATTGAGCCAAGAGCTTTCAGGTGAATTCAGATGCTTGCTTTGAAAGCAGAGATGCAATCCCTCGGCACCACGATTCATTATTCCTCTCAATGGTCCAGGCTTGAATCACACCCTATACAGTTTGCCGGAGACAGAAATCTATGCCACAGGAGCCACGTAAGCCGGAAACCACGAAGAGCATTGTTTGGACCTCGTGAATTTGCCTGGGAGCTCTTTGTGAACCTCCCAAACCCCCCACAGCATGAACAAAACACACAAGCAAAGAAAGGACACCATATCCTGACCTCATCCAGTCCTGACCCTGATGATTCACCACTCGCCTCAAAATGCACGACACCAACGCCCGCAAGCCTTCCGGCGCCCCGACGGTTGAGCAGCTCCAACCTGCAGGAAAGGTAATTTGACTGATTGAGTTTGGGCCCTTTGGACCATTTGGGCTTCCAGGACAACTGCAAAAAAAGGCAAGAGAATCGCACAAAAAGAGGCAGCACGTGGATTGCATATGATTTCATAAGACTCCCAGAACAGTTTGTCTCAAATCACTGTGCTTGCATTGGGGCTCTACTGAGGTTTTGTGTTCATGGCTTGCGAGAACCAAGCGGATGACGCCTGCTTAGATCCCTGGAGTTGATTCATGTCGATTCGGTTCCCTCTTCTTGTGTCGCTCATGTCGGAAGCATTAGCAGCTCCTAGCACTCCTGTTAATGATTGCAAGGATCTCAGACCCAGGGCTTTAAGAATCAGAGCATGTTTGTTCACTCGAGGCCGCAGTAATGGCTGAATGCTTTCCACGTTTTCTGTGATCGTTCACTGGGCTGATTTCACCCGGCGTCCCCAGACCAAATCGATCGGAAGTGCGGAGTTCCGCCGAGGATCCCGTCTTCCTCGAGGGTCTTCAGGTGCTCAGCGATGCACAGCTGCTCTGGGAGTTCTGCTGTGAGCCGCGGATGGCGCTGCATTTGCCCAGCTGCGACGTGTCCATCCGTGGGTGTCAGACATTGGCGGTTTTACCACCCACCCCGAAGACAAGGGCTGTAAGATGGTATAGGCTTTTGGTGGACATAGGCAGAATGGTT
Organism: Durusdinium trenchii; assembly: GCA_963970005.1. Taxonomy (NCBI): domain Eukaryota; class Dinophyceae; order Suessiales; family Symbiodiniaceae; genus Durusdinium; species Durusdinium trenchii. Next base: position 277,229 of record CAXAMN010022507.1, on the reverse strand, counting down.
TCAAAACCACGGGATAGGTGAACAATGGTGAACATCAGGAGGTGTATCATCAACAAGAACGGGCTAGAGGGTTCTGTTCCTTTGATTGGCGAGGCAGCAAACTCAGTGAATATGTTTACTAGTGTCTCTGGGTTGAACTCCATGCTTCTCGGATCTGCTCGAGTTGTATATTTTTGCCCAAACCCTCGGTTCTTTTTTCTTGTTTTGTTAGTCCGTTTGAGGAAAGGAGCTTCGATGGAATCGTAAGTTCTGGCCCACACACACACACTCCATATCATATCGATCAAGCGTCTACCCACATCATCCACCGGGACCACTTAGAATCCTCACACGCCACAAAGAGATTTAGAGACTGTTGATTATTTGCATCGGATCAAGAGCTCTTGAATGGGGTCTTCATGCAGTGCTGACAATTGCACCGTCACTTAGTGTTCCTATTGGACGAACATTTTTGGAAGTTTGTCGCTGTTGTACTTATCGAACAACAATTTATATCTGGCATAGCTTTCCGCCGGCAGAAACACAATCACCGCCCAGGCATCAAGCGTTTCCCCAAGATGACCTTTGTCATTGACCACCTGGCGCACAATGGCTCCAAGGGGGGCGTTGCCTGGAGTTGTACAGACATGTTGTTGTTCTATCTTTCTAAAGCACAAAAGCAAAGAAAGATATGGCGTTGTACTATAATGTCAACACAGGAAGCATAAGATTGTCAATATTCAATGCTCACAACCCACAGGTGGATGTTGGGAGTTTCATTGAGTCTACTGCATCGATGTACCGCCCTGATGCGACTACGACTGAGGACATGGACACTTGGAGTCCCGCCATTGATGCCCTTGGTCAGCTGCCCAATGTCTACATGAAGATGGGCGCTACTGAACAGTGGGAGGTTGAGGACCCAGGCAGCATGCTGTTTTAAACAAATGCATGCCGTGCGTGAACGCGCTCGTGCGCTAGAAACGTGGTCCGAGAGGCTGGAGGGAGTAGAAGACTGGACCGACTGGACCCAGGTTCTTGACACGTTGGTTCTAGGTGAGAATCCTTTGCTTCTAGGTTGGAGGCCATTGCTTCTTGACACTATGGCTCCTTCTTGACACTGAGATGCCCAGAACCCCCAAAATCAGCTCGTCGTGGGCGAACCACCCGGATACTCATCGATTCCGGAGACAAGCGGAGGTGCCTACATGGACCGGGCCATCAAGGCGAGCGAAGGAGCACGTGAGATGCCGTTGCAAGTCATTGGTCATTGGTCGAAGTGGTCACCATGTTATTCTATTTGTTTCGCCAAAGAGGTATATCCCAGAGAGGCTATTGGTGCAGATTTGTCGCCGACGATTAGCTGCAATCTGTTTCAGTGAGACTCGGGTTGGAAACCCATGGCCAGCAGCAGGATGTCACTGAGGTGGTTTCTTTCTTGCTACCAAATCGTCCTTTGGATTTCGGATCTCGGATATCCATGGTGTTGGAGGGTTAATGTTCAAAAATGTTGACGACAGTCTAAATCTTAGCCAGATTTTCCATCGTAGCTCCACTCCTGCACACATTCCGGGCTGGATATGGATATGCTTTCTTACTTGATGATTCTCGTGTGAAACTGGGTACAAGACAGTACTAGGATCTGAGTGACGAGCGTGTTTGAGTGCAGACTGAGATCGGTCACTGGTGAGGCCTTCGATCTCATTTCGTCTCGTTTCACGGGATCGGTCTCATCCTGTGAGGCCTTCGGCTTTGACCGGATTCTTTATGAGTCCAATTGGTTCGTCAACGAGGCCATGGGCGATGCCTATGACCGCACAGCTACCCTCCTGCCGCTGTGCGAACGGAGTGAAGGGAGCGTGGATGGAATGGAACGGGAGGATGAAACAGGAACAGTTGACAGGTGTGGGAACAAAAGTATCTACTGGTACTATAGTCTCCTGCTTTATTTGATGTTGCAGCCAAAGGTTGATGGAACGTTTCCTGCAAGAATTCAGGAAACTGGTTGGTGCACTAGCTTTCGATTCTATTCTTACAAGCGCTCTTCCAGGTCAACCTGCAAGTTATGAACTCAGTATCTTGATCAACCTGCAAACACGCCTCCAGAAAAGGAAAAAAACGTGTGACAGACTGTGACAAACAAGCTGCCTTGCGCCTTTTGGGCCGCATTTGCATATCGAGGTACGAAGCCTGCCAGCGCGCCGGCGCGAGCGACCTGGACTTGGTCAAGGTCTTCCGAGGCAACGCCTGCCACGTGCAACCTGTGCAACCAAGGGCTGAGGGGCGACATTTTTTGATGTTTGTTTGGGGATGAACACCCTTCGTGGGTGGTGTCTTTTCGTTTGAGCCCACAAAAAAAGAGAGAGAGAGAGAGCAAAGCGGATGCTGACAAAAGCTATCCCAGCCATGACAAATGGACGAGTCTTAGAACAGGGAGATTTACCGAGCTCCCCTGATGAAGAAACATCAAGGACGAAAATACCATCCCGTCACAAACATACCGTGTAATCATATACTTACTGGGTCCTGTGACAGGTGTCCGATCTTTTGTATGAAGGTCCTGTGACATTTATTTGTGCAAAGAATTCACTGGTCATCAGTCATCACTCGTCAGTCGCGGTGACGTCTGAATGGTCACTGGTTTAGTGTGTGTGTGTGTGTGTTCATCGCTGCGTAGTTGGTGCTATTGTATGCTATTGTTCTTTTCGGTTTTCTGGGAGGGGGTGTGGCAAGAAGGGAGATGTTATGAAAACATGGTAATAAAACATCAGTCGATTTTGTGGAGCACTCATGGCTGCTTTGGTCCACTTCCAGCATGTGCAGATATCAAAAGAATGGTTCAGCATCAAAAGAGGGACAACAGAGGACCCTGCAAACATTAGAATTGGATAGAGACCGCACCACAAATGGGTTGTTTAATGGGTTGTATAGTTGTATGCAGTCTATTTTGCCTTCCATGGGTCTGTGGAGGGCATCCCTCTTCAATTACATGATACGCACAGCTATTGGCATTGGGTATTGTTGGAGAATAGCCACAGTTACTCAAATGTATCAATCCATGTTCCGCTCAAGGGTCATGGAACTGGCTACCAGCACTGGGGCGGAAGTACAAACCGCAGAAGGAACACTGAGCATCCGTGTGTGTGTGTGTGTCACCAATTGGGGGAATCCGTTTCATCCGTCCCTCCCACGAGTCCAGACATCGTTGCTCCGATCTCCGATCTCGGCCCAGGTCAATGGGTCTCCAACCTAATAGCAACAGGAAGCTAATAGCGATGGCCTCCACCCTAGTAGCGATGGCCCAGGTATCAACTGGATCTCTAGGCGTTGCTGCGCAAGCTGGGCCGACATGCAGGAGGATCTGGCGTCCTCATCCGCGCAGAAAAGAGCAACGTTGGGTGGCTGCTGACGTGTCATGCTTTGAGCTGGGATGTGCTTCCTGTGGCATCTGTGATCAGAAAAGATCAAAAAGCGTAAGGACAACAGAGGTGATTTGTCATGTGACTCACAAGGTTGTCATGGGATAGAAGAGATAACTTTTAGCACAACAATTATGACATTTTGATGATCCACCATAACGTGTTGTACTATTCCAGCTTTCTAACTCAACTATTTCTGTGAAAACAGTTTGCATGTCCACACTGGACCAATCGGCATTGATTCAACACGCAGTCCAACGGATGGGGCCAATGATCGGGTGTCCAACGGTCACAGGCGACTCTTGCAGAGGTGGCCGCCGCCGTGGTCCGCCGGGGCGCCCGGAGAAGGCTGTGGGGCAAGAAGCAAAAGAGCAAAAGCAGCATTTGGCAGACCAGTGACACCCCCAAAAACACCCTTCTCAACAACAATCCCCAGTTGCGCATGGTTGAAAGGGATCAGATAGCTCCTTGGCTTGACGCTGTTCTCCGGTCTGAGCGCCAGTTTCTTTGGGTGTGCCACAATGAAGCCCAATCACCCAATCCGTTTCGCCGCTTAGGGGTGCACAGCTTGCAGTTGGATGAGTCCTCCAAGCTGCCGAACTTCCGCACGGGGACCCGATCCGCGGGAACATCGGGGAATCCGTTTTCTGTGTTTCTCGAGAATTGGAGGCCATTGCTTCTACGTTGGAGGTCATCAATTGAGTCCACTGGGGTGATGGTTTGGTCTCACAAAGGTCTCAACATGTCTCAACATGTGACGCAGATGTTCGGTGGGTGGTTGAAGGGTCATTGTGGTGGTTTGCACAGCGTCCAAGGTTGTCCCTGACTAGGCGGTTCACTTCAATCTGTTTGGTTGAGGCTGAGGGTTGAAACCATGTGAAAGGGAAAAGTGGTGCCTGGATAGGGTTCAATGTTGTGTTTGTTTCCTTCACTTGGAGGTTTGGCTCATTCAATGTTGCCTTTGAGGACTGGCTCCTCAACAACTTCACACAGACCATGTGTTGAGGGGTATTTGCTAAGGGTTCATCCAATTTTGCCTCTAGGGATGTGTATGGCAGTGTGGCAGTGTGGCTGGACTTGAGGTCACAGGAGCTTGTGAGCAACCCTTGCACTGCACTTCTTGCAAGAATCCTGATGCCACCTCGCATGCAGAAAAACTGACATACATAAAATTGATTAAAGAGGTGTGTATATACATACAAAATCCACAGGAGTATTTAAGATCCCTTTAAAACCATTACAAGGGGGATATGAATATACTAGTTATATAATATATATATGTGTGTGTATATGTATACCCCTCAGGTGTTCCAGATGTCCCACAGTTTTGTCCAAGGTGGCAGCTTTGTGAAGCTCGCTTCGGTGGAGAGTGAGGAGGTGAAGCAACGGTTTACCTGTTGGAGACGGGGTGGGGCACCCTAAAATTTGATATTTTCTCCAAGAGACCTCTGTGCGTGGGGATGTGGCTCAGGTGGGTGATGACGTTTTGGAAACTTTTGTTTAGCTCACTCCTACTGAAATTTAGTAGGCACCTGCTTAATTAAGTAAGGGAGAAGTAAGCTCCTAGCAATAAGAAGCTCTTGGCTAGAACGCAGGGTAGCGAAGACGCTTCTTCAAGGAAGCTTCCCGCTTCCGCTGATGATTTGGTTCCTTGATTTTTAGGGAAACGTCTCACTGGGCTCACGTCTCCAGTGTGCTTACTCTTGACAGATGGTCTGAAGGTATTCACGTTGGTGGGCACTTGGAGGGAGATGCTCTTCCCATGTGCTTTCGGTGAGTTCACTGATTTCAGGAGAATAAGAGTTTCTTCAGAAACAGGAAGCTAGAGTACGTAGAGTATCGCGAATACCGGTCGCCGCATCTTCAGAGGAAGCGAGTTCATGTATGTTATCTAGCTCTCTCTCTCTCTCTCGCTTTGTTCGGACATTTAGTCTCGCATTTATCAGTTGGGTCTTACAACTAGGCTAAATCTATCTAAATCTGCTAAATTCGGATAGGGTTGCTGAAATTCGAATAGGGTTCTTGAGGCTTTCCTGGATACACCACCTGCTGAAATCCCGATGGAGCTTCGTGATGCCTGCAATATGATTCAACAATATTTAAGTATATATAAGTATATACACTATGCATGATGCAATTACAATTCCCTTTGCAACACCTATATTAATGCATGAATGTACGCCTCGGTGTGTATAGAGATAGGTTTCGACCATGTTTGTGTCTTTAGATTTCCTTTCACACATTCTTGACCTATATGAGTAGAATCTCGTACAGTAACCACCGTACCGATCGAGAAGGTACTGGGTAGGAGCGGAGTGTCCACAAGTGTTTGTACCCACTGCAAAGTGGTGCTACTCAGTGGATAAAGAGACGAGCAACGCAATATACTTCAACCTTCGGACACTTTGCACATGTTTACACCCTTTCACAGAGACCAATTTTTCCATCGCCGTAGGGAATGGGTTCGAGATGGTTCGAGGTGTTGCTTCAACTGCTTGAACGCAACAGCTTCGGGAAAAACCTTTGTTTGGAAGTTGCATAAGGCTGTGTGTAAGGACCAAGATGTGTGTCCTTTCTTAAGGACATAGTCTTCACTATGTCTTTATCAGTGTTGTAGAGTCTTGTCAGACAATGGAACCCCGGGAAACCGAGTTTGTAAGACTTGTGATGCGGAAACTGTTTCTTCACGTCACAGTGAAGCACCTGCCAAGACATGGTCTCACAGTCACAGGGCAAAGTTGAGTTCCACTGAATTCCAGCTAAGTCAACGAAGAGAGTTCGTTTGTCCGTGTTTGTCCACATCTCCATGTTGGAAATTGCTAGCCAGGTGGAGGCTCGCGTGATGTGGGCAGGGCTGGAGGCTGTGTGCCACTCGGTGGTCTGGGTGGTTGATGTGTGGGGAAAGCGAAGGACTGAATATGCGGGTGCAAGAAGTCGTGAGAAAAGTAAAGCTTCTTGTTTGAGCTGAGAAGAGCTTAGGGCATTCTGCCATTTGGCGGGTGAATGGTATACGGTGTATAATATGTATGCAGTGCTATTGTCCACTAGTCTTTGACCTGATAGATTGCAATCGACTCAAGTCATGTCATGTCTGACATTTGGACGTCCAAAACCAATTGGATAGAACTGTTGCAGCACATGTTTTAAGATGTTTGTATTTAGAAGATTTACATGTTTATTTGTTCCTGCCGCCGTTGTACTTGATCTTTTTTTCTACATCTCCATCTTCCGAGCCTAAACCAGTCTACCGGATGGCTTAGCCTGTTCTTTTACCAAATGGTTTGGAGAATATAAGTTGTTCCATTCTTTAACCCCTTAGGCCTTTTGCACCCCGTGGTGCAAGAGGCACATCATGACACATCACTGTTTATTGCCTTGGGTTCTACTTTGTTTTCAGATGAATGTCTTCGAGCTACGAGGGCTCCATTGTCAAAGAAAAGAACATTCGGTCTCTACTACTGATGGGTTCGCTGCTTTGTGCTTCTTGTCGAACCAGTTCTGGGAAGATTGCTCTCCATGGGTAAAAGAGCACGTCCAGTGCCAACGCAACACGGACCTCCGGTCTTTTTACATTGTACATTTTTGAATAGAGACCCCCTGAGACCCGTGGTTCCAAAGGAAAAGTAGGCAAAGACCCATTGGCTGGCGGGTCTCCACATTCCAATACACACCCATATGGATCGTTGTGTGTTGAGCGTCAGCATCTTTTTTTTGCTCAGTGACGTTTGTTGTCAACTCATAAAGCTGCTCTTTGCAGGTGGCCATTTGCTTCACGAACTAAATCTACTCTCCGTTCTGAAAGACTTTCTATGTCCATATGGGTATTTGTCATGTGCTTCACACATGTCTTCGCTTCTTCCCTCACTAAACACGGCCCATTGCATGATTTCTGCCTACTGTTCAGGATGCTTCTGATCTCCAGCTGGGCTTGCCCTGTAAATCCCAACCGATCTCGGGCCCTGTGTGGATGAAAAGGGAATTATACTCGAGCTCCCTGTAGTTGTGAAATCAGCTACACCTTCCGCTACAGCTTTATGTACAGCTTCCCCAAAATATCGTCAGCCAGTAGTTGCCAGATTCTTCTCGGTCCATGGTGAATGGCCGAGGCCTGGCCTATGAAGGCTGCCTTGATGTGAACGGCAAGCCCATCAATTCTCAGGCTCAGTAGCCTCCAATGGCCGCGATGGACACCCTTCCAAGACCAAATCGACAAAGACCAAATACTAGTAGCTTCTTGTTACTAGTAGCGATGCCGGGAGCCCCTAGTAGCGTCCTTGTTCCTTAGGACGTCTCCTGGTTTGTGACCTTGTCCGATATGTCAATGATGTGACCTTGCTCAAGTTCAGACACAGGACTGTGGACTCCACTGTGGACTACATGGAAAGGGTACATCGTTTGGTCAGACGGCCCGCAGAGAAAACCACCGATTTCTTGGGTTCATTGGGAGTTGGAGTTCTTGCATCAGTTCCAGGTGCAGGTTGGCTTTACAACATGTTTATATCCTAGACGATCAATACATTGACACACATTTGAGCACAAAAATAAGCAGGATAGAATCAGAATAAACAGCAAGTTCAGTTGCCTATAGGAACCAGACTTTGCTGCGCGAGGCCGGAGCCACGTGGGGGCACTCAGTTGTCGGCCGCGACATGCCAATGCCGGGGCCACGAGGCAAACGAAGGGTTTGAGCCTCGTGTCTGGCGGACAGCACTGGCTGTCTTCAGCACACGGTTGCAACGTGGCAACGTGTTCATATTCAAGGCTTGCTGCATGGAGCCGGCTGCAAGATCTTTCCGAAAGGCTGTTGCTGCTTCAAGATTCTCAGGCCCGACGGTCCTCTTCGGTGGTTGATATATAGCTTGGTACAGATGCTATGTTTCGGGTGTAGCGATCTTTTGGTAGGCTACTCACAAGGCCGAAGTGCTTTGACATTTGGTGAGCAGGTTGTGGTATGAAGCCCCTTTACCATTAAAAAAAATGCTTTAAAAACCTTGCTCACTAACTGTGTTGTGGCCACTTGCCTCTATGCCATCCATGTTTGAGCATGTTGGAGGGAGGAAGGGTTCCTTTGCACAGGGCCTACCCTGTTGGCTCGTTTCTTGGGACGGACCGACGGACCTGCCTGGCAGCTCTCCATAGCTGAGCAGAGCAAAGCGTGACGTCTCGTGAAGCACCCCCCTTTTGTTGGAAAGCAGTACGGTCTATATGTATTTAAGCATGTGGGCACGGCTATAAGGGCCTAATTGGGCGAAGTCCGCGAATTAACCTCGTGAACTCGATTGACCCCATGGCTAAGGGGAAGAGCTACTGGGAATGTTGGGATGGGGTGGGACTTAGCAGGACTTGGTCTAACAATGCCCCAACTGTGGCTGCCACACCAACTTTGAGGCTTTTCAACAACGCCCCAACTCTGAGGATCCCTTGGCCACCGCACCGCCGAACTGCTGCCAAGGCTGAAAGACCCCGCCTTGTGTGGTGCAGTGACCTTTGGCTTGGTGACTCAACCAGGGGAGTGACGCAAGGCTCGTGACGTGAGTTACCACCATTGATGGACAGGAAAAGAATACTTTTAATTAAGAATCATGTTTAGTTTGTGGTCACATTTGTGTTGCACTGTGGATTTCTCTCAAGATGTCGTCATTGACTACGACTGCTGCGGCCAGCAACAAGAAGTGGGTAGGGACCCCGCCAACTCCTTGACTAATGCGTTTTGGGTGGGGTCCACCTGTCACCTTCGGTCGCCTTCGGTTGGGTGTTTGGGAGGGTGACTGGAGGCCCCACTGAAACTATCTCGCTGATCTGAAGTTGGAGCGCGTATATGCGGGCAGGGTGCTTGAAGCTTGTAACCTTCAGACAGTTCAGAGTAGATGGCACAAAGCCAAAGAGGTTTTGAGAGGAGTGGTGTGATGTGTAGATGAGAGGGTCTAAGCCAGACCACTCGTCCTCTAATAGATAGATGCGGAGCATGTCAAAAGCATCACGACTTGCCAACAGCAGGTGTTTAGATGGATCGATATGTCATTGGCTTGGGGTAAGGGCGTTATGTTCTTATCAAATGAATTTGCCGATTCATCCCGAAGCATCAAAACGCGGGGGGGGTAGGAGCAAGGACGCTACTAGGAGCAAAGGGCATCGCTACTAGGAGCAAAGGGCCTTACTACTAGGAACAAGAAGCTAGTAGAAACAATATCTAAATTAGACTTTAATTAGAATCAACATATTTTTTTCCGGACGGCGATGATGTGATGAGGAAGGTTTCCGCTTCCTCCAGGTCCTGCACGCTCGTCACCCATGCAGATGAACGGCGAGGCGGCCACGGGTTGTGTGGCAGGTCCAATCAGTACTCTAAAATATGATGTGGGAGCTCATTCTCATGAAGAAAACATACATGAGCAAAAGACGCATTGGTGTTCATGTTTCCATGAACAACATCAACATGTCTACCAGGCAGTCCCCATACAAGGTGGGGGCACTACCAATGTCCTTCGATAAACTTCGGCACAGCAGCGTCCCAGACTCTGACAGGCTAAGGTGCTGGGCGTAGCTAACTTAGATCTGAGGTCAGAAGTTGTTCGCAGGACAATCGCTCAGGAAGTTGCGACCAACAGGGAGACATTCCTTGGCTTCTTGAATCCCTCTGGGATCAGAAGGTGGAGATCCAGCAAGAAACTGGTGGAACTTCCTGGTGCTTTCAGTGCATCCGTGTGCGAGTTTCAACCACCAAAGGCTCCAGTTTCAAAACCTGCAAGCCCAACGACGCGTGAAGTTGGCGAATGCGGCCACAGAAGGCCGTGCAAGGCACAGGCGCACAGCCTTGTGGACCGTGCTGATGATGGCTTCGGCAAAGACAACGGATGAAGGAGAGCAAGCCATGACGGATCCAGTGGTTAAGAGGTTCAAAGACTGTGAGGACAGGTTCAATTTGAGGCGGTTTGGCTTGCTTCTTTGGAACCATGAATTTCCTTCCCTCTAGGGTGCCAGGACAGTGGACACAGTGGAGGGCCGGCTCAATCACGGTGCAAGAGAAAGAGTTGGAGCTTGTAATGAAAAGGCTCTAGCCACCGTCGACCAGCTTCGGCAGAGTCAGGCCCGTGAAGCTGCTTTGGACACAAAGTCTTTGGCTGACAGGCAGCAGCTTGTCGAAGCACTAATGAATTGATTCCGGCGCCATGCTTCCCGTAGGAAGATGGCAGCATGGCCTCCACTCCAACGGACACCGGCGCCAGACCATGGGGCGGCTCGGGTCCCGAGCACCACAGATCGAGTGGCACCTGTGAGGTTGGGAGGTGCCCTGTGCTCGAGAAGGCACCTTTCGGCTCTCAACGTTCGATGCCAAAGCTTTCCAAATCTCATCCAGTTTAAACCTAACTGCAAACTATATTACTGTAACTATATTACACCTGGAACATCCTGGAATCTCCTTTTCTTTTTTGTTTCTAGTAGCCTCCAACCTACTAGCGATGGCCTCCACCCTACAGCCGATGAAGATCTTCATTCCCTCAAGATTTGCCAGTTCTATGGAATCTGGTTTTGACTTTTAGTCCATTGATTGCACACACCCTTTCAGTAGTAGGCAGGGGTTCTGTGTATTTCGCAAATTAGCAAATGAGCTTTAGCTTTTCACATCACAAAGTTCACATCCATCTGAGTTCGACGTCGACGCCGGGTGCCGTCGACGTCGATCCGTCGAAGCCAGGCCTTGGGCCAGATCCTTTGGTTGCCAACCCGCTCAGCACGGACTCTGAGCTGGGACATGGAGTGGCTGGGTGGTGTGCCTGATCGACCTGATGCTTAAGAAAGTATGGATACCTCTTGGAAAGCACTTGAATTCGGTTATGCAGTTATGTCTCTTGGGATCTCTTGGGTATTCTTGGGTCTCATCACGCTCAATTGCAACGATTGCAATTCCTTTTGGTTTTTGTCCAACTGTTCCACAAAGCATATAGACATTTATAGAAACACCGTTCTGCCTTTTTGCTGCTGCTGGATTTTTGGGGTCCACACTCCCCGACTCGCCCTCACTCCATGTGTCCGGTGTTTGCCTCACTGCGCGGCGCCACGCGACGAGGCGACGGGAGAGTTGCTACTCCGTCGCGCCGGGGCGCTGTTGCGGCCCAGCTTCCTAGGCGGATCCCAGTGGACGCTGTTCAACCTAAGAGCGTCCAATCGCTCTCGTTCGTAGCGATGCCAGGAGCCCCTAGTAGCAAACCTTGCTCCTAGTAGTAAGGCCAAATGCCCTTTGCTCCTAGTAGCATCCTTATGGGTTTTTAAGGTCTGCCAAGTTTGATGTATAGTGGTGCAGTGGGCGGTAAAGCAACCATAGTGAATGATAGTTAATATACACGTGGAAGTTGGGTCAACTTTTTGTGGATGATCCAAGCATGCAGAAATCTTAGGAATCTTTTGCGTGGTTAGAGTCCTATGTTTGCATGTTGCCAGCACAGACGCAACAAATCCCAAGTGTGGTGGAACCGCTCGTTGTCGGCAGCTGTTCGTTGCGAAGCTGAAGCACTCCAGTGCTGCCGCCAGGTGTCCCAGCGCCGGCACGGAAGTGTGGCGCTCTGGAGGCCGGGCAGCGGACGCTTCTGTTCCAACGAGTTCGGTTCAACTCGGAATGGAAAGAATTTGTGAACTGGGTTTATCCATGCATCGTGTTTGTCCGATTCTTTGTCATGGGCTAGTGGTCTAGTAAGCGAAGTCATGTTTGCGCGAAGGGACTGCATGAACCATCTACAGTGATTCAACTAGGCCTGGCCAAGAGACTACAGCGAAATGGTGTCATCCAAGTTCGTCGTAGTTGACAAAGGGTCCGAGATCGATGCGCGGCACTAATCTCCGTCGTCAAGGTCAACGGGTGTTTTTTCTCGGTTGTTCGTTGAATCTGTTCGATGTCCCACATTCAATGGAAGTTCCGCGTGAGCCTACTTCTGGGGGAGACGTGAGGCAAACGCTTTGACAGCGGTGATATGTGCTTTTGAGAAAACATGGTTGCTTGTTTTGTAAAGGGATTCTTGTTCATAGTTCAGGGTATCCACTTGCCCGAAAAATAATGATTAGAGGATCTCCAAACCAAGTATATACAGACATGTACATACAGCTTTTTGCTTTCCTAAGCATCATCATCTACTTGTTCATTCCTGTCGAGAGCACCCCTTTTGCTTCCTACTGTTGCTTGCTGAAGGAAGAGTACTCTAGAAAAAAGACGTAAAATCTGGGGGATTGGCCAGTCCTGTCGAAATATTTATGACTGGTGTTAGTTTCCATGTCGTTTATTCCATTCGCAGGGCTTGTCAGAAATTACGTGGGATCATTAGCTCCCACGCCAGAGCTCGCTTCCGTCGGATGGGTTTGTAGAGACTTGGTGCTGGAAAGCCGATTAGGAAATGAATAACTTCCTGAGGAAAGTTTAGAAACCCCCATAACCAATCAATCCACGCCAGGAGCAGATCCCTGAAGCTCTGTCCTCCAGGCAAGGGATTCAGCCTTCCCTGAGTGAATTGCAGTGGTGGACATATATCTAGATAAACACTGTGATGTCTTACTCATGTCAGTGGTCAAAAGTATGGTTTGATCAGTGCCATCGCTGTTGACATCATGTCTCACGCCTGGCTTCTCAGCTGCGATCTCATGCCAGGTCTGAGATCTCTTTGACAGACTGGACCTCAGAGCCACGCATGTTGAGTCGTTGTCACACACAGATACAATTCATCAAGAACGATGAATTGGAGAAGTTCGCGACTTTTGGTTTCAAACATATAGGCAGCTATATAATCATACCAATCACACTGACTAGTCGTGGTCTTTCGCCTGGGTTCCCGTTCGCATTTGCAGCTACACCCTCATGATCAACTCAGTATACTCAGTACATAGATTCTGGCCGACGCCGGGAATCGCATGCGGCTCGCGTGGTCGATGCTTTCCTTTCTGGTTGTCCGGTGGTGGGTCCTCACTCAGGTCGCTGTCCCGCCCAGCGAGCCGGCGCAGGCGTCGCATGTGAGGGTGGAGGGTGGCAAAGAACTCAATGCAATTGCGTGGGATAGATTCTGAGTACACAAGTCATGTATATATTTGTGTATACCGTATACACCAATCATTAGTTTGTATGATGCTGTATGCGTGTGTTCTATTGTATTCTGAGCTAAAGGAGATGCTGAGTTCATGGTTTGGCACTTGTTCCGCTAGTTGCAATGCAGCATCATGCAGGATTTCGCCCAATACGACCTCCAACGATCAACAAAACAACGAGAGAAATGCGACAATGGCTGCAGGTGGTTCCTAGTTTCAGGTGAGTATATATGGCTTAGTTGTTTATTTGTAAATGCCCAGATCTATGATAGATGTTTCCCAAAGAGACCGTCATTCTCACTGAATCCAAAAGATTGCTTCACCAAGTGTGCACTTGGGGCATCTCGCCGTGGTGCCAGGGCTATGAGCACGCTTTGAGGCAGGATGGAATGGTGCTGACCACGTGGACTGTGCGACCGACCGGGCTTTGGCATTCGTTTGCCCCAATGTATCAATGTTTTTCCTTATTGCATCAAGCGCCCCCGAGATCCAGCCACATGTTTTCCCAAAAGACTGTAAAGTGACGATCTTAAGCAGGACAGCTTGGATCTTCGAGATCTTCGAAGCTCTTGGTGTCATAAAAAGGGCATGTTCAAGCAGTTTCTTCTGTTTCTTCTGAGCGTCTACTGCAACATTTAGAAGGGATGACTTTGCTGGCCATGCCCCTAATGACCTTATGATCTCTACTGGGTGGGAGCTGACTTTGCTGCTTGGGGAAGGCTGTTGGCTTATGTGGTCGCTGACATCCCTCAGCCTTGATTTTTGAAGTGCTCGATTGGTCCACCACATTGTGAGAGAAGCCAACCGTCTTCAAAGGATTTGGTTCGCCGTGGACTCGTGGACCAGTGAGACCCTGAGCAAGTGTTATGTTATCGCTGCTAGTAACAAAGGGCATCGCTATCAGGAGCAAGAAGCTACTAGTAGCTCCTGGCATTACTACTTGTAGCAAGGACGCTACTAGTAGCGTCCTTGCTTCATCTGGGGATCAAAGGTGCAATCCCGCCCGCAGGTGGGAAGTCTTCCTCGCAGACCTGAAATCTGTGCCTGATATCCAACTGGGACGAAGGAAGGAACCGGAACTAGGCCAACTTGCATCATGGCGTCATGGCGTTGAGTTCGAATGCTCAAGAAAAATGGTCCATCAACTCTCATGTTGAATCGTGCAGAGTAGACACCCTGAGTCCACATGGTATTGGACTCTCACGAACTTCTGGTTGGGTTTGATGAGGCAGTTTATCATACCAACTCTATCTAGACTCAACTTGAAGATAGGTGTTCTGACAGTCAGCTGAACAACTTGGATGTGCCCCAAAGGTCCTTATATAATTGATGTCGTCATATAAACATATATAAACAAAATCTGGCAGTGGGTCAAAACAGGCGAACCCTGGTTTGGTCGGGGGGGGTTGACTCAGAGCCATGTGTTTTTGGTTAGGGGTTCATGGTAATCGGTACTCCACTGAGCCCTAACTAGGGCGCATAACTGATCTGATTTCCATGGTGTGAAGCAGAAAGCGGTCCACTGGGAAACAGCGGTAAGCACGAGCATTTGAACTGAGATGGCCATGCAGGGTAAAACCTGAGTTGTGTACCCACGAGACTGAAACGCGATCTATTTTGGTGCCAACATCTTGTTGAAACATTTGCTAGTATGGGTCATTGGTGAGTCTATTGAACGTTCTTGGACACTTGATCTGCTAAATGGACAGACACAACACCAAGAGATCCTTGTGGCGACCCCACGATAGAATCCTCTCAATAAACTTCAGGACGGTACTGGAGTCCAGAAAAAGGTTCAACCGCTTGGACTACTGGAGTGACAGCTCTCACTCTAGCACCCCCCTCACCTTGTACAATATGTTTCACCTTTCACCGGCATATGACTTCAAAACTCGCACAGAGGTCACACTTGTTGGCAGGGGACTTCTGAATTGGTCTACTTCGTCGATTTCCTCCCCACCTACCACTAGGAGCAGGGACGCTACTAGGGGCTCCTGGCCTTACTGCTAGGAACAAGAAGCTACTAGGGGCTCCTGGCATCGCTAGTAGGAGCAAGGACGCAGTCGAACAGAGTTTTCACTTTGTGTCCCAGGTGCAGCCGTCCTTTGATTCGTTGAATCTACAGGTGCTCGCCGAGCCTTGGACGCCAGTTTTAGGAGCTGGGCGACAATTTTTATCATAATAGAGAGGGCCTGTAGAAAGGTGGGTGCAAAAGATTTGTTTCACAACATACTGTTTCAAATGTTGTACTTGTTATTGGTGTCACGTCCGTACGGGCCCCCGTGAATTTGCACGTTTTTGAAGCAGACAGGGTTCCAAGGGTCATTTCGTGTTTTCGTCAGTTCGTGGTTTCGTCGAGTCGCGTGTTCGTCGGGCGTTGTTTTTTTGAGTTTGGCAGCCGGATGTCAGACAAGAGCGCGCCGCAGACACCATCTCGGGCCGCTGGTTCGCGGGAGGACGCGATTCTCGGTGTAAAAGTAAAAGACTTTTTATGTGCTGAGAGAGTGACCTCAGGCTTGCTTCGGAATGTTCGAGCAGGTTCTTTGTTGTGTGCAGATGGTGCACTTGCATGGTCGGCCGCTGCTTTCGAAGCACTTGACTGTGAAACACGTCAAGCATGTGAAGAGTCAATGGACTAAGAGGGCCAATGGTCAACTCGAAGCAGATGATCTTTGGCATCCATGAGCTAGATCGGCTGTGGTTGTGGATGAAATTCATCCCGCCACAAGGCAAGAACCGGTCCAAAGGATTGGTGAACCCACGGCTGTGGAATAGAGTGTATCAGTGGGTGTGTCGCCACCACACGCGAAACACCTGAGAGCGTGCCGACCACGGCTGAAGAAAGGCCGCCACAACTTTTTTTCGACTTTTGAAACGCTCGAAACGCCATTTCGTATGGGCCTGCCCACACGAAGACGGGGGGCCCGTACGGACGTGAAACCTTGTTATTCTGGTGGAGGTTGGTCGATTTCCAGTCGTTGAACCCAGTTGAACCGGGCTACCCAATGGTGTCTCACTTTCGCCCAGGAGCGACTGGTCTCCAGACAGTTCTGGGAGGTGCGTCGAGACCGTACAGGAAGTGGAAGTCGTCTCACAAGTGCCAAAGTGCTTGGAGGTCAGTGTGACAGCAAGGTGAAACTAAAAACCAAAGGAAGGAGTAGGTCTCACAAGCTTTGAAGAGTCCAATTGGTGTAAATCAACTGCAGGCTTTGGATGCCTTGGAGTGTTTGGGGCGACGTTCAGGGAGTTTATGATCCAACCATCTGGGGGAAACGGGTGTTGTCATCCTCTCCATTCAGGCTGCAAAAGCAATAGCTTAGTGTTTTTCATGTTTATCCCCCCCCGTGGCTTTGCAGGCAGTCCATGTGGCTGCACAGCAAACAGCGAGACCTTCCGCGGCGGGAACGGATCTAAGGAAGAAGAGTTGTTTAGTATGGTTTCTTTCACACAGCACAACATGGCAACAATGTTGCCACAGGATCTGGAACCCCCGGTTGGTCAAGCTTTGTCCTGCAATATTCACTAAGCGCCTTTCAAAGGTAGGTCCAACCCTCCCAGTTGCTTTGGTCAACCGGTTTGGGCAATACTTGTTGAAAGACTAACAGCCTTTCTTCCCTTCTCATGAAGAAATTGAATCGTTGGATTTAGTCTTGGTGTGTGACTCCTCTGATTGACGTTCTGAACATGTTGCGACCTTCTGACCCGCCCGAAAATAAGAAACCTTCTAGAGGGGTTAGTAATCCAGATGTCAAATTAAATATATGCATGTTTTGCTTTGCATTGATGATTTCCCGAACCTTTAGATTCAAGAAACGAAAGGGCACTTGCCTCAACCATCATGTTGAAAGCTTCACAAAGCCCACCTTCTTAGTCATAGTCCTGATGTCCCACACAAATAGGACCAACTCCAGACCGTTCCATGGTGCCCCAAACGACGTGAAACTCCAGCGCCTCGGCAGGTCCTGGCGAAGTCTGCTGACCTCCGGCGTCACGCCGCTCGGGCGAAACGACGTGGGTCGATCATTTTGGGGAGCACATTGGAAAATGCTACGAGCAGAGGATCAATCGACCTTTTGTCGATTTGTGACACCAATTCTTTGATAGAGGATGAGTGGTTTTGAAATGTTCATGATATCTTTGGAGAAAGAAGACCATTTGGGGCGACGACTGTGATCACTTTTTGAGAGAACTCCCTGAGCAGCGGACGATTGCTTAGAGCGTGCTTTTGCAGCAAAGATCACGACATCCTTTGGGCCACCCATTTCGTTTGGCGGCTCAAAAGGGCGGCTCCTTGGCCGCTGGAGCAGTGGCGACATTCCTTCGATGTTTGAGGGCGCCGCCCTCGAAGTGTCCCACGGATCAGGCCAGGCCTTTACCTGTCCACTCTTGGGTATCGGACATCCAAAGTGGCGCGGTTCAGTTCCAGAACTTGCGTGTCATCACGCGTCCAGCATCTGATTTGACCGACCTCCACATCCAGGAGCACTTCCAGCATCGATACAACCTGTGCATTGTGCATCTGGGAGAACGATACAGATGGCGTTTCATCCGTCCCAGGAATTGCTCACACAGACGAATGAATTTTCCGAGAAGCTTTCGTTGCCACCGGCACCTCAGTGGCCTTGATCAAAGTGTTTGAACTTAGATGCCCGCGCAGCCTGAGGCGAAGGTGGGTGTTCCAGCATATTCCAACTGGATCAATCCTGGCCAAGAGAGGAGGATGCATCATCAAGGATGGCAGGAAAGCATCAAGTGGTGGCTGAGATCATACTGGAGTGGCTTGCAAGGCCTGTGTCTAGCATGACTCGCTGCCGCACCAGCTAGGCTATAACATTCAATTTCAATGATCCAGTGGTCCGTGGTCCCCTCATGCTGAAACAATAAACCCTTTACACCACACCGTCATATGCATACAATGCAGAATGGGTGGAAGCTTCCACTGTACCCAAGGTGGTCTTCAACCCGTGTAGACGACCGCAAATCCGCAAATCATCCTTTGGCTGTGACGGACATCGACACCTTTTCCGTTTGAAAGCAGATGATTCTGCTGCAGATCTTCAATACTCTTAATAGCTTCTTGTTACTACCAGTAAGGCACTTGTTGCTAGTAGCGTGGCACTTGTTCCTAGTAGCTTCTTGTTTCTAGAATTCTGCATATCCGGCTCGTTGGTCCAGTCGCGATCCTGAAACCGAGGCCTGCCGCGTCTTCCGGGAGAACGACAGCTGGCTGAGCGACTTAGAGGTGAGAGCGTGGTGAGTGTCCGAGGCCAAACAAGTCTCCGAAATGAAGGGTGAAACAAAAGTCAAGGGTTTGGAACTGGGGTCCAGGGCTTCTGAGAGCAATCCATATGTGCCCTCTGTATTGGCCCGACCGTTGTTGGAGGATTTCTTGCACACCAAAGCCCATCCCAGGTGTAAAGGTGGAGACCCCTCCCTGGTTAGATTTTCGGGTCAAAATGAAGCAGATCTTGCATTCTGGGATGGCGTTCCGCCAAATGTGCTGATTGTCAAAGGGTTTGTTTCCCCGGCTATCGTCGCTGATGTACAGCCCATCTCAAATTCGAATGAGATATGATTCAGCGCACCACTGGTTGATGCGTTTTTTTGCCTTCCAAGAACTGTTTCCACGGATTGGTCCCCTGGTCGAGCGAGGGCCGATCTCGTGCCCACAGCCGGCCAGGTGCCAAGCTCCGCAGGTGCCCTGGCTGAAAGTCGGGTCATCAAGGTCGCACCTGGTGAAGGAGCCAGGTTTTTCGTTGCAACACCCTCAGCTTTGGCCTAAACATGCCTAAATCTGTGGGAGTTTAAGGTGATGTGGACTTTGATGTGCAAGTGTTTTGATGTTTTTACGTAGGTATGGTTCCAATCTGAGGACAAGTTTGAGTGCAAAATAGTCAGAGTACGTCAAAGTTGTGGTGTTGTTCAAATGCCCCCATGAACGGGATCGAATGCACCCCCAAGATGCTATGATATCCCTATGACAACTAGCACAGCCACTGGAAGACGTGTAAGGGCAGCCAAGAGCCCATTCCACTTTCAGAAACAGCAGGGACATTGTTCCTAGCTGCAGATGCTGCCGAAAGTGACTGCTGCGGGCGAGCGGACACCTCTTTGCACCCCGCCACCTTCGATGTCAGTTTGCCAGCACTTGCCATTTTCGTTTAATGATCAGACACTCAACAGATCGCTGCACTGGGACGCGTTTCTTAGCTTGTGTTTCCGGATTGCCAAGAGAAAGACTTACAACGAGATTGCACTGTGGGTTGAGTCTCTCTTCGTCAGTCAGTCGAGCGACAACAAGGGCCAATCAGTGGACCCCACTGACCCCACCTGCAGGTGTCACATGCTGCAGGCGAGGGCAATCATTGGGCCGATGTGCTGTCCAGACGGATCCAGCCAAGGATTTACAGCCGGACTGGCTGGGCCTGTTGAACTTAGGCCACGACACAGTTGCCATATCAACTGCGCTCCGATAATTCAGTTAAAGGCACATTGTTTAGCAGGGAGCATGACTTCCGCAGGCCTTGCAGTTGCTGCATCCCACCCAAGCAGGTGGCAAGCATGCAGCCTCAACCGTGGTCATTTTGTTGGTTCTGAGCTCAGGGCAGTTCCAAGCTTAAACCGATTAAACCTTTCCAAAAAAGATCCCCCCACCGGTGTTAGCCTATAAAATGCCGATGCGCTTACCCTATATGATGTATGCCAAGTTTGACCATCATTTTATAGGCAACATGGCTGGGACACAGCCTGAATCTTGCTGTGTTTTGGAGGGAATTGGATAAACATTAAAGATTTTGATGCTTTGAGAGTCAACCGGCACTATATAGAAAGATTGGATTCTTCTTAGATTTGATACGGAGACATGATCAGGGCATTTTATAGGCAAGAGGGTTTTTAGTGGTAGATGAGTACAGGACCCAACAAGGTCCTTTTATGAGCTACACTGTTTTGTCAATGTTCTTTGACATGTTCATCATCCTTTTTCCAACTAAAAGGTAAAAAGACTATCTAATCATTCAAGACATTCAGTATAGACCTAGCAGGCTTTGTAGTTAGCTCGAATTCACCAGCTTGGCTGTTCTTGCAGTGTTGGTTGGCTACATGGAGACTTTGGGGCAAATCTTCGAATCAGAAACATTTAGAGACCACTGGGGGGTCTTTGGGCCTTTGGCGTGTATATAGACACAAGCAATCCAGACGTACTTGACACCATGGTAGTGTATAAAATGCCTCTGATGGGCCTGCTGGCGTTAGGGTTAGGTCCTTTGCACCTGCCCTCCGCATTTTACAGACTAGCTGGCTTTGTAACTAGCTGGAAGCCATCCCACAGTTACAGGCTTTCTTGTAAATCTTTACCTGTGACTCTTTTTAGAGACCTATGACCTATCCTCTAAGTGGGACCTTTGGCCATGTTTGACAAAGTTCTGCGATGTTGCGAGGCACTTTGTAGTTTCTTCATTTGTGCCTTTCTGTTCGCCCTTTTTTTTGGCAGTGGGACCCTCACTGTGCATTTTATAGACAAGGCATTTGTTGATCCATTTCCTATGGTGAACTCGATATGGGCATTGTATAGGCCTGCTGTTTTGTGGTGCAATTTTTTTGTGGAATCCACTTACCCTATTTTACAGCTTTTATGTTGTTTACTCAGTTTGGCACTTTATAGTAAATTAGCCCTTCAAGGTATTTTATGAGGCCCAAAGTTTATAGAATACCTGTAAAAGCATCAAGCCTAACAATGAAAGGGGATCCAAAAAAGTAAAGCTTTCCAAGCTCTCAAAGAGGGTCCCAAACAGGTTCTTATTCTGGTCATGTTCTCTCTAAATTGATTTCGTCCAGCCCACCCCTGAAAAAAGATGCTGCCGAGTCGCTTTTGATTCTTTAAAGGGAGGCCGAAGACGTTTCTCCTGGTGTGAAGATTCAGTCTTTGAGATCCCTCCTGCCTCACATGGAGTTGATTCAACATGATGAAGGAAAACGGGACCTTCCGACCTGGGGATGAAGGAGGTTTATGAATCCTCTGGCATAAGACCATTTGCCCACAGAGCATGGATTTTTGGATCCTACCTTGATTGGTGGCGGAGGTGATTTGGAGAGAAGTACCTTGCTCAAACTTTGCTAGTATCTCCAGCTCGCTCCTTCTTCAGGGTACGTCTTAATAACGAAAGTCACACTTCCATGACGAAATCAAGATTTTAGGTGTGAACATCAGTTGTGTAATTGCGAAATGACACGCTACTAATCCTGCTTTGCACCAAGAGCCTGCCTTCCACCAAGATTGATAGATCATCTAATGCTTGCAATCAAGGAAGCCGCCGGCTTTTTCACCTCTGGTCTTGACGTGGTTGCAGGAACCGGGGGAACTGACGTTGGGAATCGTGCATGTAGCTGGGAACGTCTTTTGTTGAAAGGGGAGGTGGACAGCTGTCTTTTTGATGACGCCTGCAGGGGCAAAGACCCCTGAAAGTGGTTTTCCAAAGGCCCCAAAATGAGCCAAGAAGGTCTTTAAATAACCTCCAATGGCTTGAAATTGATCTACGGGGGTCTTTTATTGGGGAGGGGTTCCGTGAGGAACTTGAATGTGAATCTCTAGCGGCTCTTCGACGTCCACGACGCAACTTTCAATCTATGGTCCAGATGTTACGTGATCCAAGTGAGACATCTTGATGCAAAGCAGGGGTCTATGATTTTTCAGGGTGCTTTTGATGTTGAAAGGCACCATCGAGACCATCCATCGACGAGCTTCGCAATCGAACGAGCTTCACAATTAAAGACCCCAATTTCGTTATTAGGGGTTTGCCTCTCTTCAATATTCAAATCCGCTCTCGCGTGTTCTTTCCAACGCTTCCCCATCCGACTGAGGCAACGGCCAACGGCTCAGCAGTTTCTTCCGACGTGGAGCCTTCGAGCCCATTGTAGGTGTCTGGGCACAGTTCATCGGTCGGTTGGTGATAAGCAACAGTGGCAAAAGGTGACCTGGACCAAAGATGTGATCGCCCACAAACACAACATTCGGAGAATTGGGCGAACCGTGCGATTCTGTATGCCTGGTTTGCGTTTGTCCATAGAATGTTTAGGTCGTCGCTTGAGGCATTGATTCATGGATCTGAATCCTTTTGACGGTCTCGTGATGGGGCTAGGGTGCTCAGGGTGCTAAAAGGAGAACGTGGTTAAACTAGGCCAGCATGTTGGTGGTCATGGTGTTTGCAGAGTGGTACCAGATTCAGCTGCGCTGCTTGGTTTGCAGGAGTTCTTGAATGGATTTCTTGGTGCTCTAGATCTAGTCAGCCAGCCAGCCAGCATTGTTTTTCAAGTTCAAGTGTCCGCTATTGCAACTGAGGGTTCGGAGGGCCCTACTGTCCCATCATTGGCTGTTGCAGCTAACTGAGCAGACACAATTTCTAAGGCCGAAGTGTCCAAATTCTAACTCACTGATGGGGCTTGATCACGTCCTTGTTGGGGTTCGATTTCATTGGTTTATCATAAGAAAAAGGACTTGCTTGCCTGGAGAGTATGCAACATTCTTTGGACGTGCTGCTTCAAACAGTTGATATGTAATTGGGTCCCAAAGCAGCCGGCAACTGTGCATGTTGATCTTGTCATATTGTTGACTAGAACGTGTTCTTCACGGAACATCAAGGCCTAAGATATCAAGGTTAATCACCTACGGTACCGATCAAAGAGCTGTTCACGCCTATGGCGAGTGTTTGTCGCGATGACGGTTGACATAGATTTATCAACACATGTCAGTATCCTGAGCATTCCTAGGCATGTAAAGGTCTACTACCGGTTCTTCCTCAAATTCCAAACCGCCAATTCAATGCACCCACTCCGCCAAGGGTAGGACTCCATCATTGTGGGATCACAGGAGCATCCATCATCTAGCGTGTTTTGCCCGCAGGCGAAGCTGCCTTGCCCTATGTGGATGCCGGAGCCCAAGGTGTAGCCACGAGCACTGTGAGAAACAAACTGCTGGTTGAGCACTGGCAGACTCGCAATCGTGCTCTTGGATCTTTAGGACATTCGGACATCTTTAAGACGACAAGACGCAGTATTGAGTGGTCTTCATGATACATTTGAAGAGCATTGCCCACCATCATGTGTTTGCCGTGTCCGAAGATCCTCAAGCACGGAAACACCGGCACGCTTCTGAAACACACAAGTTTGTTGGGTTCCCTCAAGGCCGCTGGTTGAGACTTGTGCCGTTCTGGACCAGCAAACTGCAATGATCTTACATCCGGATCTTTGCAAGCTCTTGCTCCCCAAGATGAAACTGAAAGAACGAATTTCAAGGTGTCCAAGCTAGCTTCACCTCACATGCAAAAGTCTGATCAACTAAATACAACTTTTGAGAGAGTGTCTTGACACTTTCGAGCTTCAGAACTAAGAAACATCTTTGAAACTGTGCAACTCCTTTGGCTAAGTCAATGCCTTTCATGATGGTCGATGCAGCCCTGCTTGCATTCAGGGAATGTGTGCTCCCAGAGGTACCTGTTTTATACTCTCCTGTTTTGTGACTTGGAGCTCCTTCTGAACCACAGAACTGCAGTGCTTCGGATTGAGAGGAGACAAATGTTTGGGGAAAGTAGTCTATGTCTTTGATCCCTGCCTGAATGGATATTTATGTATATTCATGTATGTAGTGTTGCCAATCCTATTTGTGTCATGTGTCCATGTTTGCTTGCTCTTGTGGAGCAATGGACCTCATCAACGAACAGCTCTATCTTCCTCCCAACCCAATAGGGTCGACATACTTGTAGTAGGTTGAGATTCTGGTCAGCTTTCATCATAAGATTGAACAAATCAAGTCTTGGCCTTGCCCGTGAATGTCTAATCTAGAAATCCCCCTGACTCCTCACGCGCACAAAAATAGAATGGTCATGGAAGCGAGAGCGCCCAATCAATTCTGCCCAGACCTCACATCACTGCGGGTCTCACCTGGAATTTACAATCATTTACTTCTCAAGTTCCCAATGCATCAAGTTTCGTTAGGAGAGAATACTGTATACTGATCCGGTTGGCAAGAGCAAGTGGCTCAGCAGTGAGTTCCGGCAGAAGTCCCTTTGCCAATCACCCCCCTCCCCATTACGCCAAGGGCGTCGTTGTTTCGCTCCCCACAGCCCACGGGCTGCGAGCCGTCGCGGACGCGACGTCCGAGGCACCGGAGATGTGCGAGCCCTACCTAGAGATGCTGAGGCGTCGGAAAAGAAGGAGAACTCCCAGCGTCAGGAGAGAGGAAAGCAAGCTACTAGCAATGGCCTCCGACCTACAAGCGATGGCCTCCAACCTAGAATAGAATAGAATAGACATAGTAATAGACATGTGAATCACCACTTGGAAGCCCCAAAACGCCTTTCAAAGGTTAGTGGGCTTCCCTATCAGCAGGATTCGGAGTGGAGATTGCCTAAAACTCATTGGGGATAGGAGGGTTCGTTGGTTCGTGGTGGCCAGGTGTTACACCCGGATGTTAGGGAATTGTGAGGATGTCATAGACAAACAAAGGCACATGAAGCTGAAACTGCATAGTAGACGTTTCACACCCATGTTCCAATGCCCTCCATCTTCTCCCAAGCGTGCACCTATCGCTGGGTCATGGGGTGGGCATCGGTGGATGGGAGAGCTACAACTACATGATGGGCACCCTGGGCTGGAACTCACTGCCGTTCTGGTCCTGAGGCACTCTGGCGTGGAAGCAATGGAACCGAACAGATCACAGGGGACAATCAGGGAAATTCCTTTGCGATAGAAGTGTCCCTTTGAACATACCGCCGATGGAGCTTTCTGTGCTGCTGTGCAGCATTGGTGCATCATTGTTTTTGCAAGGGGTGCCAAGACACGACAACACTAAAGTGGGCGCACGTCACTAAGGAATGATAACTTTTTGGCGTTCGTTTGCAACCACCAAATTCTTGCAGAGATTGAAGACATCTCCTTCGCTGCTTTGCCAAGCCTAATGCGAGTGGGCAAAGAGGAATACTCTGCAACTGTAGGTTGCAAACGATCAGAGAATATGGCCAGTGGGTCAGCCGCCAAACCACGAACCCGAATCCACACATGCAGTCGAAAACAAGCAGCCCAAACATTGTTTCACACTCTTGCAGGTGGCACTCTTGCAGGACACTCTTGTAGGCGACACTCTCGTGGGACAATCTTATCCGTGGGCCACCCTTGTGGGGCACTCTTGTAGGACTCTCTTGTGGGACCCTCCACCGTCGCGGATCTGCCTTCACTGGATCTGCTTTGTTTCCACGCCAAACGCGGAGATCTAATGTAGGACTATGTAGGAAGTCCACCTGACTCAGGAGCTTCTGGGGCAAGCTTTGTTTTCACGCAAACGCAGTAAGATCCTGAGACGGTGAAAGTTCTCCTCAGGCAAGTTACGGGATCTGTGAGCGTTCAAGGGGAGTCGGTCTGCGGGCCAATTTGGGGGGTTCACCTGGGTTTGGGTTTGGTTGCAAGTGGCTGTGCGCAGGGCTTAGGCTTCTGGGTCAAGTCTTGTCTTCACGCAAATGTGGTAGATCGCATCCTCTTCCTTGAATGGACGACAGGGTACGCTGCGTGGCAAACTTCGAGAACCTGGCTGTTGCCTTAAGCTGCTGGACTGCGAAGGCACAGGGTGCCACTGTGGCGGGTACTGGGGCAGCTGGGGCAGCTGAATTTGTGGGGCCTCAGAGCGGGGCTGGCGCAGTCCGTATGGTTCTTTGGCCAGCTTTCGGAACATGAGAATGTAGTGGTGCTTCGAGAGAACTCCCTGTAGAAGCCATGAGTTTTTTGTTAGCAGTTGGCCGGCCTACAAAAGATGATTGGTTTCAGTCTTGCCACTGAAGCTTCTCAAGCTACCAACATAGGGTTCAACCGCACAAACATCTACGTGCAAAAGATCTACACTCCCAGTACTAGCAAGAGCAAGTCTTCCGGTTCTCGTAGAAATCCTGTTGCTTTGGAACAGCTAGCAATCTCCTGTCACCCAGTGCAAGATTGTCCATCCGCAGGAACCCCCACCCATGTGCGCACCGAAAGCCTTGATGAATGCCACCTGGCGTCGATGGGATCGATGGGATTCATGTGCTTGGGGATTGTTGCAGCCTCAGACGATGGGATGTGGGTGGCTTGCAGGCTGTTTTTGTGCCGCCGGCCTATTTGGTGCCAGCATGAGAAAGCTGATTGATTCAATTCATGAAGGCTTTGAGCAGGGATGCATGCATGTCCCAAAAGCAAAAAACTCGTGAACACTGCAAAATCTGCAATACAGTGCTGACATGATGGCCAACTAATCGGGGAAAGTTGCTGGAAGCAGAAGCATCGCCAAGACCAACATACAGTTTGTCTTAGGTGTTCGAAGGTTTGCAGATCCATGGAGTCTGCCATCAGATGTTATCGGGCTGCAGGGAATGTGGCTCCTGCTTAGTTGAGATGTGAAGCAAACCACGGACTAGTTCGGGACTGTTGCGAAGTCATTTTCCTGTCCGGAATCCATATGCTATAGGACCCTGAATAAAAGGAACAAGTCTCCTACCGCCATGTGATTGCAGGCTTGTTTCTGTAGATAGAAAGGAACTTCCACAATTACCAGCCGCATCGCTCCAAGCTTACAGGCATGTAAAGGCGTTGCTTTTTCATCCGGCATCCTTATAGGGGCACCGCCTGTCCGGCTGCTCAACCCCAATCGTCGCGAATAGCGGGCACCTCCGAGGCGCTGTTGTTGCAAGCCATCAGAGAGAGGCGCCCGTCGCGGGCGGACGGAGTGCTTTGAGGAATCGATGTGATGGTTAGCAGTGGCGTGCAGTGGTGATTGGAACGTACTGCAAATATGGGATTTGTGGCCACTCTTGGCAGTCTCTGTTGTACTGAGGTATCATTGCGTTTTGGTGTCGACCGGACCTCATCCCATTAATAGATCCAAAGGGCTCACTTGCAGTTAGCAACCAGCAGTTTCTAGGTCGGTTCTTTCAATCAGTGGTATCCGGAGCTGGCTATGTTTATCGGAAATTGTCCAATTGCTGTGGGAGATCTTTTGGAAATGTGGAGCGTTGTCCTCCGGCCTGTCTTGCGTAGAAAAATACTGAGGGCCCTCGATCAATTCAACAAATGGTTAAATGGTTTCATGTATATAAGGGCACAAATTATAGGACCGGATAACCCGACATGTTGACAACTTCACCAGACACAGGAGCGGACAATTGGTGGTTGGTGGGTGACAATTGGTTGGTGACAATTGGTGGGTGGCAATTGGTGGCGAGCTGCGGCGACCCAGCGACCTGAGGGCATACATCCGACCCCTTGGAGAGCACCAAGCACCGCGCCTGCCACGCAAATCACACCAACAAAGCTGCGGCGACCAAGCGACGGGCGTACATCCGACCCCTTGGAGAGCACCAAGTACCGCGCCTGCCTGTGCCACAGACTAAAGAGAACAATGTACCACCGAGGAGTGCCACAGGGACGGGTGTGTTAATATTTTGGAAGTATATTCTCGGGCACTAGTAGAAAGAATGGAGGAGAAAAGACGGGAGAGAAGTATAAAAACAAAAAGCTTGGACATGTCAAAAACAGTTTCTTGCTGCGTGCTTCATTTCTTGCCTTTGCTTCATTTATTTCTTCGGACTCAGGCCATTCTTGTTCCTGCCTTTCTTCCTTTCATTTTTCCCTTCCTCGAATGTCTAAGAACACCATGTTGCCTTGCAGCATTCACCGGTTGTGCGCAAAGGAAAACACTCTGCAAGTCACCACTGCTGTTTGACCAAAAATATATATTCTTTGTTTCATGCTGCGGGCTTTCCAAGTTTTCAGAGAACAGTCGCTCAACTTGGAAGTGGAAAGGGTGTCTTGAATGTTCCAGACGTGACTGGTCGATACCGTAAGGCCCGCCGCATCTTTGCGGGGCTTCCTGGGTGGTTCAGCTCGTGGCAAGAAGGGCGCGCAGAGCAGGGAGGACGCGTCCAAGGGCATAGTAAGAATGCATTGAATGTAACAATATGTTGAGTACTTGTCAAAGTCCTTTCTACCTTTTTGACCATTTCATAAAATCTATATAGTAGAGACTCATCGCCTGGCTGCAGAATGATAAGGCCGTGTTGAACGTCCACATCCAGGTTTGCCCTCCCCAATAATTCTGGCTGACAACGACAAGGATGCACATCCCAAACACTGGGTGTTTGTTTTAGATGACAAACACAAAAGGAGGATCGATCAACCAACAAGAGGTGCTGATATTCTGTTCTGGTGTGAAATTTTGTACCCCAAAGTCGTTGGGCCTTATGGGTGGTTTTGCAGATGGTTTGCAGTTTGCAGAACAAAGAACCCGCCAGGGATGGTGAAGCAGCCCCTCGAAAGATGTTGAACACATTTGCGTTCCTTGGCGGGTCAAAAATTGAGGGCCCTTCTTGAATTCTTGATGAATACTTGACAAATACACCCAAGAGACTCTGGTTTAGGACGGTCATGGCGATACATTGAAGGGTCTTCAGACAGCAAAGCAAAGTATCATTGTACTACTGTTTGTTCGCGTAGACATGGAAATTGGATCGTTCCGAGAACAAGCTAGTTTGGGACAGGTCCATTCTCCATGTTTACGTTGATGACCAGATGTGTATTCAATCGTTTTGAACAGCTGGATGTGAACCCCCTGCTTCGCCACCAATGACTTCCACATGCCTTTTGGACGCAGTCTATAGGCCTGCGTGGACCTGGTCCCCCTGGTGGTCCTAACTTTCTGATGACATATTGTGTCAGTTCCATGGATCTCACTGATTCTCTTGCTAACCCATCTACAAGTGAGTTCGCACAAAAACCGCTGTTTTGCGTTGTTTTTTCCTCTGGAAGTGGCATGACAGCTACTCTTGGCAGGGAACAGACCGGGAACAGAGTTTTCCAGCTCTGTGTGTGTGGTTGTACAATCACCCAGCATTGCCACAATTTTTGGCAATCTTTGAAGTTTAGCTGCAGTCTAGCTGAGCTCGCCCACGGATACTTCACCCTCTTTGGAAGTATAATCAGTAATTAAACGGTGGAGTTCGTGATGTTTTCGGAAGGAGCAAGACCTGATACAAGTGACTGCAGGTGAAAACTGAGGATCCGTGCTATGGCCACATCCGAACAAGGGGAGACCGGCTACAACTAGACGAGCAAATCTAACAAGAAAGTGCTTTCGAAGAGGAACACTCCCCTGGCCCAATGGGTTTGGTTGTCAGTTTCGTGGTTTTACCGTTCTTTTTATTCTAGTACACATGCACCCATTTGTCACTCCATGTGTGTAGTTGTTGGACATGTTGCTCAGGAGAGTTCCCTCAAATCCACCTCACGTTTGCCATTGCTGAAGAACGTGACACTGAAGGGTGTGCCGAAAGAAGAGCGGACTTAGGCTGATGGATTTGAAGAAGAAGGTCTTTATCCCGGGCAAGGGCACTGTTGATGCCTGTCAGGCTACGCTGGGGCCTGGGCGGCGTGGTCTCAGAGATCAAACCAGATTAAGGGGGATCACGACAGTGAGGCATGAGATGTGTGTGTGTGTGTGTCAACCCCTGGGCCAAGGGTTGGTGGGACCACCACATCTCCCAGCCCATCGATCTTCATCACATGCCACCAGCCACACACATTCCGCACCGCCCACACAGGGCCCCATCCAGGTCACTATCCCACGCCCCCAACACAATGGGCGTCTCTTACCTTTCAACTTCTCCAGTGACATCAAACATTACCTCAACCCCACCGCACACCGCACAAGACAACCACTTCTCGATTCCAGGCCCTCGCCACCCTGTCCAGCTCCACAGCCAATCTATCCGCCAACCTCATCCACAACCACTACAACCGTTTTCCACCAGTACCACCAATCCCTGACACCCCATTGACTGACCAACAAGCTGCCACCCTACACGATGCCATACTACGCATTGCCCGACAAGCTGCGGCCGCTGCTGCCGTCGAGATGGCGTCCCGCTAACTGAGGGCTAACGTCTCACGGCCTCACGTCTCACCATCACCCAACCTAACGACTCTTCGCAGTCCAAAAGACAACAATACCACCTTCTGACATTTCACGACACCCCAACCTTACGCTACACTGCCTGCATTTATTAATATGTTTCTTCCATCACCGCAGCCATTTTCAGCTTGAGTGTGAACTAGGTCTCTTTCGCCCTACTTTTCGAGCCTTTTCACATCAACAGATCTACGATGGATCACACACCGGAGTGCGACGAGCAATCAGAGGTTCTTTTTGTTTTCACAGAAGATGCTGCTGACAACCAGCCACCACCCTCAACATCTCCACCTGCAACATCTCCACCTGCAGCGGAGTCGGCAGCACCACCCCCCATCATTCAGCTGACCAATCCATTTTGGTCTGAGGTATACACTCTCAACCCACCTCACGCCCTGATGGGTGTATTGACAGACCTCCACATCCACCGTTTTCTCCTCCATCAGCACCTTACCACCCATACAGCTCTCACAGAAACCCCAATTGGCCATCAGCCACTCACTGACACTTTACCACAACCCGTCCAGCGTATCATTGCCATCTACCACAGCAACCTGCAACGAGCACAACACCACACACGACTTGCCCTCAACGCCATTGACACCTTGGCCCGCTTTCCACCAGCAGCCTACTTTACTGACCCCAACTTCTTCACATCAGACCAACAACACATCAACCCCCAGGCAGCTTCACCACCCAGCAACATCACACCACTCCGACGATACCCACTACCGACGCCTCCAGCAGCAATACGGCCATTCAGGATGCTGCCACCCAGACAACCTCACCATGGGTCTCCATTCTGGACACCCACATCACAGCCCCAAGCTTCCATCAATCACAACAGACGACCCCACGCCCAGATACTCAGAGCCGCGACGCCCAGACTGACATCAATGCCATTGTCCACTACCCCGCGTTCGCGGGTATCCCAGCCACACCCCACACGGAGCAATCAACCTCTTCAAACACCACGGCCAACATTCCCAGCACCACGTCCCCCACCCTTACTGCCGCAGCAAACAAGCAACCCCATGAACGCTGGCAGTACGTCAACCTTATCCCCACCCCTACAGTCACCACTCCAGCACAACCCGAACACACTCAGGATTTTCCTTCCCCTATTGGCGGCACCCCGCGCCACAGGCGCTCCAAGACCCCACCACGTTCGACCACCCCCACCCGCACCCGGCAACCAGACCCCCGTTCAGGATCCCCAGTTCCTACACCCACAGCACCACGTCCAGCTCCACAACAATTCCTTCCCACAGCGCAACCTCTCCCGAAACATCCACCGCCCGCGCTTCACTCAGCCCACCAGACTCCCTCTACCAACAACCCCCTGCAACCCGTCCCTCCAGCAACGGGATGGCCCATCTTCCAAGGTGCAGCTACCAACCAAACGCCCATTTCAGCACCTCCACACGCTTCGCCGCCACCACCACACGCATGGCCGTCCTACTGGTACCACCACAACAGCCGCCCCCAACAACACTGCCTCCAGAATACACGACACCACCCCCGAACACCGCAGCGTCTGCCACCCTGTTGACTGCACGCCCATCGGGCTACTATGATGCGCAGGGGCGCCCCCTGCCCCGAACACGACCCCTGGCACGCCGACAACCACTGATCGCGCCGCAGCCTTATGTTGGCCACAAGAGCCTCTCGATCCGTTGATGTGTTTGTTCTCAACCGACCACTTTTTTCTCACTTAACTGAATCACCCTCTCCATTTTACTAATCTTCGGATTGCAGCCAACCCCAACGAGGCCACCACCAGTTTCACTACGCACCACGAAAAAACGATTGCGACGTGTGCTGCCAGACTTTTACTGCACGTTACCAGCTACACTTTTACTGTGCATTTCATACTTCATGTTTTCTTCCTTTGACTTGCTGGTTGCCAACTTGACAGTTACTCTGACCATGTTTCATATCCTGGCTGCACTGTTTTACCCACTTTCCATGTTTTACTTCCTCTGCGCACCGAACTTTTCAGCCTGCTCAAGCAACTACTTGCGATTGTCATCACTCGAGTTCCAGCCGCTACTCCACCATGGACGCACAATGGCAACAGTACTACTGGAACCACTATTTGCTCCAGCAGCAGCAACATCAGCAGCTGACCTCCACAGAAGCCGCCACTACCCATCCTTCCACAAGCCACCACTCATACAACCCCACCGGCACATATGGTCCACTTACCCAGGCTCTTCGCACTCACCACACTCACCACTCACAACCGTACACATGACCACCACAGCACACGCCGCCACAACTGACTCCACCATCACAGCCAGAGTTCCCGCCGCCACCACCTCCGCCACTGCCCACAACAGCTCCAGTCACTCCACCAGGCTCATCTTTCAAACACAGTCGACAGCCAGGAGCGGCCGCTGGCTCCGGTTCTGCACCTCCCCCACCACCCCACATCCCTTCCCCCAAGCCACCCCTCCAAGACTCTTGGCGCCCAACTGACCACCATTGGGACGCCAATACACTTCACGGCCACCAGCTCTATCGAACAATACAACCTACCCAATGGTCACGGAAGGCCGGTGTTGCCGGCCTCCCAACTTTTGACATTTTTCCCTGGCAACTCGCATACCACGGCACGGCCGAGTATACAGCACGCACCCTTAGCCATGGGAAGTACACCGGCTTCATCGCCACCCGGAGTGTGGCCGAATCCGTTTTTGTCACACACCTCCTCCAGGAAATCCGGGAGAAACGCCTGGACCTGGACGCCATCGCCGAAACCCTCCACACCACACAAGGCACCGACATCCCCAGCAAGACAACACAAGCACGTGCTTTCCACGCCCCTCTGATCAACCTTCTCATCCAGCAACTCCAATCCCACTCACCGGCACCGGCGGAAGGCACTGCTCTACGAGCACTCAAATCCACCACAGACGAGCTTGCCCGAGCAAAACAGAAGCTCCACAACTTGGGCAATCCCCTCACCCCCGTGAAGGGCACCAGCCGCACCACAGGCTCTGGCGACCCACCCCACCCACCAACCCCACCAGCACACAAGCCGGCTGACGTCCTGCAACCTCCACACCCATCCCTGAAGGACGACATCCCTGACAGCTGGACAAACACCGACATCCAGCATTGGGTCACCACTTTCGACCCCACAGTCCAAGAGGCTGCCAACGAAGTCCTACGCCTGCTCCAAACAAGCAAAGTCACCACACAACAATTGAAGGAGGCAGCCACTCGCTATGGCCTTCCTCTCGGTCGCGTCAACCGATTACCCATCCGCAGTTTGCAACACCTAGTCAGCGTAGGCGCAGCCATCGGCTGCTGACTCGCTATTCTCAGCCAGCAGCAACCCAGCCACACCACCACAACATGTCGTTCACCTCCACCGCGCCTTATCCATTTTGATCCACCACACCCAATACATTGAACGAGCAGAGGCCATCTTTGCGCCAGGCCTCATTCACATCACACTACTCTTTGCATATCCATCCACAACACACCGATCTCAACAGTGGCGCAACCGCTTCCGCCAACTCCACATTCTTCCACATACCTACCACTACCACAACTTTCTTTCCCAGAACTCCGTTTACGTCAAACTCTACTTCAACCCCATTCCACCACATCGTTGTTACCACCAGCATGGCCACTTCTACGTCGGCTCCACAGCCATTGGCATTCCACACAGAGAACACAACCGCCGAGCCAAGCTCAAGCAACTCCAGAACAATATCCCAATTTCGGAAGAACTCTCCTTACGCTATTCGCATTCCCACAACAACATTCACCACTACACCACCATACAGCTCACATCCCACGACACTTACGACTAGGCCTGGATCCAAGAACACCATCACATTGCCAACTGGATGCCTACACTCAACTGGCCCTTCATCTCGCACCACCTCAAACTTAAAGCTCAAGGATGGCAATTCACAAAACATCGAGCACACTTTTACTCCAGATTGGCCACTCACAAACGTCTCTTTCGACGACTACGACAACGCCAACACACCATCAGAGAACCACACCTTTACACTTCCACCAAACACCACGCTCTCACACTTCTCCGCAACCTCACCAAACACACAGCAGCCTCCTTTGAAGCAGCAAAACAACTGCGCAGCGGCCGTCATACCGACCTAGAAGTCTACGCCATCAGGCGCATGGCCGCCAATCTCGAAGAACCAGGCCGCAGCAGAGCTCTCCACATCATCAACAAAGCCCTCCTTTTCCGTAATCTTACACCACCCAAACCGAACATCCCGCTCACAGTGCCTTTCCTGGCGCACGACGACTTCACAAAACACTGCCAACAGTGGCTCCGCACCACCATTCAGCAACACAAACATGTGGCCATTCCCCTCCACCGCCCATCTCATCGCCTACGTGAAGCAGCCCACAAGACCCTTCGATCCCAGCTCCACAACCACCGCACCTGGGAGGACACTCTCCACTCACCACCTGATCCAGCAGACCTCCCTTGCGCATGCAACCACCTTCGCAATCTCCTCCAAGATCCAGACACACCAACCACCAACGGCCACTACATTCTTACACTGGACCAGCTACACCTCCCACCACACCTCAACATCTTTCTCAACGTCAACATGAGCAGCACCTACTATCCCAGCAAGGCACGTTATTTCCTCACTTTCCAAACGGCCTACACAAAATGGCTCAAGCTTCAAGGGCTTCCACCATCCCTTACACAGCATGTGGAGCCTTTCCTCGAGCACCAATGGCGCCTCCACAACACCCATCTCAAACAACAACCCCGATTTACAGCTCGCTTACTCCGTCAGCTCCAGGAATATCTCGGCCCACACACAGTACTTCACCATGCTGACCACGAACTACAGCAACTCCGACTGTTCTGCCCCCGCCAATACTTCACCGGTGCCCTTAACACCTGGCAATCTCCCGAACCTTTTGAACCACTTCCATACCTTACAGTCGCAAACATCCACGACCATCTCAAAGCCACTGTTCCTCCCATCCTACGCACCCGCTACAAGTGGGGCTTCCGCAAAGATTTCAACATCCCATATGGTGTGGTCCACCTCAAGGAGAAAAAGCAGTGGCAGAAAGGCCGCACCATTATCTCATACTTCCACTCACTCAGTGGCAACCTCCTACGCATCACCAGCCGTGCTCTTGACATCATTCTTCAACACCTCTACCCACAGCATCCGGGACAGCTCTCCATCCCGCAACTCTGGCGCCACTTCCACTGCTACCTCACCCAAACCCCAGCAGACATCTCACTCTACGCCACCAACGACGACCTGGTGGGCTTCTTCAACTCGGTTCCCCAGCATCGTCTGATCGACGCAGTCCACTCCATGATTCACCACTGGCAACAACAACAATCCACGCACACCCTCACAGTGGATGTTCAAGCCACAGGCAACCCCTTCCACCACTCCCACATCGGCCGCCACCATCACAAACACCCCACACAACGTACCATCCAGACCTCCGACATCACCACCATTGTCGCCTACGCACTCAACACCTGCATTTTCCGGGCTTGCAATAACACATACAAACAAATCCGAGGAGCTGGGATTGGATCCCAACTCTCTCCAGCCCTATGCAACGTTGCCATCACCCTCATTGAACACTCCTGGCACCAGATCCACAACAATTTACTTCAACACACCGACCTGCACTTTGCATACTACCGATATGTTGACAACAGATTCATTGTCCACAACGAACACTTCCTCCGCCACCCGGCCATTCAAACCCTCATCCATCACAACTTCTTTGGAGACCCAGTGGAACTTGAACCAGTTGACGATTTCCACCTCCTGGGCTTCAATATTGACCTACAACAACGCACCATCACCTACATTCAACCTCTACAACCCTGGAAAATCAGGGATGCCACCAGCGCCGGGAGCCAGCGCTTGGCCCTATCAGGCCTCCAATCCAGACTTCACACCATCCACAAATACACCTTTCCACCTTCAAGGGCTGAAGCTGCTGCCACTGAGCTAGTGAAGCTCTACGTCCAAAAAGGACACAACCCAATTGCTTGCAGCCGGTTTTTGAAAGGAAAAAGCGCCGATTACGGCGACCTGTGTGTGTCAACCCCTGGGCCAAGGGTTCGCCATCACCTCCACCTTCAACACAGTTTCACAAGCAGGGGGGCAAGGCCTCCAGCGATGAACCTTGTCCAACGAAGCTAAATCGCTGGAGGGGAAGCGAATGGAGACGTCCATTCGTGTACCTGCAACCGGAACTTGTGATCAAGCTGTGACTCCACTCTCCATTTTTTGTTTCATGGTTCTTCATGATACCTCCCACAAACCCTCTCCCTACCGCCGCTTTGCAGCCGATTTTGAGTGTCAGATCGTTTTCGAGTGAAGCTGCCAACACTGTTCAACAATACGGTTTTTTGCGGACCCATGCACCTTTCCGTTCCCTCACCTTCCTTCCCAACGTGGGAACTGAGTGTAACTGAATACAATTGTCAGAGTGTGTGTGCGCGTGCGTGCGCTCACTGCTTGTTGCATGCCACAAAGCATGGGGAACGCACCAAATGCACAGGTATTTGATTGTGGATCCAAAACTTATAAATATGGTAGTTCAACTAAATGATCCCGCTTGGGGAGGCCAGAAAGGCCTAACTTGACCCGTTTGTCCGTTAGGTGCTACCTGCGATTCCAGGAGAATCAAATTGACACCAGAGCCAGAGTCGTTTCACTCTTCTTCCAGAGAGAGAGAGATCACTTGTGGGATCTTGTGGGCACAATTTGTCTCAGCGGGTCAGGCAGTGTGGTCCGCCGAGAACAGGGAGGATGACTTCGTGCGCAGCGTTTGCAAGCTGGTGGGGCGGTGTGGGGGGGTGCGGATGGGTCGAAGAGCTTTTCAATGGGGTGGACCCGCATAGAACCTGACAGGCACTCACAGCCTTCTTGTGAAAGCTATTAGGTTGGAGGCCATCGCTTGTAGGTTGGAGGCCATCCCTATTAGGTTGGAGGCCATTGCTATTAGATTGGAGGCCATCGCTAGTAGGTTGGAGGCCATTGCTAGTGGGTTGGAGGCCATGGTCTCCAACGCTAGTAGGTAGGAACAAAAGATGGCCTCCAACCTACAAGCGATGGCCTCCAACCTAACAGCTTTCAAACTTGAAGGCGTTTGTGAGGGGCATCGACTCTTAGGTTGACTTGTGGGGAGCACTATCAAGATCGATCCAGATGACATGACATGCGTTGTCGAACGTGCCAGGCGAATGCTCCGATTTTGCAGGAGAAATTTTGGGGGTGGCCGAAAGTGGGGACCACGCAGTCGAACATCCACGACTTAAACATGAATCGAATGGATGGTGTCATGAAAGTGCACCTATCTAGTTTACCACAAAGCGAAGCAGACTCTGGGGACCTCGGGGGTTCGCTTGCGACAAATTTGTTTACACATGAGAACGGACGATGGTATGTTGCCATTCATTGTCCGAGTTCCGCTCAGCACGACCGTAAAGTGTTGCGATGCGTTGCGTCGGAATTCTCAAGCTCAATGGTGAATGCTCAAACTGACCTACTTCCAGAACAAGAGCAGAATATACAAACTCTTCCAAACTCTTCCTGTGAGCGTTCGACAACAGATACAGGTGCCCGTGTTTGAACAAGTCTTGGTATGAATGTGGCAATGGTTCATATCCACTCTGTGTATGAGACTAGTAGAACTTCAGGGGTCCATGTTCCATGTGTCGCATTCAATTATGTTCCCCAAAAGTATCGAATTATGAATTATATGTGCTCTACTTCAAGGATCTTCAAGGCAGAGCTGATTGCTCTATTTGCAGAACAACACGCGGCTGATGAACGCAGTTTGTTGCAATGCAGCATAACCACAGAGAAGTGCTCTTACATGGCAACCCTTCCCTGGAGGTTTCTGTCACTGCACATGCAGTTTTTTCGGATCGGTTCAAACATGTTCACAAGTGCCTCAGTGTTCAGAAATGCATCGCTACGAACGGAACAAGGACGCTACGAATGGGGCTCCTAGGAACCAACGAACCGTTCCAAACTTTGAAAGGTCAAGAATGGTGCGGGAGCGATCGCCCACCCTCCCGGAATTGTTCTTGGCAACCACAAAAACAACACAAGGACTTGGTTACTTCGTCAGAAACCCGGAACCTTGTGGTAACGGGCTGGTAACTGGCTGTAACTCCTTTCGCACTCGGAAACGGATGTCCAGGAAGGACTCGCTGTCAGCAGAACAATCCACTTGTTACTAGTAGCGATGCACTTCTTACTAGTAGCTTCTGGCTCCTAGTAGTAAGGCCAGCAGCGCCCCTAGTAGCTTCCTTGCTCCGCTCGTAGCGATGCCCTTTGTTCCGTTCGTAGTTTGGGACATGAGTTTTGGATGTTGGTCTGAGCCCTCCGGCTTTCACAAACATTTGGCAAAGAGGAAAAAAAAACACAACAAAATCACAATAATTTATACCAACCTCAAATATCCTCAAACCTATGTTTGATCGCTCCTTTGCTCATGGCATTGATTCTGCGTAGACTCTGGCTAAAAAGTCGGAAGGACACTTCATTTGTGATACCGATGTCGGTTTCTCGAACAAGTGAGGAACCAGATGGTCATGTTTCATGTGTTCTTGGTTTTTGCTTTTCCCAGCGTGGATCATTGGACAGTCTCCATTGTTTGTGGTTGAATCCACCAGTGACCCATTTGTTTCCCCAATTCTGTTTGTTGAGCTTTCACTGACCCGATTGCGTTTGTCTACGAGCACTGCTTTCGACAGGACATATATGGGGAGTCCTTGTGAGATTCTCAGCTGTGTGGGATTGTTGGACTCGGCCAGTAGAGGGCACCGAGGGCATCTCGCGTCTAAAGGAGTTCTTTCAACAAAGCAATCCTGATGGAGATTGGGCAATTTGAAGGCTGTATCATCCTGTCGAGTTCTTGAGTAAACAGGATATGTTTATGCATGCTCTGAAATGCAAAACTATGAAGCTTCTGAGTTTCTATGATCCTGTGTGGCAGCATGCGGAGTGGCACGAACTTGAATATGATGTTTGGGATTTGTGCCATTTGCGTTCAACCGCTGGTTTTGGCCTCACTTGGACTGGGTTTGCCGAACGATCGGAGAGCCTCAAGCCGGATGTGCGGAACGGCGTGGGTGTGGGACCAGCTGGAGCCCACCTCAATGTGTAGAAAGGCTGTGAACCATGACAGTCCAAGGAAAACGGCCCCAAGACTGGCTTCATTCCCACGTGATTTGCATGCAGAGTTCTGCCCAGCAAATGCCTTTGGGATTGAGCCGGGAATTCTACTGTATATGTCTAAAGTGTGTTCTCTTCGACAAAGGGCTTGTGACAATTAGTCACTCACCATGAAGGCTTGTCCTACTGATGTTCTTAAGAAGGTTCTTAAGAAGCCCAGCTTGTTGTCCCATTCAAAAAAATCTGAAGAATGACATCTTGTCTAGAATCCAGCGCCTTTTTTCAATTCCATCTATGGAGAAAGACAGTCTACCCCTGGTCGTGAGGGTGCAACCAATCTCAATGAGTCCAGTGAACAAAAGCTATCTCCAGCGCTCCCGCCTATAGTTCCTTCTTGGGCGGGCCAAGGTGTTAAATTCATCGATGGTGTAAAGTACTAGTGGACCCTCCCAAACGTGATACTGGTCGGATGGAAATGGCTTTGAGTTTTCTCAGTTCAATACCAATGCACATCACCCCAGAAAACCGATTTGGTTGATGTAACATTCGCGCTGTTCAAATTCAGTTTGAGTTTGTCCCAGTGTAGGGCCCCCAGCAACCCTCACAAACCATTACTGCATTTCTGTACAAGCCTGACCACGCGATCAATCTGAAAAAAAGAATACCTTCAAGAAAAGCAACTTCCAGATTCAGCACCCTTCGATACGTTTGTTTGGCTTTTCGCTTCGGGAAGCACCGCCCACCCAACCAGATCTTCCACATCTTCTCAGACTTTCCACCCAGACTGTCTTGGTTTGTCCCTTTGCTGACACACCAAGACCGTGATGGTCGCAGCTCGAGGCGCGGCTGGTTCTGCGACTTCCTCAACGTCCGGGAGTCCCCGGGTGTGTGGGGAGCCTGGTCCCGCAGCTCAAGGCGGTGAAGTGTCATCAGATGGTTTCCTAAGTTCCGTTGTCTCAGGTCTCTCCGAGTCAGTTTAAGGATGTTCCATCGGTTTGAAGAGCATTGTTGGGGTTCACCATGCTGGACCCACATGTTACGCGTAGGACCACGTAGGAGCTACGGTCCAGTGGTTCTGAAGGGACCCTCCCAAAAGAAGTGCCAGTGGCAAATGCGTGCAGCCCTCCACGTGGGCGCCACCGGGGCAACCTTGTTTGTAAGCGGTAGCTTGGGTTGTAGGTTGGAACCTTTATGGATGACAAGGGCGAACCCAATCCGGTCCTTCGGGTCCGGCAGTTTCTCCGGCTTTCACCCGATAGGTTTCTCTCTTTTCGCGGTCCTTCTATGGGGAGAACGGGAGCACGCGACTCCTGCAGGTTCAGGCTCAAGGGACGTTGAGTTCTCACTCAGGGTCAACTCTTCCCTTGGCCACCGGTGTGGAGGAGACAACAACGTGTCTGACCCTTACGTTCTTGGGGGTGAGTTGCTTGTTTTGCGGCTTGGTTGGATTCCAGTGTTTGGGTCCTACGCGGGGCAACTTGGTCGGTTTGACGCAACCAGGGTCCGAAATGAAACGGAAACACCAGGGGAGTGATTGCAGTGGAGGCACGTGAAAGCACGTAAAGTGTCCCAGGGGGAGTGACGGTCATAATGCCTGTCTTCCGCCAGACTCTCAATGGGGCGTCTTTCAGGCGGCTATATGCCAGTCTGGGGTGCTTATACTCGGTTGTATTTCCACCCATTGGCTTGGCAAGTTTCTTGTGTTGCAACCACTATGTAAATCAGAACGGTGCCAATTGTGGATCAAGCGCAGACCTTATCAGCTACTAACTGGGTGAGGACTAGTGTGCTACTCCCCTTGTTTCTTTTTGCATCGCGTTATGTAGTTACGGTTGCGTAATATGAGTGGAAGAATCATGAGCCCCATGGGCGCGGTTATATTTTATAGTAAACGGGGTGGCCGGTGCGAATGGGGACCGTTTAGGAGCGGCTGTCATGGTGTGCCTTTGGCTACCACCACCGCGACCTCATCATCCACTTGTGAGCATCCTTTCGACACTTGCCATACTTATACTTGCCATACTTGCTTGTGCC
This sequence comes from Durusdinium trenchii, assembly GCA_963970005.1. Classification (NCBI taxonomy): domain Eukaryota; class Dinophyceae; order Suessiales; family Symbiodiniaceae; genus Durusdinium; species Durusdinium trenchii. The sequence continues at coordinate 235,575 of CAXAMN010022507.1, read as the reverse complement.
TAAGTTTTTGTGTGCGATCATAGAAGCCTGGTGGAGAGAGGTGTGGCTCATTCCAACGGCTTTCTACATTTTTCTACGATTTATGCAACGGTCTAAGCACGAGGGACTGTAGGTAACCAGGCATATGACCCAAGACGGACCCTTGATCAAAGGAAGATGACCATGCCACTTATGGAGCTTGAGCGCATGCAACCTCAGAACCTCGGGTTGGCGAGCCAGGCGTTTATGTAGATAGGCCTGTTTCGCTTCTCATGCTTCGGCCGCATATGGCGGTCGATGTGTTTTGTGCTTTACAGAAGCGCTTTGAAGGGCTGGTTCGGGAGTGAGCCTTGGTGCCTCTTTTGCAGAAGCATTTAGAAAGCAAAGCTGTGGACAGTTCCACCGACTCCTGGGAAGAAGAATGGTTCAACCAGAAAACAACTCTGGCTGACGAAGCTGCAACTCAAGGGCGCATGAGCACGGTGTTCCACATCACTTTAGTCATCCCCTTCCCTGGGGGAAATTGTTCCGGCAAGACAAGACATGTCACGCGGCAAAGCGCCCGGATCTGACATGTGTGTTGCCAGGCAGCCCTTGATTCCGTGGCAGCGCTTGATTCCGTGCAGTGCAGGCTCGAAAAAATCATGAACGTTGCGCGCATTTTCGACAGGCACTCGCTGACGGCCTTATCAGCACCATCCCGAAACATTGCCAACGACCCCCGCAGGCCGCAAGGCTAAAAAGTCCATCGCTTCCGTTGGCGGCTTACATGTCAGGCATTCCTTGAGTGAACTCACATGCATTCACATTTGTCCATGTCTGTAGCAATGAAACTTCACTTTGCTTTCATCCTTGCTGCGCTACGCTTTTGCCTCCGCCTATGCCAGCCCCTGCTGGCGTCACTGCCTTGGAACACCGTGTTGACAAAGTCGAGACCACAGTACGTTGTCCGAAACTCACCGGAGGTTGCGTTGCGAGCACGGGCCTGGTCTCGAGAACAAGGAATTTGAGTCGAGTGTCTCCCATGCGGCCGGCGCATGACTACAGCGCCGTGTTCTGGGAACCAGAGGAGGAGGAAGTAGAGCCACCTCACAAGGTACCAGGAGCTGGCTGGAGAAGTGGCCACAAGGCGTGCGAAAAACGCGAGAAACTGGGCCCAGCAGCCGGCAAACAACGTCTCTCCAACGGAAAAGGCCCTGCCCCAAATCATGTGGCCCGTCACCAAAGCGGGTCACCCGGGATCGGGCAGGCGGAGGGGATAACCAACAAGGCCCTTGAGCAATTTGTGGCAAGAAGCCCAATTGGGCTCTATGTTCTTTCTCAGGTGGGAGCTCAACAAGCACCGGCAGGCAACTGTACATGGACCGGGGCCCCTTAGTTTCGCGCAAAGGGCACGCGGACGGGGCAAGGACCCCTGAATGTTTCAGCTTTTGCTTTGCTTCCAATATCAATGGCCATGGTAGTATCCCCACTCATCCTTGGCCCCCCTTGTCCCGACACATGCCGTGATAATGTCACCAATCCTTCATGGGGTACGTCCCCGGATTGGTAGGTGTCATGCCAGCTACGTTGTGCCCCCAGGTCTGGTCGCCGCTTTTCTTGTGTCCCCCGTCTCCTTCTACACCAATCCTACCCCCCTGCCCATGCCGACACTTCGATGAACGTGTTAGGAAGCGCGACCGTTCTCCAAGATCATTCTCACTCAAAGTGCACCTATGTCCTTGTCACTTCTAGTCGTGTCAACCTCCTCGTTGGAGGTATGAGGTATGTGTACGTTCTTTCAACTATCTCAATCGTCTTCATAATATGGCTCCTTCTTAGGCTCTAGCTTGCAGCCTTTTGGTTTGCTGCTGGGTGGAAACATATAGGCTTAGGGTTGTGGATTTCGTGACATGTGCACTACTTTGTGAACCTTGAAGCGCGGATTTCGTGGCAGGCGCCGCGCTTTGTAGACCTTGACGTGCAGATTCGTGGCAGCGCTTTGTGAACCTTGAAGTGCAGATTTCGAGGCGCAGCAGATGTGTGCTCTCTAGAATTCTAGGATTCTGGACCCAGACCTTCAATTCTAAGCCTGTTTTGTCAAGGTTCACCACCACCACCACCATCATCATCATGCTTCAATTGTTTTGACTGCGGGACCTGACCCCGCAGCAGGTTTCAGCTCTTGCAGGCCCTCACCAGGCACAGCGTTCTGGGGAATGGGGCCAGAATGGAGGTAGTGGAATTGGAACATGGGATTCTTTTGTTGGATCTAAAACTCGTTGTTCGATTCTATTCTTTGGCAGGCTTTCAGGGGTTGAGCATGCAGGCGGATGCTCAGGATACCTGGGCAAATATCATCCCACGCACATGAGGGATTGAATATCAGGTCGGTAGGAAACCTATTTTGAGACCCTGTCAGCTTGGGATAGACCCTGTATGGGTTGGTTTGGGTGGTTTGGTTTTGGGTGGTTTAAATTTGCATTGGCTTGCTTAAGCAGCTACAAACTATATAGGACTTGGTTTGCTTTGGTTTGGTTCGGCTGGCTTGCTTGGGGGTTGTTTAGGATTTGGTTTGGATTCTGCACTGGGTTTCTGGGGTTCTGTTTAATGTTCAAGGTGTTGTCCGGACCTCGGCGCTCATTACAGGAGACGTCATAGGCATTCGGCCAGAATGTCTGGTGCCAAACAGAAGGAATCAAATTTGGCAATTGCACCTTTTGATGCTGATTTGTGCAGTATGGTTGTTGCGCATGACACCAAGAGTCGGGAGAGGACACCCAAAGTTGCCACCACAAGGGATGCCAATTCAAGAGTCTACAAAGACCACGGATCGATTTTTTGAAGACTGAAAGCAGCAGCGACAATCGTGCTTTAATATAGAAACAAACTCTGTGGATTAGACATGACTGGGAATGATGCACAGCAGTCCTACGTAGTTTCCAGCAGTCCGTCGACCATGGTGGTATTTGACATTGTTGCGACTCCATCCCCTGCATTCACCCCATCAAATTAGCATAGCACCTTAGTCAAAAAAACATCAAACGAGGCGTTCAAACGACAATTCCCAAAAATCCACCGTGCCCATCAACCAATGAGAGAGACCTCTCAAACTATATACAGTTGGCGCAAAATTGTGTGTTTTGGGGTCTTTCTCCCCCAGTCACCAAACACCCACGCCAGTCTCCTGCCGAACCGTTTGGGCGGCGGCGACGCCAAAGTCACCCTCACGGTGGTGCGGCAGATCTATGCCGCTGGGCGCCACGTGGAGATGAGTTCGGGTAGGTGTTCATAGTATTCGTGTAGTGGCTAAAGGTCTAAGGATGAGCGCCCCAGTCACTCACTCAAAAGGAATCCTTGGAGTGTTGGGAGGAGGAAACAATTTGGAAGAACAGGCCACCCAAATTGGCCTGGCAAAAGGAGCAAACGATCGACGAAAACACACCCATTGCATTGGGCGGGTCTTCTTATTCAAAAAACCGCCAGCTTGCCAGCACTTGATGAATCCAAAACCCTTCAAAAGCAGATGCTTGCCCTCCAGACTCCAGACATGAACAAGCCCCATCCCCCTCACCTTACCATGAGCCACGGTTCCTGCCACTACCTGCGGCTTGTGCGCTCATCTTGGACCAGCTCGCCATGTTGTTCATGCCTTCGATTTGTATGCCGCCCGGGGCAATGGGCTTTCGCGGTCCACGTTTGAGGGAGGGCCGAGGCAGCGGACGGCACGGGTTTTACCTTGGGTCGGCTGTGCCCAACAATCTCGACAGGTGGCAGCCCAATCTAAAAGTCATAGCCTGTGAAACCTCTTGCTGGAAAGAAAGGGACAAAGCGAACCTTACCACAGCCTCTCAGCAAAGACAGCCCTGCAAAAGCCAGGGGTAATCAGAACCAGGTGGGTAGGTGGGTGGGTAAAAGCAAAACAAGCAACGCAAGCCACCAGCTTAGCACCCGACCAGCAAACCCAGAAGGCAACTGACATGGGAGACAAGATAGACCCAAGTCACCAAACACTTACGCAAAAAATATTCGGAAAGGATGCCAAGTTGAGATGAAGAGAAAAGTTTCAGTGTACATATCAGCAGGAAAGAAGCGTCTCTACAAACTTAACTAGCAACCAAATGCCACAAGCCCGCAGTCCAGCACGCAGCATAGATACACCTTTTCCAATGGTCACCTGGTTGGCTTGATCAATGCAAGTGGGGTAGCTGCAGCGCAGAAGCAAACCCCAGCATTGATGGAAAGTGTCTTTGTTGTTTTCGCATACCTCGGGTTACAAAAAAACCTTGGACATAGACACCCCGGTTCCTTCCTGGAATCCGCTTCCTTGCCGCCATGAACTGAAGCGAGCCAAATCCTCTTCGCCAGGTATCTCCCAGTGCCTTCAACAAAACCTTTGTTATCTGCGGTCCGTGTCCCGTCCCTCAAAAGCCCTTCCACAAAGCCGGGTGCCGGAGGGTAGTTATCTGTCAAACAAAATTGCTGAGAATGTGTTTGAAGGCGCTAGAATTTGTTGCTGTTTTCCAAATTAATCCGATTGCCATCCATATTTGTTGACCAGCCATGTTGTTTTTTCTTCCCCACCTCTGGCCTAAGGCAGAACTCTTCATGCAGCTGCAGGAGGGCCATCGCGTCTCGCAGGTGCGGTGACGAGTGGCCCGGGATGGCAAGGTCGGGGGCGCGAACCACCCTACTAGCGATGGCCTCCAACCTACAAGCTGCGAAGTTATGATGTTTTTTCACGTGTCTTGCCTTTCTCAAGTATCTTCCATTGTTACGGGGTTGAGGCAAGGTGCAACCTAAAGGATGTGTTGAGCCAATGGGTGACTGATCTACATTAATTAGCTGGTGAGCTAGAGAGGATTATATTGTATAAGCAGCTGCATAACCAGTTGTGTGTGGGGGGGGGGCAGACCACAGAGCCCACCAACATGGACACTCTCGTACATTCGACATTCCACAAATACAAACACACAGCAGATAGCCTTGATGATTCATGATGTATCTTGCTTGCTTGTCCATCAGCTATATACTTGCTGGAGACAACCAGATGAACCCCTCAAATTTGAGACCAGTCGTTGCCACCGTGCCATGCTGCAGCCACGACGCTCCCCTCGTGAGGCCTTGGAGCAACGTTTGAAGCGGGATCCGTCGGAGCAAGGCGCGGCGCATCTCCGGGATGCGGTGGAAATGCGAAGAACGCAGAAGATTCATTATATGATTCATCCGAAGTCATCCGTTGGCGGCCATCGCTATTAGGTTCCTTATATTCTTGACTCCTTTCTTTTCTCGCCAAGCCGAAGCTGTTCCTTTGGACTGAACCTCCACCGACTGGGACCAGGAAGCTGGTTGAGACTCAAAGCAGTACCTACGAAACGGGTTCGTCCTGCTCTTTCCGATTGGTCCAAGGTGAGACGCTGGTGGCTCATGTGGAGAGGATCTTCCGCTCGAAGAGGTGCCATTCGATGGGAAGACGCATGGAGACACTTGCGTTGGAGGGTATGATTGTTTTGACCACTGCGGTGTTTAGCTGCCGCACTTGCAAGGGTTGATTGAATGGAGCCCCGCATCGTCACCCAAATAGAGGGTCCAGGTATAGCACGGTATAACAGCTTTTAGGGGGCCCTTGGTGCCGGGGCAGATGCACTTCATCGTCAAGGGGTCCCGAAAGCTGCAAAAGATGGTTCTGTGCAGCATGATCACAGGACGTTTGCTTGATTTGGAAGGGCAGGCTATGAAGTGAACATGCATAACAAAGTAGCCTTGCTACGCTGGCTAGGGCTTCGTTGAATCTTGGGAGAGCCAAACCGGACAGCCTGGTATCCGGCAACTATGAAAGTGTTTCTGCTACACGAGGATGGATGCTGCCATGGTGCCGCATGGTCAGACAAACACAAGATCATGGCCGCTTCACAGAAAGACATTGCCAGAGGTTACGCAGAGGAGCCAAATTGATTTCTCCAACAAAGCCATCCTTCGGCAGATGTGTACCTGGTATTTGCTCGAATTCTTTGCCCTAACAGCTGTAAGGGGTGTTCGGGGTGTTCTCAAAGAATGGGCCAAGTGCTCCACTCAGCTTTCCAGGCACCTACCTGACTGCCTCTATCGTGTGAAAGCCAATGAGAGTAGTTTGTGGATAGACCTGGAGAACGAATACACTTGCAAGGTATGCCCCTGGCTTGGCCGAACCCAGCCAGCCACCCCAAGATGTTTCCCAACCATGCAGCGTTGCCCAGAAGTCACCTGGCAGACATAGATTCTAGAAACAAAAGCAAGATGTGGCCTATATATGTATACCCAATGCCCAATTTGGAAAGCTCACGATCTTTGGAAAGTCTCCTTTGGATAGCCTGAAGAACTAAGTGTTTAATAGAGCTAAATGGCAAGGGGGTCATTACCAAAACACTCCAAGGTTTGTGTCAAAAAAGCCGTGTTGCAATATCCTCTCATGGCCAAGCTGCAGGGCAATCGATAATGCTGATACTTCAAAAGCGAGACGTTGATCTCAAAGATCCCTGACTTCGCTCCAAATGCTGAGTTCACAACAGCTCCGCACCAGTATCCTGCGAGGTTCGTGGTTTTGCCGCAACCTCGGGGAAGGCTCGGGCACGGGCGGATATGACTGCATGCTGGCACCCAATTTGCGTGCGCCCCTGAAATATGGATATAGGTTATTAAATATTATCCTAGCGTCCTTGTTCCTAGCAGGTTCCTAGTAGCGTCCTTGTATACCCTGTCGTTTGACTTTGTTCTTTCATCGAACATGGAGCCCTTAGAATTGCCGCCATGTTTCGTGCCACGCCATGCGCGCCACCACGTGGTCGCCGGCAGGCCCTGGAAGTTCTTGACCTCCGAGGGTGCCTATTGGTCGGTGGGGTCCCAAGTTGGGCCAGTCTAAGATTGTTTGTTTTTGCCCAACAAGATCTCCACAGTTCACAGGCCCTTTGTAGATCTCCATATTTGGAGGTTCACAGCTGTTTCACAGACTGATTCTGTGTACAGCGCACTCAATGAAAGCTCGAGCCAAGTATGTCCTTCCGTTTGTCATTGGAAACGGTTGAAGTTTTTGCTGAAGAAAGATCTGAAGCTGCTGCAAGGACATTGCTCTATTGGCCACCCTTGATTGATTGATAACAAATGGTTCATATGGTATGTTTTATGTTCATGTGTGCCTCGCCGCATGCGGCTTGCAGCTGCTCCCACAGTGCAAGAGTGGAAAACCAGTCAAGTCAACACGTTGTTTGGTGGAGACCCTTCTTTTCACTCTCAGTTGGCCTGGGGCAGGGGTCAAGCTTAGCCCAGATTTAGTAATTCGGGTGAGGCCTTGCTAGCCAAAACAAAAGAGTTGCCGCTTCGGGTAGTTTTGGGCACCATTTGGAGCCTTTGGGGGATTCATATATATATATATATATTGCATATATATGTATGATATGATATGATTATTACGAAAGCCAGCCTTCGTAGAAGGCGCCAGCTGAGTTGTGCTTGGCGAACGAAGTGAGTAGTTGCGGGGTCTGGATGGAAGGTTTCTTGAGGTTGTGTTGGACGTGATTTTTGAGGGGTGGTGATGCAAGAAATGCAATTTGCATCATTTGCATCATCTGAATGGTAAGGTGTAGTTGGCATCTTGCCAGGTATAGATACCCAGGGTAGCTATAGTGCAGTTACCAGGTATAGTACTTCAAGTTCCCTTTCCATCAACCGCTCGATAACCTTTACACACGCACAGCAATCCGCAGCTTTGAAGTCTGATGCGCGCGATACCTGGGAACAGAATTGTAGCTACCCTGGGTCCGTATACATGCAATGTTGCTATACCTCTTACACACCTATATAAGTTCAAAGCACGAATGACGCTTCAAAGCTGTGGCTTGCTGTGCATGTGTATTATAAAGGTTATCGAGCGGTTGACGGAAAGTGAACTGGAAGTACAAAGCCTGGCAACTGAGTTGTAGCTACCCTGGGTATCTATACCTGGCAAGGCGCCAGCTGAGTAAGAAGGGGGGTTCGGGGGGGTTGGCCTGAGAAAGCACACTCGAAAGTAGGTGGTGTGTAGGGGTGCACGGAAGCAAGGTTTTGGAGGTGCTTTTTTGTGATTTTAAGAAATGCAATTGTCTTCGGTTGGCTGCAGTGCTATACTTGGCAACTGAATTGTAGCTACCCTGGGTATACCTAACAACGGCCTTGTAGCTGCCCTGGGTGTGCGTGCGCGCGCGCCTAGATCACGGGCAGCCGGGAGCCAGCAAGGCGCGCGCGCGCGCAGGCGCGGACCCAGGGTAGGGAAATTGAAGTGGGATACCTGGCAACAGAATTGTAGCTACCCTGGGTCCGTATAAATGCTATGTTGCTATACCTCTTACACACCTATGTAGGTTCAAAGCACGAATGACACTTCAAAGCTGTGGTTTGTTGTGCATGTGTAAAGGTTATCGAGCGGTTGACGGAAAGGGGACTGGAAGTACTATACCTGGCAACTGAATTGTAGCTACCCTGGGTATCTATACCTGGCAAGGCGCCAGCTGAGTAAGAAGGGGGGTTCGGGGGGGTGGCCTGAGAAAGCACGCTCGAAAGTAAAAACGCTGGCTTTCGTTTTGCAGCTTCTCAGGTATGACCGTATATGACGTAGGCAAGGCGATGAGGAGGGAAAGAGGGAGGAGGAGGAGGAGACCTCAGCTTTTGTGCATGTGTCCAAGGAAGAGGGGGGTGGATGACCCCTTTGCAAGACGATGTTCCCCCACAAACAACCAGGTGTTCCACTTCTTTGAAGCGAGGTAAACTGTAGGTGATTTCCTCCCGCTATGTGGGCCTTGATGGTGACCTCTCGTGGGTTGTCTTGAGTTTGAAGACCATTTCTCCAAAAATACAAGTAACTCGCCTTTGCACTGATAGACGCAGATCTGCTTGTAAGGTAGACGAAGAGCTTGCGGATTTGTGCCTTGGACTAGAGTACGCCGCGGGCGAAGCAGACTGGTCGCACCTTTTCCGGGTCGCAAAGCATTTAGACAATGGAACCTAGTAGGGTGGCTCTTGAGGACACCTGACGAGCTGGAAACATTAAAAAGAGGAATTCGGAGCCTCAGCAGTGCAAACTGAAGAAAATCTGACAGACAACATAGACCTCTTTCACATCATCGAGTCATAGATGTTATGCAGACGTTCTGAACCCTGCGTTGTGTTCACTCAAAATCTAAGCGACATTTGTGTACTGGTCTCTTTGGTTCATCACCTTGGGATCAAGCTAAAAACAGAAGCCCTCCGGAAAGAATTTCTCCTTAAACTAAGATCCACAGAGAAACCTCCATCATGAACTTTGGACAGCTAAGTCAGCAGCTCAGTCGCCCAAAGTGGAGAATATCAGCAGGGATTCCCCAGGCTAGTCGCCACTCTCAGCGAACTTATGGGATGTCCGCGACATTCCGCGACTAGATGCTTTCACTACAGTTGTCTATTCGTGTTTTTGTTCATGGAGGACCAGACCACTATTTGATCAGATTTCTCGTGACCAAGTTGGTGACCTCTTGGAGGCATTGACAAAATGTTTGGGCTTGTATTGCTTGACGCATCGCTAGCAGTAGTAGCTTCTTGTTACTAGTATTATTGGCCTCCAACCTAATAGCGATGGCCTCCAACCTACTAGCTTGTTGTACATGCAAATTTGCTTTACCCATGTTGTTTTTATTCGAGTAAAGAGGACTAATTCCACGCCGAAGTGGCGCGCGTTGGGTGCTTTGAGGCCCTGCAGCAAGTTTGCCTTATGCAACTTCTATGCCAGCAAGGTAAAAGCGTGGCTCGGATTGAGAACAGCTTGTTGTTCTGATCGGTCCTATAGGTCCTTCTGTGAAGAGCACCCTCGGGTGGGTGGCAGGGTTTCGTTGCATTGTCAGACGTTAACCACTTCGATCCCTTGCTTTTTCCTGTGTCTTTGAGACCTTCTCTTTGGGAGTTGTGAGATCAAACAAAGAACATACAAGCAAGCAAACTGAAAAGATTGGTCGACTGGGACTGTAACGATCTCCACCAAAGCAGGCGGGAAAACACAACATGTTTCGTTTGTGCATGTCCCGTCGATGGGGTGGACATTCGAAGCCGTGTGCAGAGTCACTCCGAGGCCAACAGCCCCAGCTGCAGGCAGCGGAGATAGTGGAGAGAGGAGTCGGAGAGTACTTCTCACGTTCGCTAACACGTAGGACAATCTGACTTTTTAAAGGTATGTTGAGTAGTTAGTTGGTACCCCAGAAACAAGGACCCGCACGGGTGTGTGGGGCAACCATATCCCAAACCCACCTCGGTTTGAGTGTCCTCAGGAACAATATACGTAATAAAAGGATAGAGCTGTCTGAGCTGCATGCCGTATATTTTGGATGATGCTGGTTCTTCTTTGATTAGACATTTTGGCAAACAGCAACTTGCAGTGCTCAGAAGGCCGAGAGACGGATGGACGAATCCTGCCTCTACCGGCTATCTGGGTTGGGAGTGGGGAGCTGTTGGTTGATGAAAAGGATACATATACGCGAGCGTGTAACGTAGATACCCACGTGTTACAACATGTTACAACCACATCCAAGGCAACCTGGGCAATCTGTTTTGGACGGTGCCCCCCCAGTGACTGTTGGTGGAAGAAATGCTGCCCCTGAAACTGCCAAGGTATCTAAAATGTTCTCATGACTTCGCTGAGAAATAGACCCTACTAGGAGCAAGGGCATCGCTACTAGGGGCTCCTGGCATCGCTACTAGGAGCAAGGACGCTACTATTGAACGATGTCTTTCAGTTCTGCAGCGAGGAACTCGGTGACGCGAGCAACGCGTTGCAAAGCGCGTCGCTAGGCGCGGTGGACCTTCAGACCTTCTTTGTCGAGGCGGAGATTCGAAAAGACGTGGGAGGAGTCCCTAGTAGAGTCCTTGCTCCTAGTAGTGATGCCCTTTGTTCCTAGTAGCTTCTTGCTCCTAGTAGTAAGGCCAGGAGCCCCACATGTGTTCGGAAACAAGACGATAACGGGTTTGCCTGCCCGAGAACCTATAAAAGGCAGACTCTTTTGTTTCCCCGAGAAGAAGCGTTCAGAAGGCTGTAGAGCGGTCGTGGCTTCTCATGCAATTCGGTGCCGGTGCCATGTAGTTGGACCCCTAGCGAGTGATGCTGATCGTTTTTTTCTCTCCGGCTACTGGCGGCTGCGGCCCATGGAGTGGTCAAATTCTTGGCAGTGAGAGCCTGTGACGGGTTGGGTGGGAGGGTTGTTCCAAGGCATCACTCCCTGTTCTGTGGGTCAGATTTGGGCAAGAAGGGCAACATGCAGAGAAAACATGAGAAAACATAATTTGGGGCAATCCTTTTTCTCCAGAAACAATCTGCTTGGGAGAGTACATCCTCAGTGTCCCAATCAGTCTCTATATTTTCCGTCCTCGGCAGATCATCCATCGTTAGAGTGTATCCTGGCAAGGGGAAGGATCGAACAAATCCCATAAGCCCCCAACAACTTCCGCACGTCCGACGACTGGGGCGCTGCGGCTGGGGGCGACAACGCGAATTGGCCTTCTTCGAGGAACTGGGAGCTCTGAAACGATCTCCACAGTTGGAGGAAATCCTGCTGCACCAGAAGGTCACCATGAAAAGCTCCTTCCAATAGGAGAGTGGATATTGACACATGATTTGGGGTGTGTGGGTGTGGTTCAAAAGACCGAGTTGGTTCCCTACTTACGAGTGGGCGATGGTGCAGGTGATTCCTAGAACTTGAGCCTCTCCCCTAGGGGGAGGATAGTATGTCCATCAATAGGTTGGCACTAGTCTAAATACCCGTCGCCTCTAAATACAAATTCCAATGGTCACTCTACATGAATGCATTCAATCTCAATGGTCCCTCTACGGGGCAGGGAGTCCTTATCAAGCGAATGAGTGTGTTTGGTTCCTATGGCATTTACAGGTACACAACATATCCCTGGGATGATGCTCATCCAGAAATAACCATTGGACTTGAACCAAAGATGATTGGATATGTGTGGCCTACTTCACGAAAGGTAGCCCTTTAGGGGATACCTTGAGTTTGTCTTGCGAAGCAAGAGTTGGGACGTCCGGGTCTAATAATTGATCACTCAATTCAAACCCCCCCCCCCCCCCCCCCCCCTTGGAATTGTTTTTTCAATACAGCCCCCCCCCCTCTAAATTCAATTCTCTCCTGGAGAACGTCTTCGTGAGCCTCTTATGGTTTCAGGAATGCTCCGATTCAATGCTCACCGATGATCTGATCCATGGGGCAAATTTGTTTTCCTAAGAATCTTTTTGAACATTTCCAGAGCATATGTTTGAACAATTAGAGTACATATGAACATATATTTACGATTTACGAAAGGTCGCCTCCGAGGGGATAAGTCACCATGTCGAACATTGCATTTTTGTTCCTGCCTCTCGCGTTCTCTTATCTTCCCGCTGTCCTACCTTTCGTGTCTCCCTCCTCTCAAGTGAGGTTGTGATTGGACATACTATTTGCTATAGGCTATAGTTGTCAAAATATTGTTTATGAATGAGTCTAGCTCTGGTAGTACAGGATTGTGGATTTCACTGTTCTTCTGGGAAATGAAACAAGATAGCAGTATTGGTGAGATATGGTGAGTGAGATGTTCACATACCCTCCTGCCGCATAGCGCTGTAACCGGAACGCCAACGCCCTTCCAGGTCCTAGGCGTCAACGCGATCCTCACGCGAGAGGATGTGCAACCGCTCCACACGGCGCGCGATCTTCGGGGTGGTACAAGGTTTGCTCCGTCCCAAGAACAAAAGTCAACCAGAGGACATGGAACTTGTGAGATACAGTGAAACCACAAAGGACAGGGTACCAAGGGCAGTGAGGCTCTTACCATCTTACCATGGTTTATGGTGTGAGCATTTTGAATGCTGGCGTTCACCATGTCTTCCAGATATGTACTGCTTACGGCTAAAAGAACCATTGACAAGGTAATTTTGTCACTGTATTTCAACAATGCCTGTTTGCGGACCGAAAACATGTTAATTTTATCTATCTTATCCATCTCCTATGCTACCGACCAGCGCGGTCTTTCGGCCAAAACCTCCCCATTTTGCTTTTGGACGGCCTGGGCGATTTTGGACGACCCTCTAGACCGGCAACAGGAGCTGGCCAGGCGCTTTCAGCCCCAGATGAGGCGCCTCAGTTGCGCGCACAGCGGGCGGTGGGGAGTTATTGTGTCTCTCTCAATCTCTCTCTCTCTCTCTCTATCTCCTGTGGCGAAGTGACACCTGAAGGCTTGCGAACACACCTGGGCGATTTTGGTGGCAAGGAGTATCAACTATTCCAACAAAGCCCTTTCAATAAAAACGAGGACGGCACAGTACAGCAAGATTAGTCATTGGAAGCATCTACAGAACCATTTCCCAATTCATGAGAGCATTGTCAACAATGAGGCTTGTGAGGGTTGTGTAGCCAGCAAAGATCCACAGGGTTTGACAGTGTGTATCTCTGTATCAGTTGCAGCCATTGTTCTTGCTTGGTCTTTCTTGCTCAGTTCTCTTTCAGATTCGCAGATTGGGGCAAGTTATTAGAGCAACGAGCCAGCAATATAGTGTTCCTGAGGTTGAGCAGTTTCGAGTATTTCAGATATCCCAAGTATCTTCAACTTCAGCAGCTGAGGTCTCCGAAGTCCTCCTGCAAAACTTACATACTCTTACACAGAAATGGAAACCTGAGAAACATGTAGAAACTGACAGAAAGTCACCATTCGAGGAAAGGCATTTGTGGCAGGCCTTCCAATTGTCTTTACCCAGAGGCAAGTGTTGCTTTAGTTGGCTCATGTTGCCTGCTATGAGGTTGGACGCCATCGCTATCATTAGGTTGGAGGCCATCTCTAGTAGGCTGGAGGCTATCACTAGTAGGCTGGAGGCCATCGCTATTTGGTTGAAGGCCATCGCTGGTAGGTTGGAGGCCATTGCTATTAGGCTTGCTCATGTTGCCTGCTATGGTTCTTTTGTGTTTGCCGTGGAACCGCCCGGAGTGCTCGAACTGCGCCTGTCTGGAGGGCTCGTCCTCCGCAGAATTTGGTAGCCACTTCGGCGGCGAACGGGGCGCAGGAGGAGCTCGGAACGACGTGTTGGACCCGTGGTCGAAGTGTGGTCGACGTGTTGTCAAAGTGGGTTCTTGGAGGGAGCACGACTTTGTTCTGCAATGTCAATTGTCACTTCCGATCACTGCGTCTAAAATCATCACCATAGGCTATAACTTTGAGGCGCGTACTGGGCTTATTCGCTGCTCTTGGCCCAGGTGGCATTTAAATGCCAACACTTAAGGTAAAAGTCGTATATGATATGATGCAACCTCCCTCCTCGAGTTGCTAAACGGAGTTTGGCTTAGCAAGCCCTACTTGACTTGTGCATGACAATATGCTTTGAACTTGAGTTCCTGCTGAGAGTCTTTTGAAAAGATGGATTGAATACTATCCCGGCAAGAGACCCCAAACAGTGTGTCTAAAGCTCTCCGGTCTGGAGGTGTAGAAGCAGAAGGTCTAGAGATCTAGACGCATTGGGCTCCAGACAAAGGTGAAGGTGGTGATGAAGGTGGTGTACGTGGTGGTGGTGGTGGTGGTGGTGGTGGTGGTGGTGGAGAGCTGTCTAAAGATTTGTGGGTGGAGATCTAGAGGGCATGTAAAAAGGACATGAAAAAAGCTTTGCTGCGCTGAGATGGGCAGTATGCGCGTCGCCAATAAGAACGTTCGGCTCTTTATTTGACTCAGAAGTTCCTGCCAAGTCAGTGGTTGCTGCGAAGCTGGAGCCGATTGAACGGGGCAGCCTTCAAGCTGAAGACTTACGGTAAATTTTGCGCTTAGAAGACAAAGATGTGGATCTGTTCTCGGGCATTATCGAACACGGCACTGGCAACTTGCGCATCTTCCCAAGTGCAGCGAAGAGTTGCACCAGCTGGAAGCTTTCCGTCGGTCTGGCAAGCATGCGGCTGGCCTGCCCATTTTGAGTCATGGTGCCATGCAGCATCCGGCCTGGAAGCTGGTCCTATCCTCTGATTTTGAAGTGCGCAAGAAAGCGTATATGCGCCTGCGCGGTGGCAAGTCCAGTACCCTTGCGGCGGCCTTACGATACCTAAAAAGATATGATGTTTCCACAACAGTACCGTATACCATGTAATCTACGCGTACTCACCTGACCTTGGTTTTGGCCTTTGCACTTTCCCAAGGAGCGACGCTGCCGCTCCGTGGAGCACTGATGCCGCGGAAAGATGCCATGGATGCATCGGATGTGCTGAACAAGCATTTTCTCATTCCCTTGTCCGTTTCTACACAATTTATCACCGACACAGTGACTAGCTCGCAGCATGAGGTGCATGAGAGCACTTGCTGCACTCCCTGCAGAAAGCTGCACTTCTTCAAGGTCCACAACCTGCTGCGCCTGCCACGAAACCTGCACCTCAAGGCCTCCAGGTCCACAAAGCGCTGCACCTGCCCGAAGTATGCACTTCAAGGTTCACAAAGTGCTGCGCCTGCCACCAAATCTGCGCCTCAAGGTCCACAAAGCGCTGCGCCTGCCCCGAAATCTGCACTTCAAGGTTCACAAAGTGTTGCGCCTGCCACCAAGTCTGCACTTCAAGGTCCACAAAGAACTGCACCGCCACGAAATCTGCACATCAATATTCACATCGCGCAGCCAAAGGGCGATTCGCAGCAACAGCGCTTCCAAAGACAACACCAAGATGCCAAAACGAACCAGCAGTGGGGCCGCCGTCAGGGAACAGTATCTCATTGAGTGTGGGGCCTTCTTACTGCACCGATTCTTTTTGGACAGTAGATTGTTGAACTTGATGCCTTCTTTGCTGGCTCGGTTTTTGTAGGGCGGTAGTTCATCAAATTTGGTGTCTTCTTTGCACCACAGCCTTTCTTCTGGGCAGTGTACTGGGTTCGCAGTTGGTTGGAGTAGGTAGGAGCATCATCCCTCTCTCCCACTATACGATGCTTTTGTCATGTACCTTGTCTAGGTTAGAGCAGCTTGCTGGATGTTAGGATGTTAGGAGCCGGCTGTTCCCTGTGTAGGTTGAGCTACGCCACGCCAAAGCCTTTGTTTTGCGCTTTCCTTCTTTTGTTGTGGGTGCACCGCTCTATGGGGCGGGCAGGCAAAGGCCACAATGAGTGGCCGTGGAGCCCTACCTGGCCACATTGGCGTGGCGTAGGTCCAGTTTTTGGACTTGGGGAAAGCAAGCCCAGCTTGCCCATCCTCCCGCCTGTGCGTCTGCCTACAAGTGTGACAAAGTCTTCCAAAGCTTCCATGCCCTGGGGTTGCTTGACTGTGGGCATCTTTGACCACTGGACAGAATCGGTGAGCTGGTTGCGGGTGAAGCTAGGTGAAGAGCCCTTCGGTGGCAGCTTCGTTTATTTTTGCGCAAGCTCAGCTGAGGCGGTTGCTCGTCTGCATAGGCAAGCTCAGCTGAGGCGGTTGCTCGTCTGCATAGGCAAGGTGACGGGAGTTTGCACAACAACTTTTACCTTTCTTTTGAAATCTTTGTTACATATACTCCAAAAATTTGAGGCGCAGTAGCTCATTGAGTGCGGAGCCTTCTTGCTTCGCCAGTTGTTGGACCGTAGATTGTTGAATTTGGTGCCTTCTTTGTAGTCCAGAATGATTCTTGCATTGCAATGTGGCTTTGAGACTGGATTGGAAGTGTCGAGAAAGCAATGTCGAGGCCGATGCCTTGACCGATGAAGATTTCACTTTGCTCGACCCTGCCACAAGATTCTGCGTGGCGTTTGAGAACAGTGACCTCAAGGTCTTGCCTGGGCTGCAATAAGTAGGACAGCTGGGGCCTTCTCACACACAACGCCAGTCAGCAGCATGCAGAGATTGTGGGATCAGCACGCGCGGCACGGAAAGGCGCCGCGCGGGAAAAGGTTATGGTGATCAACCTGCCGCTTCCTCTGATTGGTTGCGGTAGTCGTTTGTGAGCTACAGGCTGATGAGCTCTCCTGGCGCCAGAGAATTCTGGTGCCAGGATGACTTAGCCAAACCCAACAAGAGTGAAAACAGAGCGGCCGGTGTGCCCAGGGACTGGAGGGCGGGAGTGAGCTTTTGAAATGAATGTTTTTGGCTTATATTTTCTCAGGTCTGGGCTTACGTTGTGTTTTGTGTTGGGGGCCCGCGAGCACGGTAAGATCCCAGTGGCCAGAATTGGTGCACTGTTTATCACAGGAAGATATGTGAAGAACACCTTTGACAGACTTTCTGTGGAGAGGTGAATGGTATAGGTGTACCTGGCACTCAGAGAAATTAGTCGATCCAATTTGGCCACACGCTGGCCCACGCACAAAGTACGACAATGTAAGACAAAGCCTCTTGACACAGTCACAGACGTAATTTCGCCACAGTGTGCCACAGGCTGGATACAATGTAACGCCAAGCCTCCTAGGCACCACCAATCATCATTCCGCTCCCATGGCACGGACTCGCGCAAACGCCCTTTCCACCGGCCGCGCAAAAAGGCATAGCGCAGCGAATTCGCAGACGTGATTTCACTACGCAGTGCGCCATAGACTACCAAGCCTCGTGGGAACCCCTAACCTTCCCATTGCCCGGCACATTTGGCAGCCTGAAGTTACGGTGCGATGGGAAGCCCGGTGGATAAGTTTGGATTGCTGGCTTAGGGCGCCAGCCCACCCATGCCTGCGGCTGGGCAGTACAAGTTTGCAAAAAGAAAGGCATGCTGGGTGATGGGAGGGTTTGTATATTTAGCTTTTAAATCCCGATTGAAAGTTCCTCTATGGAATCAGGTAACTCAGGTACTGAAACGGACCAGTTTATAATAACAATTTCTCGCTACAGAACTGAAGGGTTCCAGATTCTAAGGGAATGTCGTGCTTGATCGTAGAAGGAATCGTGCTTGATCTAAACACCGACAATTCTGTGAATATCAACGCGTCTGTTTTTGAAGTTTCATACTCTGAAACCGTATTGTTTGTATTTCTTGGCAAATTGGAAACAACAAAAGATGCACTTCCAACAATTGGTTTTCTGAACTGAACTCCGTCTTCCAATGAAATGTGTATATGTCAGGCTACGCCCTCAAACCTTTTGGTTTGCCACTGCCAGAAATGCAAGCGGCATGTTCTGAGAGTGCTTTTCTGAAGTGTCCTTTCACTCTATTGCAAAAATACAACCTCTAATTGTATTTCATGACCTTTGTTTTGGGTTCCGTTTGTACGTTCACGCACCCACAAGCAGAGCCTTTTTCCCCGCTTTTCCCGTGGAGAGCCACATTCACATGGCTTTTCAACAGGAATTCTCCAGTGTAGGCTGTGACTTTGCAGTTTCCTCTGCCTTCTTTTTTCTTTCCATTGAGGCGTCTCCAATGAAGCGGACTACGATTCCCTTACCAGGCCGCCAAAGCTTTGAAGCTCCACGACGCGCAGCGCTCTAAGGCCCTCGCAGAACTCGACCTGAACGTCATCCTCTGCACGTACTCCAGCAATGGCGAGATGCTGTGGCAAGTGGAGCCAAAGGCCTTCACGTCCCCGTGATCTCAGAGAGAACAATGTACCACGAAGCCTCGTCGTGGGAACCCCTAACCTCCCCATTGCCTGGCACATTTGACAGTCTGATAGCTGCTGGCCCACCCATGCCTGTGGCTGGGGTGGCTGGCTGCAGTACAACATTGCAAAAAGAAAGGAGTGCTGGGCGATAAGTTTGTATATGTTGTTTTTTTAATTGTATGTTCTGAAACTGTAGAACCGGTATTGTTTGCATGTTTTGGCAAATTGGAAACTTCGGAGTGGGATGGAGGATGATGGCCTGCATTGTGATCAGCGAGCAGCACAGTGTTGCAAGCAATCCCGGACAAAGACGGCTGCTTGTTGCGGGAGTATGCAGTTAGGCGTTGCATGAACTTTAAATGTTGAATCCCGAGAACATTCAATTCACTGGTGCGTTCAACGTGCTGTCTGTCTGACACGAACAGTTGACAAACAGCTGACCTTCTTCACGACGCACCATGCGCGAGAGTGCGACCTACCGCTGAAAGGTATTGGCACGCTGCTTCACTAAATCACAAATCTGCGCGATCTTTTGGATCCGAGCTTGATCACGTGAAATGTGTCTAGACATTGCGTTTTCAAGTGCCCATGGGTAATCGACCTGTTGCTTATTTCTGTGCCACATCTTAATGGGGCTTGCTGCCTTGAGATTTCCTTCTATTGTGGCAACAGATTCCCATCAGCTCGCGTTTACGACCCAACGGGCGTTGTTCTTTCAACCAAGAAAAATGCAGCCCACAAATGCAAATGTTTAAATGTCACTGTTCAGTCCCTGTATCTACACTTCTATTTCAGTTTTGGGATTATTGTACACCGTTTTAGCTACACTGAAAAATTCAAGGGTCTTGTCGACGACGTGTCTTATAAGTGCTGGAGAAGGTGGTGCTCATGGGTTGCATGCGCAGCAAACTACAAGCAAGAAAACACATTTGCATATGAAGTTGGTGTGATTGGTTTTGACAAGAAACAGGGCTCTTCTGAAAAGATCGGCCTTTTTCCTAAAAACTGCAACGTTTGCGGCGATCTCTATTCACATATTTTTCTTGGAGAGGTGCGCAAAAGGAAATTTGTGCAAGTATGTGGCAGTACTGCAGTACAATTTATGGCAAATTTGGCCAGTTCCAACGGCATTCAAAAATGTATTCCTGCCAAACGATGGTTTAATTTTCACGTAAAGCCTGCCCAGAAATGGATGCCACTGGATCACTGTATCCCGGTTCCTTCGCATCATGGTGTGTCTTTGTGATAACTGTCCTGTGTTCCCTGACCGAACTTTGGGGTATCTTGATAAGGACACCGACACCCAATGACCAACCCTTGGATGGTCCTTTCCATGTTGGACAGGAGGTCGGCAGCAGCGAAGAGTCCGATGAGGTGCCACTGGTTTTGGTTGTTTCTGCACCAAAAGTTGTTGGTGAAATAAGTTCATTCCAATTCCAAAACCAATAAAATCAATATTTAAAAAACAATCCTCCTACTAGCGATGGCATCCAACCTAAGAACAATGGCATCCAACCTAATAGCGCTATAGCGCTGGCCTCCAACATGCGTTGAACAGCAAGTTGAACTTACAGGTTTTGCTGCTGTTTTCTGGAATGTAGGAGTTAGGTCAGGAATGGTTTGACAATGATACTCTGGCTGCAATGGAACCCTCCCCAGTGAGATGTGGTGGGCCTAGACGTTCAAACCGTTGTCAAGGAAATCTAGAAGAAAGGTCATCGTTAGGGTGGAGGCCATCGCTATTGCAATCATTTTGTGAGTTTTTGTTAAACCTCAAGTACAGCTGTTGGAGGGTCCTGGAATGAGCCAATATGTTGTTCCATCCACTCGGGTCGTTCCATCCAGTTTCCTCCAAGTGCACAAGACGACCTTTGAAACGGCCCTTGAGCTTTGTGTTTGATATTGCCTTCTGTTACACATCAGCCACCTTCTATCAGGACACTCCAAAACACGATGCAAGAGGTTTCTATACTAACTAAGACCATTTCCAGGTATGTCTAGGTAACTAGATCCGCATGGTGTGCCCAAGTACTGTCACAGGTGCCCAACATGTTTGAAAGGTCACTGTTGGTCCCGCTGCCAAACCAGTACCCAGTACCCGAAGGGATCCGCGGAAGAGACGAAAGAGGTGGGTAATTCGACACGTCAAATCCCCTAGGCGGCTGATGGGTTGTCTTGATCCCGACCAAGGGGCCCTAGCTGGCCCCCCCCAGACGTTTGCACTGAAGTTGATATATTATATATTTGTCTGGATATCCCAAAGTCATCCAGCTAGCAATGGTTGCCCAAGTCCTGGTGACACAGTAACGGCTCCAAGCCATAAGTGCACCTTCACAGCCTTGCGGTAAATGGAGAACATAACCGAAACATCCAGAAGTCAACTGAGTGTGCATGTTTTTCACCACGAAGTTATTCGCTATTCTTTCTTATGCACCTCGCTCAGCCAGGAAAGTGGTTCCGGAGATCTCGAGGCGCAACTGAGTCAAGTCAGAGCCCTCGGGAAGGGTTGTTTGCAGTTGCCAAATTGTGGAAGGCTGGACATGGGACCCCCGGTTGAATGCACGCAACGACCATTTCCATCCCCCATTGGGCACATACAAGGATTGGGTGTTTCCATTCAAGGCCCAGTCACCAGAACACATTGTGACTTGTAGCAAGCAGCTACTCGGTTGGAGGCCATCGCTATTAGGTTCGAGGCCATTACTACTAGTAGCCAACCTAATAGCGATGGCCTTCAACCTAGTAGCTTCTTGCTACTAGTAGCGATGCCCTTTGTTACTAGTAAGGCCCAGTCGCCAGAACACATTGTGAGAATTTGAAGAGGAGTGCTTCACCCGCCTTGTGACTTTGGCTGAGGCGAGTACACTTGAAATGATACTCACCTTTTACACTTGACACTATACTTGCTTGTACATTTGCTGTCCCGGTCCTGTTCTTTTCTTGAGTGTCCCTATTGGCTTGTTGGTGCTTGAGTAAACTTGTTAGTGCTTGTGTGTAGTGCTGTGGGCCCCCCCACACACCCCAGAATGCAGCTCATGAGTAGGTGCTTGTTAGTGCTGTCGTGTAGTGCTGTAGTAGGCCCCAACCCCTCAAGTGCTATCAACTGTACCGGTTGGTCAACGATGGTATACTTTAGGCTAGCTCCAGTACAGATGCAGAGCACAACTGGGTCTAACAGGCACAAGTTGAAAAAACTTGCACAGTGCCATCCTGAATTAGTTCGGTGAGGCTTTGAAGGTGGCCAGGCGCTGCAGCTCTTTCGGAGCCAGCACGCACAAGGGAAAATTGGTCAAATTGGAAAAGCTGACTCTCCACATGTTTCCTTGTGTTTTCTTCAAAGTTCTCCAAGATCTTCAACACAGTCAAGGTTTGAACCATATATGTGACGCTGTCCAAATTCTTTTGGTGTCATCGATCCTTTAGAGATTGTTGCCTTGGCGCTGGCAGGATGATGGAACTTGCCTTGGCTTGCAGGACAGACTAACTCCAGCTAGGGCGACCCTCGACCCCTTGAGACTGTCAACCCAAGTCCCAAATTTCCACAGGTTCCCTAGTCCGGGGTGGTTGTTGGAGGAGTGGGGCGCCCTTTGACTATTGGATTCGACCCCAGTCTCCAACACCAATGAAGATGAGTCTTTTTCTGGGCGCTCGTGGTGCTTGTCTATTGATGGCCTGCAGCCTTCGATGGTCGGAGGTTCAAGGCTGGACTCAGGCGCAAAAGAACGCAAATAAGGCGTGAGATGGACATGTTTGTTACATAGGCGGCTGCCTGCAAAAACTATGGGGTATGGTAGTGTGGAACTACATCCAAAAGATCTGGGCTGACTCAGGATTTTCCTTGCCGATAGTGGAAGGCCACTGACATATTGTATGGTTTTGGAGCAGCTCAGGCGCTATCTCGTGGTCCATCGGAATGCACATGGACATCCAGCTTGTTCATTTTCCTTACACAGCCTCAAAGTGACACTGTGATACAGCCGCCCAGCAACATCACCAGTGCAGATGCGTGCGTGTCCAAATTTCAGGAGAGAGACCAGATCGAGCCTCAACGTTGCATGATAAGGCTTTGGTTGCACTCTCTTCAAGTGGTTCACGATATGTTTGAAACTTGTTTGGTCTTGTCCCTGGTGCAGGATGGACTGTTCATCCATAGAAGGTCTCCCCGGCTCTTGATGTCTCCTTTTGGCTGGCGCGCGGCAAGGACCTCCTTGGCGATGAAGCCGGCTTGCTTGACTTATTGCTTCTCGGCTCATTGCCAGTAGGTTCCATGGAAGCACTCGCATGGTGTGTAGGACCGTGAAGGACCCTTCAGTCACCCCTGGAAAGGTCGCGGTGAAAAAGCCTTGCACAACCGAAGCCATTCTCTGAGGCCGCCCGGCACAGCGCGAGGAGGCAACGGCGCAGTGAAGCGGCGCAGGAGCCTTTCGAGCGGTACCAAGGATGACCAGCTGACCGACCCGGGCCATGAAGAGGGGCCATGCATGGCCATGGGGCCACGCCTTCTTGGAGTGATCCTGAATTATTTGGTGAAACAGCTTCGTTGCAAAAAGCATGAATAAAGCAAGATTTGATTGGAAGGTGCGGGTTCGTAACGGGCACGAGAACTACCCTGGCGACATTTGGATTCTGTGTCGACTGCTGTAATGAACCGCCATGTGCAACAGAGGGACAGGAGCTCAAGTCCTCCCAATAATTCCACCCAAAGAGATGGACATGTGACATCGAGCTGACCATAGTGAATGTTTCCAGAAGGACGATTCCAAAGGTCCAAGCACGGTTTATGAATGTTTCAGAGGTAATATGTTCCAGAATGTTCCAGAGGTCTACCTTCCGAAGAAGTTTAATCTAGGAGACCCTGTTTGATGCAGTTTGTCCCCCCCGCGAGGACTGAGTCGGGATCCGTCGTAGCCCCGGTTCTGTGCGGATCCACGCGGAATGGGGTGGCCGAACAGGCCTGAGCCTCGAAGCTCAGGAACCGCACCTGTTGAAGGGTCGATTCGCCTGCATGGCCACCTCCAGATTTTTGAAATGGAGGGTTTGGTAGAAAGTTGCAGGTGCTGACCTGTTGGAGGTTGCTGGTATGGTATGGATCTATAAAGGGAGTATATATTGGAAAGAAGCGCCAGGAGTCCAGACTGACTCGTAGGGATGTTTGTTTATTCACCATGTGGCCCTGATGCTTGGGGTCCTGGTTAGAAGATGTTAGAAGAAACTGCAACCAGGACTTCCAAGTTGACTCAGTCTCTGTTATGGCGGTTTGTCAAGCTGTGGATGGAGGGAGAGGTACTTACTTGAGATTTGTTAGCGGATCTAGCGTAAAGAGTTAAAGAGTCATCAGTTCATCAGTACCCTGCCGTAGTTTGCCGAGCTGCAACTCGCCCAAAGCGAGCAGAAAGTCGAGCCAGACTGCACGTTGTTGTTGATAAACCAGAACTTTTCTGAGCCTCTGAAGGTCAGGACTGACTCTCCAGATCTCAACCCCTGATTCCACCGCAAAGGAAACGGTTTCAGTGTGGATGCCTTGGAACTCCAAACTGAACAATTATCAGGCTACCTGTCGTCGTGAAACCTGCAACGGCACGGCCTATTCGGGACTGCGACAAGGATATCAAGTATCCAGGCAGTTGGTTTAGTCTACTCTCTTGGTTGTCTCTTCTCGAGAGGGTCTTAATTTAAGGACACTGGGAAAAACACGGTCTTGGTAAGAGATGCTTATATAGAGCATCTTCGAGCCCATGCCCTTACCCCTTCCTGAGTGAATCTTTAATCTTGTTCGTCAAAGTCGGCAATGTTTTCCTACTTACTACCGTAGGTAGGTCGACCCTTGTCGTCCAAAACGGAACGCTGGCACCTTTTGTTTGCCTATGGTCTAGCTCGGCCCAAGGTCGACACTGAGTTGGATGACGGGCGCTGAGTTGGAGGGCTGAAGGATCACGAAAAGTCTACTACTGCACAGCACGATATACCCCTAAAGTTGCTGGTGTGCAAACGAAAGACGACTGAAGGTCCTTCCACTTGTGTGCCGAGGTTGGTTCAGCTTTGTATGCTCTCTTCAATTTTTGGTTCTATTCTTCCTTTTGTGGATGCAGTGGCCAGATCTCATGGCTTGCATTGTTGTCGCCGAGAAACTGTGACCAGGGTTAAACAAGTTTGCTTTCTCGATGCTTGGTGAGTATATGTTTCTTAGAGTGGATGGTCTTTGTTCAGAAATAACCAACACTTCTACCAACTGGAGTGTGTGTGTGTGTATGTGTGACAATGACATATCCTAGATCCCCCATGTTTGCAACAAAATTACAGACTCAAGACATTTCTATTTGGTGATGGGGGAGATCCAGGATGTTCACCTCAACTATCGGTGTCGTAAAAACTGAAGAGTTGCACTGGCTGCGAAGCATTGACCAAGGGTCAGAGTCATCCTCAAGTAGATAAAAGTGATAAAACATGATAGAATCTGATAGAACATAGAACTTCACAAAGGGTGTGGGATAACCGCTCATGAATTGGTGAGAATTCTGCCGAACTCCCAGGCTGCCGCTCTTCAGAGCCTTATTGTGCGATGTTGCCAGCGGACGCGGCAAGCACAAGCTGGGGAGGCGGCAGATTCTCATTCCAAACGGCAAGTGTGTCAACAGTGTTCCACTTCATAGCTTTCTTCATCGATATATTCGCCCGAATGATGTTCGAAAAAGTGCGACACTTCGGTGGCACCCCGGCCCGTGATATGCACTTATGATTTCTTCCCCTTTTACCCTAAACACTTTCTTTGTGAGGACGAGCAAGATTAGCCCTTCTCCAGAGTTGGTTGGTTTTCAGACACATTCTACAAGTTGTGGCTGTGGCTTGGCAACAAAGGGCCGCCGATGTGAAGAGGTAAATCCATCCTGTGTTGGTTTGCGCCTGCAGGCCATGTACTCTGGGGGCAGTCCTGCACAAATGTCAAGTGCTACTGAAGAGGCCTGAAGTGCAGTCCACACAGTGTTTGAGTGGCAAGATCAAATCTAGACGATGCAAGAATGGTCCAGGTTTATATGCAGACTTCAGGATGTGTTTCGATATGTTTGGATGAGGGTCTAGAGTTGTCCAGATTGTCACTGGTTGGCATGAGATCAATCTTGATAACCTTCCAATCGACCAGGCATAAACTATTTCGTAGTCTATTTCGTATATAGGTGCGGTTTCATGCTCACGGACCTGAATAGACTTGGGATCACTTTGTTTAACAATCCGACTTTTGAACACTGAAGATCATACCATATCAAGCAGGGAAAGAACCAGTTGCGGTTTTCATGGACCTCTTCAGCTGTGGAGTCGCGTGTGACTTGTGGATTGCTGTACAGCACCTCAGGTGTGACCAAGAACCCAAGAACCGGCTTTACAACTGGGATCTGTTCAACAACAAAAACCTGTCTTCACTGTTCTCGGAATGATCGAACAGGATGCCAGTGCTAAGGGAGCCCAAGCTCTCGTGGACAACTAGTAGCTAGAAGCTACTAGTAGCAAGTGCGTCGCTAATAGTAACAAGGGCATTACTACTATATAGTAGATATAGTAGCTAGATGCTACTAGTAACAAGGTGCATCGCCCCCTTCCGTCGGATCAGAACCCCCGCACCAGGTCGCCTTGCGGAAGGTGAGCTGGTGCCGGGCTGAGCACCCATAGGTCGGAAGCCCGAAAGACGAAAGCAGAAACAATCATTTCACTGGGTGATCGCAGTTGTCACTATGACCACCCCGAATTCACTGCCCTATATTGTGGAAGACAAGCAGGCTGAAGCCTATGGTGCAATTATTGACCCCGGTTCCAACACGTTGGGAGCATGACGACCCCATCGCGCAATGCTGAAGAGCTGCGCCTTCGTCACCGGTGGCTGCGATTGGGATGGGCACTTGGCAAATCTCGCCGCCACACCAGCCTTCGTTGGATTGCTTCCACTGTGGTTGATGAGGGGAGCAGATGAAGCAACCCCTTTGTGGGCCTTGTGCTTTCCTACGAGCTGGAGTTTCACAAGCACACCTATATCATATATCACTATCCTGCGCGCGAGAGAACTACAGGTCAGCCTTTCTCACTATTATCTTCCCAAAATGAATGGTTGGTTGGGTAGGGACATTTTGGGAT
>CAXAMN010022507.1:177132-208964 GCA_963970005.1 Durusdinium trenchii | reverse complement strand
AAAAGAAAGAGTCGTCACTGCCACTCTGTGAGTTCCCCTTATGTTTCCAATATTTTGATCCCTTAGACAAGAGCCTGATCACTGTCTCGTTTGTATGTATATAAATATATTATGTTGCATGTTTTCGAGAAGTGTTGAGATGTTTTTCGCTTTGTTTGTAATTTTTTGAGCTGCTTTAAAAAGAAGTTGCTCCTTTTGATTGCTACTTACTTGCTCGAGATGTGTTGAGATGTTGTTCAATTGTTTGTGATTTTTTGTATATTTCGATATTTTTGAGGTTTGTCGAGATGTTTCGAGATGTTCCACATTTTTTGCTGAAAACGATGTTACAGTAACAATATGTTTCTCCTGTCATGAAAGTCCTCCATTCCCAGACTTCTCAATCTATAGGTGATTGATTATTTTGGTGATGTTCATTTTCGCAGCAATATATTAATTTCTGCGGATCAGGACTTTCTATTCTGCAACACCTTCTTTCGTGTGGGGTACAACTCCAAGCTCCCCAGGGTGCCGGCTGTTTTCGACAAGAAAGCAATTAGACATGCTATCCACTTGGTGTCAACAATCGGAACGCAGTCGGTTTGGCAGAAGGAATTATATGCAGGAACCGAAGCTGTGCATGCTGCATTGTGGCAACTCCACACGTTCTCAGCTTACCAGCTGATCTAGCTCTACGGTGCAGGAACTACCGCTTGACATCCGCTGCTATGGTGCAGCGATTACAATTGACGGAGTTCATAGTTTTTAAAGATGTTTCTGTCCTTTTTTGTATATTGTTTCACCGTTTGTGGTGTGCTAGCTTTCTGTTGGCTTTTGGTGGCCTTCGGCTTTCGGTGGCTTTTGGTGGTGTTGGCTTTTGGCTTTTGGAGGCGTGTGTAGGCTTTTCGTGGCTTTGGTTGGCTTCTGTTGGCTTTTCGTGGTTTCATTCACTGATATTGATATTGGGGATATATTGTTTTAAGAGGCCTAGCTGTGGGAAGGAAAGAAGGAAGGAGGCAGTGGTGTCGTGAGCGCAGAAGTCATTCCATTGCAGCACACCGGTAAAATGTTGGAAGAGGCAGAGGCAAGCGCAAGGCAACAGACCTAGTGTGAGCCACTCGGAGGTAAAATTTAGCGGAGGCAGGAACCACTCACATCTGGCATAGTTTTGTGCAGTTTCTTCGTCATTTGTGGGGTAGGGAATGGTGTTTCAACCCGTATCCATTTTTGGTCCTGCAAAAAAACATATCATATATACAGTTGGGGCCACACACATTTCCCATACATAACCTTGTTGAATCCCTGAACTTGTTGTGTCTTTGTGTGGGCCACTAGACATCTTAGGATCCCAACGTTGTGGAGGGGCCATTGGTAAAGGCCACCATCACCAACGGTCAATGACCACAAGATACGTACACCCCCTTTGGTTCCTGAATATTCGGGACCTGACCAGGATGGACCTGCAGCAGACCAGCATTTTGGTGGGGCCATGGGCCATCTCTACGTTGGTCATAGCGTAAGGTCATTAGTTCCAATTGAAGGATGATTGGGTGACTGTGGTCATGGGTTCACTTAGGCACAGAGTGGGACATCTATGTAAGACCACACACGGCGCTCCAACTCCGCCTGAGGAGCCACCGGGGTCTCAGTCTCTACGCCTGCGGACCTTCCAACTTCCTTTCAACCCCGGAGGCATCGCCCCGCTTATCTCTGTGGGCCCGGCAAGTCGGTAGTGATGGGAAGAACCGAATTTCCTCGTCGGTCCAATCACAAGTGTTCTCCACAACTCCACCTTTGGAGAAACATGGAAAGACTGAGTTTCCGTGACTCACGCGGTAGACAGACAGCAGAGTAAATGATGGTTCCGTTGAGCTCAGTCAAATTCCCAATCAACTGCAAATTGCAGCTACAGTATATTCACATGAAATGTGTGTTCAGTTTGTCATAATGCATCATAATACTGCCTCATTCTCTCGAGTAGTTTCTCTTGACAATCTGCCAGCCTCCTTTGAGACTATTGTGTATGGAGTAAATATGAGTAAATCCAGGTTACGTTCCTAAAGTGCAGGGATAAGAAAGCGTGAATATGGGGTTCTCATCAAGCCATTGTGCGGACCTTTCCTTCCAGAATGGCAGACAAGATTAATTTGCTGATAACAATTGCAGCACTCGAGCACGGGAGATTTGTTGGTCAACATCCAATCAGATTGTCGTACGAATTCTCCACATCCACTGGATGGTCAACGCCCAGGGTCCATCATCAGTGGCGCTTACTTGGGACAGTTGTTGGGAACTGAAGAGGGCAGGCTACCCAAGAGGTGAAATAGCACGGTTTTGATTTTGTTGATGTTCCTGTTCATTCCGAGTTTGCCCCTCCCCTGGCACGCTAAAAAAACGAGTGATATCACGTGTTGAATCCGCTCCAGGCATTGCAGATGGCAGGCTTGTCCTTGGCGACCCGTCAGGCGCAAAAGCGTCGCAGAATTGCGTGTTTGTAGGAACCTGTGGGACATGTTTGCAAGAAAGGTTCGCTTGTTAGTCTTCTTCCTAAAAGCATCTAAGACCAGTTCGGGATAGTTGAGAAAACAGCAGGGGGAGAGCTGTACTGTTGCAGGTACCGCCTGCAGAATCCTCGAAATTGCGAGTCCAACGTCCACTCGTCCTATCGAACATTTGGGGCCTCACCACGATGGAAAGACCCAGCTTATCCCAGCTTCCACAAACAGCAAAAAGTTTTGAAGATGCTGCCTTCGTTAC
This sequence comes from Durusdinium trenchii, assembly GCA_963970005.1. Classification (NCBI taxonomy): domain Eukaryota; class Dinophyceae; order Suessiales; family Symbiodiniaceae; genus Durusdinium; species Durusdinium trenchii. Next base: position 206,228 of record CAXAMN010022507.1, on the reverse strand, counting down.
TCATCAAGCGGCTTGATTTGGTGCATTGTTCATGTCAGACTGTCAGACATTTTTCGGGTGTTCGTTGGTGACAACTCGGGGGACAGAGCCACAGAGCCACCAGCTGAAAACTTCAATCACCCTCAGATCCATGATGTTTACGTGATCGACTGGAAAGGTGGGAGGGTTCTGTTCGAAGTTGTGGAACAAGGTTCGCTACGAACGTCACAAAACCCTAGGAGCAAGGACGCTACTGGCTCTTGGCCTTACTACTAGGAGCAAGAAGCTACGAACGTCGCAAAGCGCTACGAACCGGAGCGATCGGATGCGAACGGGGCGCTGGCCTTTTGGATGGACGATCTCCTTCGCTCCCGAGGCCTCGGTGCCTCGTGGGAGCCTTCTACCTTGCGAAGGTGCGGGGACAGAGCCTGGTGGGTTTCAGTGTTGCCATGGCTTGCGGGTGTTGGATGGTGTATTGAAAAGGGTGGGTCACCCGAACTAGAACCAATAACTTGAGACCTCGCTGATATTCCAATACCCAGCGAGACCAAGAGTTCCGCGCCGGTTTGGTGGGAGAACCATTTTGAGGCAGGGCGAATTGGCACAGTGACCAACGTTTTGCCAGCAACCCCTCCGTCGTGACCTGGGCACTTGGTTGTGGACAGGATCGAGTATCCTCCAGAGTGCAAGGTGTGTCATCTTCAAGCAATTGGTCGCATGAGTGCCTTTTGCCTTTGGAGTATGCGCAGCTGCTTGGGCTTGTGCTGCTCACTGTTTAGCCATAACATCAAAAATCTCTTTGAGCTGATGAAGAAGGGCGCAGCCACACCTGAGGCCAACAACGTGACAGGAGACATTGGTTGCTGAATGGCCCTGAATGCAATCCAGAGTGCCACACCAACAACACAGTCTTTGCCCCCATTCGCCTGCCTGATAAGGTTGTTGCCCCAGAAAAGTTGCTGTTGCTTGCTTGGCTTCTGTTTGAGGCCTCCATAATATAGAAACCAGAGTGTAATTGATAAGACCTGGAGGAGACTTCATCACAGTATTTCGTTTGGGGTAGCAAGGCTTAGTAAGGATCTGGACCAATCATCATGCACCAATGTTCTGCGCCTGAAACAAAAGTCCTAGAGCGTTCACCTTGAAATTCAACCCAATTGAACATAGTCATCCCATGCAATCAATTCTTCTTGAGAAAGCATCATTCATGAGCAGAGGTCCTCTCAAGTCTGCAAAACTCACCATAGGCTTGTTTTCTATCACCTGCTTACTCGAGCTCCACCAGGGTGGCAGTAGTTCAGTAGAGGACCACCACGTGTTTTCATTCAATTTTGCTTCATGTTCGGGTTTCGTTTGGAACTCACGGAATTTGGATTCCTCGTGGTGTGGACGATGTCCACGCCCGAGGCCTCCGTGAACGCTTCGTGGCCTTTGCCGATGCCGTGCTTTTGCCCTTAGCGCAGTTCTTCCAGGCCAAGATGAGATCGGATGGGTCGGTGTTTGGTGATAGGATGTGGTTGCATGAATATCCATGGATTTATGATTGTGAAGATGAGGGCCGTTCACGGGGTATCTACCTGAAGCCTTATCTAGTTTGAACTCCGCTGAACATATCGCTGTACTTTGCAGTTCGGAAAGCAGCTATTCGGGACTAATGTCATGCCAGATGATACCAGGTTACTTTTTCAGCTGGTTGGGTTGGCCCATAAAATATGTTTCATTGAATTCGATTGGCTCGAAAGCATGTCTTCCAAACTGGGCGAGTTCGACTTGGCTCCATGATCCCTCCAGCTTTCCGATAGTTCGACTCACATGATTTGCTGGTTTCATCCAAGATGTTCAAGGCACCTTTGCAGGGCTAATCTGCATAAGGGAAGCACTCCGCACCCAAATGATGTTTGTTGAAGTCTGTGTGCACAGGTTGGCCAGCTTTATCTGACAAGGCCATTGGCGCCCAGCCCCGTATGCCACGGGTGGCAGGCGCAGACCATGGCCAACTGGCATAGAGAAAGCGCCGGTGGGTGGCAGGGGATTAGCAAGGCTAAGCCCGCGTACCAGAAGCCCTCTTCTTTACCCTTTGTGTGTGCGTGCAGCATGCCGGGTCCTGTCGCCAGTGGGGTGGCAGCTCGATTGGCCAGGCAGGCAGTGAAGCTGCCGATTGAGAGAAGTTGGCGTTGGCTTGCTGGATGCAGTGATTTGTGTGTATACAGGATTTTCGCCAGATTTTTGTCGGAACTGAAAGATAGGCCTCTCACCCAGTTGGCCTTTATTCTCAAAGACAGAGCGCCGTCCACACTCCGCAAGCACGTAGGTGGATGGCAGAAGTGGATGCGGCTTTGCTGCGATTTAACTATCCTTGTCAGCCATCCTGATGCCCAGCAAGCAGTTCCTGGATTTCCTGGAGGCTTTGGCGGCAGGGGCGCGGGAAAATCGAGGTGGGCAACCGTGTGGCTGGAGCCAAGTCGGTGGTGCATGCCCTCAAGCTCATCGCCCAGAGGAACCCATAGGCTTGGACTGCAGCATTTGGGAGAACAGCTAGACGGGCCGATTGTTTCCAGCTGGGTGCGCACAGAGAGGTGGCATCGGCAACCCATGCACGAGGCATTGCCTTTGTCTTTGTTTGTTGCCTGCGAGTTGGAGCAGGCAGCGGCGACTGGGCCCCATCGAGACTGGTTCCTGGTCGGGTGCTTCCTTCTCATGGCTTGGAGCAGCTGGAGGCTTTCAGACATTCAACGCCTGGATTTGTCTTCAGTGCATAACTTCGATGCCATACGTGGCTGGGTCTGGCGGAGCAAGACCAGACCCACAGGCTTTGCATTAGAGGCAAAGTGATGGTGTCTTCCTTTTCTTTTTTCCTTGTTCCTGATTTTGATAGCGATGGTCTCCAACCTAATAGCAATGGCCTCCAACCTAGTAGAGGCCAAGTGATGCACGCAAAGGTGCCAAGTACCAATCAATCAACAAACCATCACCTGTTTGACAGGCACACTCCGCAAAAAAGAAATCCGCATAAGCAAGACAAAAAATACAATATTTGCCGAAACTGGTTACAAAACCAAATTTCCAAATTTTTCGCTTTGCTGACGTGCCTCCGAGGATGCTTGCTGATTTTGCAGCCCGATTGCCTCTGCCCTTTTTTGCCACAATACAAAAACGGAACAAATTGTCGAACATAGACTGTAATAACACATAGAAAGGACGACATGATTCAACATTTAATTACCTTGTTGGGCACTGTTTGCATTGTGGCCCTCATTCGAGGATGTTGTTTGGGAACCTGTGCCAGTTAGCGCATAGAACCATTCCAAAAATGCACAAAAAGCATCAAACAGCTTAAAAATCAAGTCGTGATCTAGATAAAACACTGCGGTACTACAAGCTTAAAGTAGCCAGCGAAGACATATCAAAAACATACAAGAATTCTGATTGCACCATATTGCACCCACCCAGCATATTCCACCCATGTGTCTCTTTGGAGCGCCAAGGAAGTTCCGGATGTGCAACCAGCATGAATCCATTCTTTCCACATGAGATTTTCTGAATCGGTAACCCCCCCTTAGAATTCGCTAGCCATTAAACACCCCCCCCCTTAGGGTAGGGTGATCAACTTTGTTGACAAGAATCAGTATACAAGACTTCTTTTTTCGCCGTCGTGCACATGATGGCCATCCGCCGTTTAGAGACAAAGTGCTGCGCCTGCCTTGAAATCGGCACTTCGAGGTTCACAAAGTGCTGTGCCTGCCACGAACCTGCCACGAAATCTGCACGGCCCGGTGCATCTAGTGTGTGCCAGTCTGATGCCAGTGTCGCCAAAAGCCGGTGGGAGTTTCGGGCGGGAGTGATGGGGTCCGTCAGTTGAGTCTGACTCAACGCACCTGGCAAGCGAGGTGCCCAAAGAGAGCCTGGCAGCAGGAGTAGGTCCTGGCATTGGTCGGGCGCTAAGCGACAAGTCGACCTGCTAAACGGTGTGTATTCTGGCTGCCCACAAGAGTCGTCGTAGTTCATTGGTGACCAAGAATCGTTGGTGGATCTGTCTATTTTGAGAAAGAGAGCAGATAGGCAATAGTGTGTGGATGTTCGATAAGTTCCAAGGGGGTTGGCAGGCAGACACAAGCCCAAGCCCCGATCCATGTAGAAAAGAGTGAAAACCCAACCACCAACTGGCTCAAGACCCATGCTGCAGGAGAGACCAGAGGCATGTAAAATGTTTGCAATGCTTGCATGTTCCCAGCAGTTCTTTGGATGGGCATTCAACGGGCATCGATCTTTACTCACAAGCGAAATATTCAAATAGAATTTGCTTTTATCACTTTTTAAATGATCATGTCATCATGGTCGGGCCCCGAGATCTGCGAGACACACTCCATCAGTTTTCTTTGTTTCCACCCCACGCACATGGTACATGCTGAAGGGTTTTTTGGAGGGGCAATACCTTGAGTACAAGCACCCATCAAAACCATGCTGACACAGACAACAAACTTCACTGTTTGATTAGGTTTCTTTCGATCAAGGTTCCTACTCCTACTTGTAGACCTGCAAAACCACCCAATCTATCAACCACCTGGTACTGTTACTTCTGAACCTTGGGAACTCTGCACCTACTTGACACCACCTTACCGACCAAGGCCGCGGCCGCAACGTGTGAGGATCCTCAGGATGGTGGTGGTTGTTCTGAAGACGCTGCGAGATGGGCCAAAGACCATGCAGCGGGGCCTGTAGGCGAAATGACCTTGTCGTTTGGTTCTTCCGGTCTTCGCTTGGTTTTGACTTCCCATGTCAATTCGCGTTCTGGAGCTTCTTGTGGTCAACGTCGCAGGCTGGGTATGCTCGGGGCCTAGTGGCTATTGTGTGTTTTTCTTGCGTTTGACGAAGCATGGCCTGCCGCGCACATGTGGCCACCTTAGAAAGAACAAACAACTGGCCCTGGGAAACGTCTCAATGGCCGCAGTTTGGCCTCTCACTAAGGTAGCAAGAAGACATGCACTTTCAGCGAGCTTCTTCTTGCCGCCACCACACGGTAATTGGAAAGGAGCCCCAAATCCGGGAATGAACATTCATCATGCTACTAGTAACAGGTGCCTTACTAGTAGTAACAAAAAGCTATTAGAATTAAAAATTAAAGTAAATTTACCACCGCAGACAGTTCCGCACCTCTCAGCACCCGAGGCACGGCCTCATTTGCTTCCACCTTCCTCAGGAGGTCCGCAGGCGTGAAAACCACCGACCAAACGTACCCGAGAGAGTCACGAACGGTTCGGGGCATTGATGACTGCGGATTTTCAAGGTGGTGGAAAGGTGTGAAGGTGTTTCAATAGACTTCTTTTGGAGGATATGGGAGGATAGCAAATCCCGGGGGTCGGCGATACTGTGCTGTTGGATGCTGGGTTGAAATAACGTACAATGGGCCTGGGGTGTCCTCAGGAATGTATCCATGCCCAATTATGCCACAGTGTAACTGGATTATGTTGATGTCACACTGTGCTAGACTGCTGAAGAGCTGCAGACTAGGCTGAATCCAGCTGCAGCCTCTGCCAGAACTAGTACTCAGTAGGCCTAAAGGCTGAAGCGTAGACCAAACCGGGAAACCGTGGACGGGTTTACCCTGACTACTATAGTGGATGATTGCTAGGATCCACCGATCCACCGATAGGAATGATTCTTGACATATCTTGATATTGTTTTACCTTCCAGGAGCTACCAGTAGCGGCCTTGCTACTAGTAGCAATGCCCTTGTTCCTAGTAGCGATGCCCTTGTTACTAGTAGCTTCTTGTTACTAGATCGTTCCTGTGGGATGATGTTCCTAAGGTTTTCTTCGTACTCGTGTTGCTGTGTTGATGAACAAGATCTACTGATTCTATAGTGAACAGCGACAAAGCTCTTGATATGGGAACAACTCGTTGGTGTCAAAATATGACATTAGTATGGTATATTATGGTGACATATGGTGACATAGTGAAATCTGTTGGAATTAGATTCAACATTGTTTAAGTTAAGGTAGTCAAAGGCCCAGGATCTTGTTGCAGCCTCCAAATAGACAAACACATGTTCACGGCATCTTGCTTACAGAGGTGTCAGCCTTTGTATCTCTTTGCCCTCCTTTCATTTGATGGTTGCTGCTTTCTCCACCACCCACTTCCTGGTCAGACTGTTGATTTTGGATTCCTGACAGGCCGGACCTATGCCGTTGGTACTGCGAGATGTCGCTTGTTTGACAAGTCGTTGGTCGGCGGGACAAGATCAAACGGGGCAAGTGACAATGACATCCACGGTGTAGGATTTGTGGTGCAAGCTAGGAAAGACATGGCTTGTATAAGTGAATCTAGTGTGGATAGTCCAGAAGGTCCTCATTCTCGCCTTCACATGTTTTGAAGAATGCTGGAATCATCTCATCTCTGCCCTGAGTTGTTCTTGACTCTCCTCGATGACTCGAGAACACTGCCGTCAGAAATGATTCACGTTCGCCACCTTCCTGCATCTTCTGATGTTGTTCAAAGTCCACCCGTGAGGGTTTCGGAACCTGTAGCATGAACTTGCGTGTAGAAAGACTCCTTTGAGTGCACTTTTGAGGGAAGTGGAACATTGTTTCGGGTAGCTAGCAGTAGGAGAAAGCTGCTGTTTTTGAGGGCTTTCCATGAGTTCGCAAAGTGGCTTTGACATGAACTTGCGTGTGCGCATGCAAGCTTGTGATGGCAGCACCCCCAATGCACGCTTTACGAGCCCGCTGGTGACCACCCTGCTTTCAGCCTTGGCAAAACCTCTCACCGCAGTGGCTGGTCGAACGTCCCATGTGAGTTTGACGTCAGACGCTGGACCACAGAAAGACCACATGGGATGACAGGGACTCCACCAATCAACTACATATTGTCGACCTTAGAAACAAGGGCATCGCTACTAGGAACAAGTGCATCCCTCCTAGTAACAAGTGCCTTACTTCTTGTTTCTACTAGCTTCTTGTTACTACTAGTAAGGCACTTGTTACTAGAAGCGATGCACTGGTTTCTACTAGCTTCTTGTTACTACTAATGTCGACCTTTGATTAATAAAGGGATCCGAAATTATATGTACAGGGCGTTCCTCTTTCAAGGGCACTCTGCCAGGGTCCGTGTTGCAGGCGGGTATGACAGTATTCTTCATCAATACGCATGATCAATTGTATTGGATGATTCACCAGTATAGCAAGTACTACACATTGCAGAACCGTCTTAGATCATACTATGTATTTACAACAAGTTTTGTCTACACAAGCATAAGTACCAATCATCATCCAACGAACAAAGAACACACAAATGGCTTCGTCGGAGCCTGAACGCACACAGCGTTAATTGATTGATGTTTCTCCGTCCGTGCTGGATGTGTATGGTTGGATTTACCAAGTGGTCGTTTGAGTTGTTGTGTTGGTTGTTCCCTTTGGTCTGTACTCCCGTGGGTTCCGTTTGAAGGTATGTTTCTTGCACCTTGCCATATGTTGCATTTGTGCCTTGCATGTCTTGTTGTGCAGTGTTGGTTGTTGTACTTTTGCATTGATATGTGGATTTGAGGTTCGATGGGCTCGACGAAACAGAATAAGCTCAGTTCGATCACTTCACATGGAGATCAATGTAAACCACCTTCCGAGATTTGGGCCATCTACCCTACACTGACATTGCATGCTTCGGGGATTTCGAAGCTATCCGAGGTGTCGCCTGTTGGCACACCATGGCGCGGGGGAAGACTTCAGCTCGGCAGAGGCGGCTTCAAGACGTGTTTACCAAGTCCACTCCGCGGTCACACGAGTTACACAATGGAAGTGACAAAAACATACAAAAACCCTATTACTATTTGTAGAAAGCATGTTTTCCAAGGGGCCATGTTACTCTTCCATGTTTTTTGGCTAGAGGGCGTGCCTTGTCACTAGCTGTTGGAGAGACGCCCAATGGCAACTCTTTGGGAGGGACCTTGCTAGCATTGCTAAGCATCATTCATCTACAGCATTCTACGGCTACAAAATGGAAATTCCGAAATACATAGGATAGTCGATAGTTAGATGCTGAGTCGGTAATTGTTTGATAATTCCTTCCGAGCAGGAAACATGTACCACTTATTAGAGTTGAACACGGTTCAGTTTATCAAGCTTCGTTCTTCAAGAAACTGAATCGTCACCACGAAGCCAGTAGAATGACCATTAAAAGAGTCGCATGCATCACCACTGTAGGAACAACGGACAACCCCCCTTTGAATCCACAAAGTTCAGGCAGGGGGCTCTCCTTTTGACACACGCCTGTGTTAGGTGGCCTCTGCTTTGACTGCTCAGCACATGGCGCGCTTCTTGCAGTTCCAGGCTTCCTGGACCAGTGTTTGCGCGGTCGGCAGTTCGGAGGAAGGCGCAGGTTGGGATGAAGGCAGGGAAGACTGTGAAAAGATGACCAAGAAGTTCGATAAAGAAGGGTGTGAGTCAAAAATGCAAAACCAATTCATCTTGCACGTGCCCACGGGATGAGTTGACCGTGTTTGGTAGGAAGTCCAGGTTTAGATGTCAAGCAGCCACAGATGTTGGTTTAATCCATAGTGGTGGCTCCTGACCCTCCTGTCCTGACTCCACAAGTTTCTACGAGTTCAACATCACGGAATCATGCCATGCCCTCCCTGTGAAGAACATTGACCAATGGGGTGACCAGACCTCTTGAGAATGAGTTTCCTCGACCAATGCTTAAATCAGTTCATGTCCGAAAGGAACTTATATATACTGGCTTTTCCATCCCTGGGTCCCTTGAGGCTTCCGGCAACTCATTGAAAGCCTTGAGATGCAACATCCCCTGCAAGTCCAACCCACATCCGATGAAGCTACACAGCTCTGATTTGCTTGAGGCGTCACTGAGACGAAGACGATGAGGAAAACTTGCAGGGTCGTGGAAATGCAGGGGGCAGAGCTTCCGTACTGTTGAAGTCCTGTTGCACCAGCTGATGTAGAAGATATCCCAGACACTACAACAGACTGTACGTAGTGATGGGAGCTATTCTCTTGGTTGATCCGTTGGCGACTGAATTGCACTGGTGAGTACCTTCAGTTCTCTCCAAACTTGGGCGGCTTGAATTCAGAACGAACAGAATGGAACAATCAACGCATCAAACCCCCACCAGTACTGGACTGTAGGTGTTTGTTTAGGATGTTTTTGTGTTGTTTTAAGCCCGGGGTGGTAGGCCGCTAGAAGAGGTAGCTACCAGGGAGGTAAGCTACTAGCTACTGGACGCAGGATAGCTTAGATGTTTAGGGAATTCATGGGAACTCCATGCTCCAATCATTTGAACTTTTGTCTAACAAGTGGACGTGGAACCTCCTCTGTAAATGAAGATACAGTCTTTCAAGGCAATATTCTCCACTTCCGCAAGTCTCAGCTTACCCTTTCCCGGCCTTGTTTGCCCCTCCACAAGATGTGAGGGCTTTTATTGATTGTCCTAGTCGGTCGCCCGCCGTTGTCACAGTGCGCCGGGACGGCAAAAAATGCACAGTGATGGTGAGGGTTCCTGTGGCCCGTTGAGGGATTTGATTGGGGCTCTACGACAGGTTTGTTGAGGGATTTGTTGGCAAGTATGGTTGGGAGTGCTGAAGCTATATTTAGTTGAATTGTTTCTCCGAGAAGTAAAGGAGCTAGCCAAAATCAGTGGTTGATCGATGTGTGCCTGCGGTGATGCCAATGTTTTCAATTGATGGAAAAGTGCATCCACGCACTGCAGTCACCCAAGTGATATCACAGAATAGGTGTTCATCCACACCTGTGGTGGAGATGCAGAGAAGATATCGATGAAAATGGTAAAACTCCAAAGTGTTTTCAGAGGGGGCATTGTGGTTTGCAGGAGAGTACCTTGAATATGGAATGCTAGTGAATCCCAAAGAAATACGACTACTGTTGGTTCTTTCTGAGTAGCAAAATGAGAATTACCCGGTGAGATATCCCAAGTCCCTGAACGGAGCGTTTCAATCACTGACCCTGGCAGGGGATCATCCCTGCTTGAAACTTGACCTGAGAAATGCTGGGGTCATGAAATGGATAGCTCAGCCAACCTTATTTTAAACCAGAAAAGAATTTGCAGCATTGACCAAGTTGTTATGTCCCGTAACAGTCGGTAGACAAATCTCACTATTTGGGGGAGAGGCCTTTACTAACCATCATCATCCACTGTTACACGGAATTGGATACACGCAACCTCGTACGCAACCTATTGAGACCAATATACCAATTCTGCTCCACCAAAGCAAAGGAGGCTTGCCCTTCAATCCCCACAAAAAAAATGCGCGCATCGCCCACGCTTGTGTCAGATGTGACAAAGGGACAGAAATATGCGCTCCCTGAGAAATCAGATCGGTTGTAAATCCATTGTAAATGCCTCCCAACCATCCGAGTCAGCGGTCTCTCCCACAACCGACCAACAGACAAGGGAACATGGAAAACACCAAGTTGGTAGAGGGACAATCACCCTAAAGGACGGTAGATTCTTGGTGTTCCAAGGCAATTGTGTGGTTAATGAAGCTGGCCTTGCCATGGGCCTTCTTGACTCTGGCCACTGGCAAGCAGACGCCGGCAGCACTGGAAGCATCCTACAAGGAACGCATCGAGAAGGCTATGGGGGGCATTGAAATATGCTGTGATCGACGTGTGCCCAAAAGTGGTGTCGAAAGAATAACATGGATTTCCAAATGAACCTCTTCAAAGTATCCGAAGGGAGGGAAGGAAGTAAGAATGACCGTCCCTTGCCTGGAAGCCCCTGGGAATCTTCGAAACTTGTGTAGTATGTTCAGGTTTCATGTTTGTTTGGCTACCGTGGTTGAACAGATATCACCGTGTTTGCAATTTTATGGAGTTCGGTGTGTGCAAATAATGAGGCTGATGAATTATGAGGTAGATCCCGGCAGGACCGATGGGCAGAAGTTTCAAGTCATGATAGTTTGTTTCATGTCATGATGTGATCCGCCAGTTCAATGGGCCCAACAAGTGTTTGCAATGTTAGAGGGTGTTGTGTCTCAATGTGTTGTGATGCGATGTTGCACTCTCATTGACTATATCGTGTAGCGATGCGCTGCGGTTAGACTTGGCCAGGGGCTGTTCTCGTTTTGCGTTTGGAGTGGCTCAGCCCTGCCAGTGCAATTTGCATCCTCCCAAACCTTCGCTAGTGGAAACTGCACCACTGATGACACCCCTCCGCCACCTTTCCCGCAATTTCCTCCCCGAAACGAAGTGTGCATGCGCCACACAGACACACACATACACCTTCCCCAGCCCTGACAATGCGTTCAGAATCCTCCAATTCCCTTCCCCCATACAACTGCGCCACACACACACACACAAAGCCCCTCCGCCAATCTTCCGCGGCCCTCACAACACTTTTTGAGTCCTTTAAATCCATACCCTTCTCTCAGGGCGATGCGAACATCTTTCAAACACCCGTCACCAGCGCTACACTTGTCCGCCACTTTTTATTGCTCGGAACTTTCTCTTCCAAACTTCCTTTGACAAATTTCGACAAAAAAACTGTTTACCACAATACAAGTCTGCAGCCAGTTGAATTCCTGCACCAAACCAGACAAGATCCCAAAACCACTGACCACGAACTTCATCCATTTGTGTCAGGTCTTGAACCGCTCGGCGTCCTTAGCTGCTGAGCACTTGGCACAGCGCTTGTCCTTGGATCCTGGGAGCCTGTTCGGCGGCTACGAGCGACCTGGACTGGCGGGGCGCTGGGAGGGAAACCGCTTAGATCGCTCCGAGCAATGGGTTGTGTTCTTTGTTGCACCCTTCCCATGAAACCAACGCGCAATGGCCTCCAACCTAATGGGAATGGCCTCGACACCCTGCGAGAAGGGGTGTGGACGATATCTTTAAGATACTTTAACAGTGGTGGTCTAGCATTTTTTACGTTCGATTTGGGATAAATGGTCCAGGTTTATTCCAAAAGAGTACCGAGCACACAAAATGCAGCCCGCAAGTGAACTACAATCGACTTACAACCAAATGATTTTCTACATACATCGGGACCCCAAAAGCACTGGATCATAGTGGGATATTATCAGTTTCAAGATGTTTCAAGTCTTGAAAGAGTTCTTCTTCCAACTGCAATAGGCGAGATCCATCAAACCCGGAATCCATTCCCCTCGCCATACCCCAACTGAGTACCTCCCCATGTTTGCAGCTCTTTGACGAGATACCCGTCCCAGTCGTTGCTTTCGAGGCTAGACTATGAGAGGAAAAGTTGGGCGCACGGATGTTTGGGGTTGGTGCTTTCGCGGGATTCCTTGGAGACTCAGAAAGAGAGGTGGAGGATGGGGGAGTGGACAAGGCGGATAAGTGATCCAGAAATACAATACCCGTTTTGAACGACGGGCCTGCGAGGTGTTTTTCCACGAAACCCAGGGTGGGTATCCTGGCATTTTTCGCATGGTCGATGCCCGGGCTTGATTGTTTATTTCAGGACCTACCCTAGGTGTCCCTCTCAAGGTAAACTGTGTGGAACATGTGGTCTTGACTTTCTATTTCTGAAGTGATGCAGGGCTATGCAGGACCGGCATGTTTGCCCATGACCCTCCGGGCATGGTGGGAAGGGAGGGAGCAGCCAGTGACACCACTGCGTGCGGCACTGTCCTGTGGGTGAAAAACTCATCGAGATTCCTCTCACATCCTGATGACATTTTGTTCATGTGCTAGGCCTGATAGGTGACATGCCCAGAACCACGGTTTGCTCCTGTGCCAGTGCCATCCACTCTGGAAATCCAAGTAGGTGGTGGTTAATTGTAACAATCTACTGTCCAAACCTCCAGGCCTAAGACTGCAGTTCCCTGCATCCGCTGGATGTTCAGCCACATCCCTTCATCCCGTCCATGTTCAGGAGAACTGCGCTTTGCGGCAGCTGCAGGCGCTTACTGCTCTGTGTGATGTGCCACTGACCACAGCTGGATCGAGTCGGAGACAGGTGCAGCGACGGCGCTGAACCGGCGACGGTGGCAGGGTCCAGCCTTGGAATGGAACAATATTGGAGGCCATCGCTATTAGGTTGAAGGCCATCGCTAGTAGGTTCTTTAAAGTGTTTTTCTATCTTTTTTTCTTATCCTTAAAGTCTTTTACATGAAACGTTTTACATTGTACTTTGTGAATCTCCATCCGTCCACTCCCAGAGTCGCAGCTCCACCAGGTAGTTGAGGACCATTTGATGCGTTTGCTCGCAGAGGAGATCCCGGAGTTGGGGATGAGGCAGGGAGTTGGACAGATGGATTCTCGCTGGAAGGCTTTGAAGCGTCGCAAAGCTGGGGGCCCAATGGATTCAACAACGAAGAGGTAGGGAACTGGACGATGTCAGCCGTCATCAGTTTGGGGTGCTCAGACAGCTGCGTCAAACCATTCAACCATCTACTGTATTTTCCTATGCAGCACCCGTTTTTATAAGTGTTGATATGCAGTTAGGTACACTGAATGAAGGGGCCTCAGATATGGACGCCTTCGTTGCGGTCGATCGACACAAACAAAGCCACGAACGGACAATATGTCATTTTGCTTGTCTATCTTTAAATACTGTATATATAATATACATATGTACAAACAAAGATCTCATAGGTGATTCAAAATGGTTGATGGCTACAGGTGGTTGGAGTAATTAGTACCCGGGTCGTTCCTTAGGTGGGCTTTCATCCCGCAGCTACCTGCTGTTTTCTCTATCATCGACGTTGCTATTGCGATTGTTCCTGCTGCCGCTACTTCGGTCTACTCCGCAGTCTGTCGGTGGAGCAGCAGTGCAATCGACAGCCGTTCAGGCTGCAGAAGACCTCGGCAGGCTCCATTTTCTTGCTGCAGAAGCCCACTGGAGAGGATGCTAGCCCTGCCGTGCAGGCCTCCTTTTGCACGAAGTGCCGTTGGCGATGGGGAGGATGACATTGCAAACAGGTTTGGGTAAAACCTATTGAGCTACTGTCTCTGGGGGCGCAGTCAAGACTGCAGCATCCTGCTGTGGACAATCCGGAAGTCCAGCTGGAAGTGAGGATTTTGGAAGGTAGCTTTGGGGATGCATGTTTAGGAGATCATCAGCAGTATGTTTCAAGAAATGTCATCAAGGTCCAAAGCTGGTGTTCTTTTTTCCGAACACCAATGGAGCTCTTTGATGAGGGTGCATGCTAGTGTTCTGTTCACTCCGGCATTTGCTTCCATCTATGTACTGCAGTGAATGTTACAAGCCTGCCGCTCCTGCTGCTGTGGAATTTCTTTTATGTCATTATGTTTCCGAGCCTAGTAGGTTGGAGGCCATCACCATTAGGTTGGAGCATCAAGCGAGCACCTTCAAAGGGCCAAAGATAGCCATCGCTCACTTCCCGTTACAACGAATTTTACGCTGCCGACACCTGGACCTTGGCCTTGTCTCCGCGGCGTTTGGCGAGGTTCCCCATATCCTGGCACAAGCTAGACATTGGGACATCGCTGACTGTGACGGGTGTGCGTGAACTAGTGAATGCACTACCCACACTCTCCAGCTCGGACCCCTCGATCAATGTACACTATGTATATATACTTGCGGGGCTCACTCAGTGTACCAAAGACCTAGCTGTTCCGCGTACCCTGCAAGACATTTTGTGTTTGTGAATGACTGAGTGCGTGGAATGTCGGCGAGCTTTTGGGACACCATTGGGTCCCTACAGGCTGACAAGCCCAGAGGAGCCACCGCAACACCTGAGCTTGGAAGCGACAGGTGTGTTCGTTTTCAGCCAGCTTTGCTCGGCGGCTTGGAAGGCCGGTTGTCCGATTTCGGCTCTGCATCGTGCAACAGATGAAGGGAGTGAAACCGTGGATATGTGGCATGAACCTAGGTTTGCGCGTGCCAAAATTCCCTCGTTTGCCTGTGGTTTGGGCAAAGCCAAAACGGCTTCACAAAGCGAAGATGAAGCCTGGCAGAAACTTGCTATGACATGGGTCCACTTGTTGAGCGCTTGGTTGTCCGCATCACCCTACTTCAGCCTTCAGCGAGGTTGAAAGCCTTGGTGATATTTTTAAAACAAGCTTCGAGGCAAAGCGCATCTACGGCACATACAGCGGGAAGAGCTCGAACATTTCTTGGGGCAGCTTATTTAGGAAACTCAGCTACAGCTATGGCTGCAGCTCCGTGTGTTTCTTTCATGTTCCACACCTTGCGAAAACCAACTACCAAGTTGCAGCTGCTCCGGGTGGACCAAATACAAGAATTTAAGCCTCTCTGTAAGACATGCTGCGGAAAGGTCGGACATATTCGGACATTCAGCTGACTTGGCAATTGCGGGAACTTGCGGGCCAACCAGTTTCAGCAGTTTTTTTAAACATTTTGGTGCGACAGCCTAAACTCAGGAATGGGAAAGCTTGGGCTCGGCTTTCTTCCTGGGGACCACAGATCGACCTCGATTCAACAGGGTTGCAGCGATCTGACTTGCCCAAGGAATGGGGGTGGCCCATACGCTTGGAAAAGCTATATAGCAGCCCTTGAACTCCTGGCGCAGGCGGTGCTGATTCTACAGAAAGCACCCCCGTTCATACCGTGCTGTCTTGGCACAGTACAGCAACAACATGGCTGTGGTAGGATGCGCGGGGAAAGGTATTTGAGCTTTGAATGATGACCCTCTCTCTGCCATGCTTGCAAGGCAGCTGCGATCTGGCCGTCTCACACCTTGCAGGCGGAATCTAGATGCAGATGCCCTCCTCAGCTGCAGGAACTGCGCTCGCGATGTGCCGGACAGCCTGACAAAGCCTGCTTTCTGTCTTCTCTTCCAAGAGCGCGACGTCCTCATCGAACCAAATCATGTTGAACACCTGTGGTGCAGCTTTCTTGGTGCAGGGCCCAAGCGCCTTTTCCTAATCATGGCAGGAAGGTGGCTGCTACAGGCCCCCCGGCCGGGTGGTAGCATCAGAGCCGCTCAAACCCACACGAGTGAAGGTCCCCGTACGGGGGGGGCGCGTCGATTGAGAGATTAGCTGTGCTACAAGAGGCCCTACAAACTTTTTGCAGATCTCCCAAGGTGGGGCAGCGGGTACACTTCCAGGGCGCATTGGTTGCGTCCGTAGCTACAAGTCTTCATGCGCTCAACAAAGCAGCGCTGCATTTCCTAGCATATAGATTCGGCGCAGCTCGGTGAAATAGTCCAGCATACTTCCGTGACTGGGGGCGTGCAAGACGCTTGTTCGTTGCGACGCCGTAGAGGAGGGGCGGTGGTGGAGGTGTTGTGGTTCTTCAGCGAATTTTTGCGCAGGGTGGAGCCCATCCCGCTGGTGGTGGTCGCAGTGGATGCGGGGATTGGCGGGCGGCTTCTATCCCCACGCTGCCACATGGCCGCTGCAAATATTCACCTTTCAGCTACCAGCTGCGCCGGACAGATCTGCCAGATTGGTTTTTGGGTGGGCGCAGATATTCAAGGCTAAGGGCAGATTGAATGCCGCGTTGGAGACGCTCGCCCAGGCGGCATGTCATGCCTGAGGGAGCTTGCCTTTGGAGCGGTAGGAGTGTGTTGTTGCATGCTGACCATTTGGTTGGAGCGGTAGGCGATGGTAGGCGTGTGTTGCATGGGTGACCCTTGAGTGTTGCGTGGGTGATTGGGTGTGTTGCGTGTGACCCTTGGGTGTTGCATGGGTGACCCTGTGGTTGGAGCGGTAGGAGTGTGTTGCGCGGGTGACTTTGGAATGCGTGAAGCTGCAGCTGGTTGATCAGGCGATGGTGGCTACATGTGGCTACGAAGGTGTCCCACGAGTGTCCTGCGAAAGTGTCTTGCGTGTGTGAGAGTATGATGGAGGGCGACATGTTGAACTTGGGCTGGCACGCGCGCGCAATGAGTGGGCAGATTCATTGAGTCATGGTCAAGTACTTTCATGATTTTTAGAAACCAACCGGCGCACTACTGATTTACAGAGCTGCTTAGGCAGCCGTGAGCGCATTCTTGAGCAGGATGGCACCATGTTGGGGCTTTTGGGGGTGTGCCTTTTCCTGCTCTGGGCTAGCTGCGCCCTGCAGTTTGGGGTCCAACGCTTGTGCAGCCTGCCCTGACCAGGAAAAGGACCGCCTGCTGGTGTGGTTGGGATTGGTGGGGCTGCTAGAACTTGATGGGTAGAGTGTTGGTTTTTTGATTACTTGAGGATGCTGGCCCTAACACTCACCCTTCTAGTTTATATGCAGCTGTGCTTGGCTTATGGATGTGAATGGACAGCTGCATCGCTTGAAATCCCAACCCTCCCTCCCTATTCACTGCCCAAGTGCAATGTCAGGTGTGACTGCATGCGTCTGCCAACCAGTGGCAGCCCATGCTTGTGCAGCTTACCCTGACCAGGAAAAGGACCGCTTGCTGCTGGGGCTGCTAGAACTTGATGGGTAGAGCGTTATTGTTTCTTAACTCTTGTTGACTTTGCTTCTTAGGCGGCTCACAATGATAGTGGCTTTGACGCGTGTGAAGAGTTTCTGTGCTTCCTTTGTCACCCAAAACCACATTGAAGATTGAGGTGATAGTTTTTTGTGGCGCTTGTGTGTGTTTTCGCGATTGAACGAGATGCTGACACTGGATGCCTTGGAGATATGCATGTCGATACTTCCGAAAAGAATGTGATGCATGCCCAAGGCATACCAGCAGCTTTGAGACAGGCTTGGAACGTTTAATCTAGCCTGCTTGTGTTTTGGCCGGCTGCGGCTGATGTATTGGACTGACTGCTTGCGCTGTGGATTTGGATGTGTTGGAGCAGCCAACGCCTATGGCATATATGATGCTACTCAGAGATTGGACGGATGGTTTGAAGTCGTTCTGAACAACTGGACAACGAGGAGCCCTGACATCGCTTTCCTGGATATTGGAATACCCCGTGAGTGGAAATCAATTGAATCATGCGCACGCCGTTCTCTGAAATTTGGAAGGTACTGGTGGAAGTGTGGGATCCGTACTGAAGCCACCCACGAGCTTATCTCAGAGCAGAAGCGAAGCATGCGCCGGGTGGTCGTATGTTATTTGAGCTGTGGAACATATGAGCCTCCAGAGAAAAAACGATGTGGTTGGAAGAACTGTGGTAAGCAACTCGACCCATATGTTTCTACCGTTCCACTGGGCGTGCGCCGTGGGCCATAAGGATCGGTGATGAAAAAAAGACAGAACAAAGACCCAGCGCTGATATGACATACACTGTCTGTGTGTAATATGTCATGCTTGTATAGACGGGGCTGTTGCTGAGTGGTTGTAAAGTGTTTTCACCTGTGTGTGGACTTGGCGTGAGATTTGGTGGTATTTGCAGCCAGGCACAGACTTCGCCAGGGAGCGCGGCCGATGCGTTGCCCAGAGGAAGGTCTTTGGACCCGGCATTGTGGGCGGCACCCAACTCTATCAAAAGCCGAATTGGCTGGGTGTCCTTAACCTCGGTCGCGCCGGAAGATTGCTGTTGCCGCACGGTGTTTGGCAGGATAGGGTGCCTTCCGCCCGGTTAGACTTGGGGCTCTGCAGCTGCTGCATCCCCCCATTTGGTGGCAAGCATGCGTTCAAAAGCGCGTAGTTTCTTGGACCTAAAGAGAAGCGGTGTTCTAACGTTGCCAAGTTTGAAGGGATTGCCCCTTGTCGGTTTCTTGTGCATTCAATTTCATTCACCAAGCCGGCCTGCAAAGCAGCCTTGAGACACATTGCCTCCAGACCCCAGTGCTGGAAAGTTCATGGAAAGTTCATGTAGTTTCGCGTGAAACGATCACTTGTGCGCATAGCTTAATGCAGAAGTTTGATTGTCCATAAACGATCATAAACGATGATTCAAAAATGAAGGTATGGATAAGGGACAATAACATGCCTTGCAAGAAAATATTAAGTCCATCAAACTGAGAACACACAGTAGACTCAACTGGTATCCAATGACCAAGATCGCTGCTAAATGTTCTCGAAACGTAACGTTTTCCCAATGCTGCAATAGAAAACTTGCTGAATGTTGCTTGCTGCTGTGCGCCATTCGCACAAAGACGCCGAATTCCAGGTCTCGATACAGACCTAATTCAACCCATTTTGAGCATGCATGACAAAAGGTCACGACTTGTTACCAGGAGATGGCACCAGTGTACATTTGGCGAAACCACATGGAAATCAAAAAAACACACACTGTTCCCAAATATTGAATTGAAAACACCGCAAGTGCCTACACATCGTGATAGTTCACAACATCATGAAAACCTGTGACGCATGTCCTTTCCTTTCCAGAAATTGGCCCAGGGCAATCTGCAGAACCCAAGACAGCACTGCAAGCGCAGATTACAGCCAATCGCCGCAAAACAGATTGCATACACCGCATGATACGAACTTTGAACTTTGAAGACAAAACGAAGTCTTAATGCGAGATTCCACAAGAATTCACGATCTTTACTGGGCAAAAAGGATCGTTATTAAACAAGGCCCTAACAAGGCATGAGGAATCTCCAGCGAACATGCTGCACTGTAGAGGCAAACTGCCACGCTGAGAGCGTAAATCGGAAACAGATCGCGGGCGAACTCTAGATTTGGCAACGAACTTTTGCATGCCAACCCATCGTGCAACCCCGAGCCAAGCCTCGACGAAGAAATTCTTCCGTGTTTGATACAATTTTTAAAGCCTGTATTCCCCTTTTCTCTTCCTTTCAAGCCTTCCAGTCACCTACCTGAGCGCAAAGCGCAAAACTGCACGCAGCGGACAGTCAAATAGTGAGCAAAGCATCTCACAGGCCCCAGTCAGGCTTCCTGTGTGAACGACTATTCTTCTCTCTTCAGTTGTCTCACGATCGCAACCTATGAAGCCTGAATGAAGAAAGACCACAGGGCATTGGACTTTCGAGGTCGAGAAGATGAAGGAAGCAAGAATGCATGAAAAGACCAAATCGGGCTGACACTTAAAGCATTCGATCAGCAAACCAAAACTCATGGAAGGGTCGAAGAAGCCCAGGGAGTGTGTTCAGAAAAACCTGTAGAGGTCAACCAAAACTCATGGACAGGCATCAAATATTGTTGTGTTTCCGCCTTTCCTTGAGGCCTCACTGCTGATGGCAGCCGTTCGCTGCGGGGAGGCCTTAAGCTTGAAGGTGCAGCTTCTTGGCAGTGAAGCAGGCGATCTCCTTCTTGTGGTTCGCGTGGTTCTTCAGGATCTTGCATGCTTTTGGAGAAGGAAATAGGCATGCTTTTGGAGAGCACTGGTGGGTGTCAACTTACCAAGCTTGCTAGGTGATGTGGGTCTCCCTCCTCGACCAATCCGGTAATAAGAGTGGATGCCCTGAACCAATGGGGTTGACTTAGCCGACTTAGCCTGCAATGGAATTTCCCGACTAAGCTATGATTTGATATGATTTTTGGGTGTTCCTGAGCATTCCAAACGACACCCGCATTTGATCTGAATATTTTGGCAGACTATGGGTGAGGCATATCGTTTGATGCTTTACCATTGTTTTTGCCCGGATGTTTCCAAGAAGGGGTCCACCGTCGCTGAGTCTTGCAAATCCAAGGCTGGAGGAGGCTTCTGCCTGGTTTCAAGGGCTCAGTCGCTTGGAGAGGTCTTGATGTCCACTAAGTCAGTCGGTGATAAGCATGATAACACAGTTTGGGAAGATCACCACTGGTATGTAGCATGCCGTTTAGTCCATGTTTCCTGTCGACCACACTTGTATTCACAAAAGGAAGGTCGTTGCTCAAAACCCTCCTGCGCCCGCCGAACTGTTTGTTTTGAGGACTTTGCGCCACCTGACCTTCCCTGGTTTGCGTCCAGGGTGAAGCCCACGTCAGTCCCCAAACTCATGGACTGGAGTGGATGTGTTCGTGAATGTTCCTCACTTGTGTGAACCCCAGGGCCACAAGCCATGGCTACCAGCCATGGCTGCCGGTGGTTTGAAGGAATCATGAGATGCGATTCAGGTAGCATTTATCCTGAGAATCTCTGGAAAGAGTCCTTCAGCTCCTTCCACCGCGCTGGCATCACTTGGGAAGCCTTAGCGGTGACCAAGCGGCACATTGGGAAAGACTCCAACTTCCACCGTGAGCTGGAGAATTATTTGCAGCTTGGCGAAAAATGCAAAGACATGTACTTGAGAGCAGTGTATTCTAAGTGTTATGCGGCCTTGTCCATCAACCATGGCTGTGGAAAATCGTGCTCGGGTGTTTACGCGCTACGTACCACGGGTGCCCCTTCAGAATACAGTAGCATATTTGTGCGGAGGCTAGATTCTACTTTTCACCTGCAAACCACACAGTTCATATCACACACAAGTGCTTCTTTTACCTATACAGACAACAAACATCGAGGACTCTATTCAATTATCTCTTTTTTGTTATTCTTTCAATTCGAGAGACATGTCAGATGTCACGTAACCACAGTTTCAAGCCCACCAGAGCCGTGAACACAGACCAGTGTCAGCAGAGTGTGGTTGCGGACAATCCAAACACTTGAAGGTTTCGAATACGCCAAACCCGTCCCGCGCTATACGCCGTAGCGTTAGCCGTATACGTCGTAACGTCATACCAATATCATACCAATTTAACCGTGGTGCGTTAGGCATGTGCTTTTCCGCCTCTGGAAGCTTGAAACCGTGGAGACACTAGTAGCGTCCTTGTTCCTATCTGGAAAAATCCTCTTGTCAGTTGCTCTTTTGTTCACTGGAGTTTTGCTGATTCTTGACCCGCTATCCACGTCCGCCTCACCAGCTTCACAGGCATCGCTTTGAGCTCTTCTTGCGTGATGTGTGGGAGGAGAACAGCGGCTTGGCACGATCTGATCCAAGGACTCGGTGGCCTCGGTGTTTTCTAGGTCCACTAGTTGTCAAGAATCACATGTATATCCTTTGAGAAGCCATCACTTTGGGACAAATCCAATTGTTTGATGAATCAGTCTCCGGCATGAACAAGAGCAAGATTCTTGCAGATAGCAGAAGAAGTGGGAAAAGAAGAAACATGGGAAAGAATGATGAAACGCAGGAGGTGGAGGAGGAGGAGAATGAGAATTAGATTGTAAGCGGGAAATATAGTATGATCTTCTGAAAACATCATCTTAAACCTATGCTCGGTGAAAAGAAAGCTGGGTTGCTGCGGTCGACAAAGGACTTTCCCTTAAGCTCACGCCACCTTTGGCTTATCCCACCAGTGCTCAAGCTGAGGTCACCAGACGGGTGGGGAATGAATGCTTCAAACAAATCTTTGAGGGCCTAATTCCTCATAGGTTCTACAAGAACCATCGTTCTTCTATAAATTCATGGATTATACTGTACTGATGAGATGTACCCATAGGATGCCAATTTAGGGGTCAAGAGGCAGGTCGCTCAAGACTACCAATGGCCCAAGCATCAACAGGCAAAGCCCCAGAGTCATCAGTTCACAACAAGCTCAGAACCCATCAAAAGCAAGGGGTTCTGAGCTTGCGAGTATTGGTTCAGCTTAGTTCTTTATGATCTATTTCTGGACCCATACCAGGCCAGCCTCGTGTGGCTTCTTTGGAGAACATGTTGCTCCGAAGTTTGAAAGCATACCTCATCAACTGAAGACGTTCAGACACATACTTTCGGCATACCTTCGGCTAACCATCGGTGTACGCGCTGACATGCATACCTCAACATTAGCAATCACTTTCCCAAGTTTTCGCAGCCTTTGCACGTTCGCTTTTTGCCAAACGAGGTGAGCACTGGTCCTTTGCCTCCGCTCGCGCATTGAGCGTTCGTTTTGCCGCCGCCAAGACGCCAAGTCGCACCCGTGATCGACCAGATGATGGGCGATTGGGGTGCATCAGGGAGGGTTGGTTGTTCATATGTTGTCACTCATAGTGTACATTTCCTCAGGCGCTATAGTGTGTTTGATTTCTAGATTCTACTAGCAGCTCCAACACCTGTTTTGGCTCAGGGATGTGGATTTGAGGTGGTGATCGCATGTCATCGCAGGCCAAGTTTTGGAACGAACGCTGTGGATCGTCCAGCGAGCGACGCTTCCCCATGAAACGATGCGACGAATAGGAGATATCCACAGAAATGATTGCTTTGGGGTGGATGTTTGTTTTTGTCGACGGTTGATGTTCTTGGAAGGTTGGTTTGTTCTGGGCATTCCTGTATCCTGAGATTGTGCAAGACTCTGCAAGACAGAACGAGGCCATTCAGTTGGCTTTGGCTTTGATTATCATGCGTTTTCAAAAACGTTGGGGGAAGGTTGGAAAGCAGTGAAAGCAGTTGCTAAATTGAACAACGTGTCGTTTTGATTTCCTTTGCCAGGTCGGCCTCCGCCTTCCAAAACCAACAAAGATACCCACTGGGCGTGGTTCGAGCCCTCCCAGGAAGAAGAAGGCTCGGAGCCGCTTTCGAACTGGGCCAGTGAGCATGTGGACCGCTTCCTGGGGCGGCAGCATTTGCATCTAAAGGATGGTCCTGAGGGCCTGTCCCAGGGGATCCTCGCTCGGCACCCTGGAAGAACGTCGCCAAGGGCGGTTCTTTAAGGGGGGTGAAGGCATCCAAGTTATAGGATGCAAAAGATCAACCAATTAGCAAAGGCCTCCAGCTTAAGAGCGATGGCCTCCACCCTGCTAGCGATGGCCTCCAACTTAGAATCTAAAGATGAAAGATCAAATTAATGTCGATGAAGTGATTGAGATGTCTGGGACATTTCGGTTCAGCTGGCCTGAAAGTGTGGAAAAGTATTTTGAATTTAGAAGAATTGGTTCTTAGTGGTTATGTTTGCGGGCACCGGTCCGAGATGAACTACCAAGCAACGATGAATTCAGGGTCACGTTTAGACTCTAGAGGTGGACTACTCTGGAATCATAGCCGCTAGCAGGGTGTAACATGGTGTAACAATGAAAAGGGACCCCCTTTCAATCCTTTTCATACTGTACATGAAAAGCCCCCTTGTTGGTTGGACCAACTGCGGCATTGAGCGTCAAAAGACACCAGTATGCGAATGGGCCCATAGTTCTCCAATCATTATATACTGTTCCATGTGGGCATGTTTCATGTGGACCTCAAGAAGATGACCGTTTTAGAAGAATTGTGTTTGATGAAGGCCTCCAACAAAATGGCCCCACATGTCCCAAAATCTCAGCCAGGCGCAAACAAATCTTG
Organism: Durusdinium trenchii; assembly: GCA_963970005.1. Lineage (NCBI taxonomy): Eukaryota > Dinophyceae > Suessiales > Symbiodiniaceae > Durusdinium > Durusdinium trenchii. Next base: position 182,218 of record CAXAMN010022507.1, on the reverse strand, counting down.
GGGTCTCAGGATGTGCTCATTAAGCGTCCGAACGCTTTGGCTAAAACCGCACCTACACGCTACATGACCCCAAGCAACCCACAGCTCGTGTGGATGTGCAAGGATTGGTGGCGCTCGGTACACCTGCGGGCCCTTGCAGGGCTTGGCTTCGTTGGCCGCCATTCTGAAGGATGCGGAGCTAATACAGGCAGTATGGGGGTGAGGGCTTTGACCAGTGGCCTGGAGTTTGTTGAGGATGTAGGAGTTGGTCAACCTGAAACCACCTAAAGCATCCTAAAACCATGTGATTGGGTGATATTGCTGAGGATTCTGTTCAGTTTGCTCTTTGTTTCCCGGGTCCGGTCTTGGAAAAAACCATAGCCCTGGTGTTCCACTTTGGGACCCCGTGGGTCGACCACAGAGAATGCTTGACATCGAGAACAACAATAGCGTCCTTGTTCCTAGTAGCGATGCCTTTGTTCCTAGTAGCGTCCTTGCTCCTAGATCGAAAGAAGAGTCAAGAGAGCCCATAAGACCATCATCCATGAGTCAGATATGTCAGATGGTGCTTCAGCTGAATCTCATTAATACATATTATGAATACTAAGGACCAATCTGTGGCAAAAAGTACATGTCACAGTGAGTGTATCATGGCGTTGCTGTAGGAACTAAACGAAGGGTTGATTTGTTGATAACTACTATAGACTACAGTCACTGGTTCCAAAAAACGGAGCGGCACCAGAGACCTTGTCAATGGATTAGATGTGTTTCTGTTTGTTTGGAAAACGGCTTGTTTCGCTCTTATGACGTCCCAAACTCCTTAGGACCCAAAAACTAATGACGTGTTTTACTGGTGTAATATTTATTTGGGCGATATGGTTTTTGGATACAAATGTCAATTGATTTCAATACATGTGTTGATACACATGTCAATACACAGAAATGTCTCGAGCACATTCAATTCGATCCATATTCTGATGCTCGTTTCAAGACACATGAAAACCTGTGTCAATATAGTAATATATATATACATATATATATATATAGAAGAGCCAGACCCAGCAGAAAAGCGTAACTACAGTTTTATTTAACAAAGGGCCGTATTTTTACAGAAGGGCCGCAATCTAGTTCAATATATGGGATAGATCTAAAAGCAAGGCACGAAATGGACCTAGGTATATCTATATAATATATATATATATATATGTCTAGGAATGCACACGTGCTTTAAGCCTATTGTGAGCTCATAGTGGGTTTGTATCTCTTGCGTAGTTTCATTGCCCGGACGACCCTTCTTAGAGGCGGTTCAATGTCTTGAGACGTTCTTGGCTGGGTCAAATGCTCCTGCAACTGTCTCAACACTTTGCTAAGCACACAGTTCAGTTTTGGTGACTGGCAAGACCCACCCGTTCGTGCTTTCCAGGTTCAAAACTCTAGACCAATTTGGGCTGCACTGGGTGTGTGTTCTTGTTGTTCTGCCCCAATGGGGACTCACTTCAGTGCCCAGATTCTGCAAAAGGGAGGGGTTCACAAAGTGAGCCACTTGACTCTTCAATGAAGGAGGAAGTGTGCCAAAGGCAATCCGAAGACAGGACCAACCAACCATGTGGGAGTTGTTCTTCCCCAATGGGGACTGACTTCAGTGCCCAGATTCTGCAAAAAAGGAGAGTTCATGCTTGACTCTTCAATGAATGAGGAAGTGTACCAAAGTGTATATCTATACTGTACATAATCATCATGTCCAAATCCATATCCTAATCAGTATTTGGAATTATATCATCCAAGAACACCATATCACATTGCCATAATAAAACCATGTCCATACAACTTGAAAACTATTGAACCTAAGGCTTGTAGATATCGTTTGATACCCGAGTCATCGTCGCTAGGTTGTGCTTCAACTTATGGAGAAGGACATCCGCCGCTATCAGCTTTCCGACTCTAACCTGGGACCTTTACAAGGCTCCAATGAGGAGTTCGAACTCCTCTCCTCACACCTGGAGGGGAGCTTCTTCCGGGACGAGGAGCAGCTGCGGTTGGAGGATAGGAAGACTTTGCGGGTGGATGATACCGCGATGTGGCTTGGAGAATAGTCTTGAAATTTGATGCATGGATGATTGTTTGAAAAACAAACGCTTCCAATCAGCAGTCATGGAATGTCATGGTAGCTTTTCTGATGGATGCTGATACGATGATGATGAAGGACAGACTTCTCCGTGGCATGTCACAGGAGTAAATGTGTTTCCCACTCCTTCGAGACTTTTATGCTCTTCTTTACAGGACTTTGTCAGTTCCATTCAGAAACAAGGGTACTTACAACTCACATACACGATTTTGGTTGAAAGGTGCAAAAGGTTTTGTTCACTCTCCAAACGCAATTGGTCGACTGAGAGATTGGGCATTCAAATCACCCACCGTATTTTGGAGGAAGCACACCGGGTTTTCCTGTGGTTTCTGTCGGTGGATCCCTTGCATACCCCAAACAGCTGCGGTTGGTGAATGGGCCAGGTGCCTCATCGCAGTGAGCCAGATGCTGGAGACGATGAAATCCATCAAGTCGGTGGTGGCTTGGGATTTCTTCATAGGGAGAGTCAGCTAGCTAGCACTCTAAGGATCTCTAGGGTGTGAGAGAAAGAACTGAGTGGCCCAGATGATTTCTGTGGAAAGTAGATGTGATGAGTCTATGCCCTTTGCTCCTAGTAGCGTCCTTGTTCCTAGCGATGCCAGGAGCCCCTAGTAGCTTCTTGTTACTAGTAGCGATGCCCTTTCCTCCTAGTAGCATCCTTTGCTCCTACTAGAAAGGCCAGGAGCCCCGTTCGTAGCGTCCAGCCGGGTTGGGTTCGACAGATCCGTGGAGTTTTCGGATCGAAAGGGGTGGGAAGAAGGATTGCGCTTCGCGACAGCTGGACAGAAACGAACATGGAAATTAAGACCGAAAAAGGACATCCTCAAGAGTGAGAGAGTCAAAAGCACACTTGCAAGCTGACCAATCGACTGGAGGATGGTTGGGTAGGCTATGTTCGATCCTCTCCCGGTTTGACAAGAGAAAGAATGAAAAAGTCACAACAAATGGAACTCACCTTCGTTGGATAAATTGGATTTTCTCCACCGCTTGCTCTCGCAGGTAGTGGATGAGGGACCGCCCCGCGAAGACTTGTGACGAAAAGGACGATACGCAAAGCTGAGGAGTCCCTAGTAGCGAGCCCTGCTCCCAGTAGTAAGGCCAGGAGCCCCTAGTAGCGTCCTTGCTCCTAGTAGCATGGCCAGGAGCCCCTAGTAGCTTCTTGTTCCTAGTGTAGCCACGCGTGGATTCGCAAACAGGGCATGCTGAATTGCCGACGGTTTAACTTTTTGCTTTTGATCACACAGTGTTTGTGTGTGTGTGTGTGTGTCAACCCCTGTCTCCAAGGGTTACTTCCTACCAATTGTACTACCAAGCAGGGGAGTGGAGCAAGCCTGCAGAGCTCCACTTAACAAAGCTCTCTGCAGTGTCCTGAGGATATCGGCAAGGACGCTTGCCGACGTACCTGCACAAGAAACTGTTGCTCACGCTGTCCAATCTCTCTTTTTGTTTCCATGGTAGTTCATGATACTTCCCCCAAACCATTTCCCTCCGCCGCTTTCAGCTGCCGCGCGCTGACCGCTTGCGAGTGCCTTTCAACACGATGTTCAACAATACTGTTTTTGCGGACTCATGCACCTTACCGTTCCCTCACCTTCCTTCTCAGCTTGGGAATTGAGTTAACAGCAAACCAATGTCAGAGTGTGAACCGCTCAGCCGTCCCACTTGGGTGCCGGGTGTGCAAGGAGGCGCCGTTCTCATGCCGGAGATCGTGTCACAGATTCATCGCTTTTTCATCGTGAATTCTCTTAACAGCCTTAGTCTCACCACTGAAATGACGGACTCTACAGCCGCCGGGCTTTCACGGATACCACAGCTGCCGGGCTAAAAAACGGAATTCAACCCACTTGAAGCAGGTTTCCCAACCCCCCTCCCTACCTAATTAGGGTAACACAGGGAAATGGTACTCGACACACTTGTGTGTCGGTGCCTTTCCCTTTGTTGTCCCTGTTCTAGTCTTCTCTACCCGGGCGGTCTAAGACTAAAGTCCCGCTCCCTAACTATTGCATTTAATTCACCTCCGCTAAGTAAACAGTAATTCTAGAGTACTAAGTATTCATACACACACACACGGACACACACACATGTACATACACCTCCCTGCCCCCCCCCCGCTTTCTTTCTTGCGCTTTTGGTCGTTTCTTGGGCTTTCTCTCAGGCTTTTTAGGTTGCTCTTGAGGCTCGTTTCCCTACCCCAGTCAAGGGCTAAGTATTCACTTTTTTTCTACTCCTACCTTTCTCTCTTGCCCTCTTAGCGCTGCTCTTTCTGTGTTTCTTTCCTTTGTTTCTAAGGCTTTTTAGGTAACTATTCAGGCTCTTCGCACGAGCGCCGCAAAGTGGCACCGTGTGTGCGTCAACCCCTGTCTCCAAGGGTTACTTCCTACCAATTGTACTACCAAGCAGGGGAGTGGAGCAGGCCTGCAGAGCTCCACTTAACAAAGCTCTCTGCAGTGTCCTGAGGATATCGGCAAGGACGCTTGCCGACGTACCTGCACAAGAAACTGTTGCTCACGCTGTCCAATCTCTCTTTTTGTTTCCATGGTAGTTCATGATACTTCCCCCCAAACCATTTCCCTCCGCCGCTTTCAGCTGCCGCGCGCTGACCGCTTGCGAGTGCCTTTCAACACGATGTTCAACAATACTGGTTTTGCGGACTCATGCACCTTACCGTTCCCTCACCTTCCTTCTCAGCTTGGGAATTGAGTTAACAGCAAACCAATGTCAGAGTGTGTGTTTGTGTGTGATGTCCTGTCAATAGAATAGAAAAGCGCGTCGAAACTTTGTTGTTTCTTTGGCATCCGGCCCTTGTTATGAGAAGAGCCCCCCGATTTCGAAGAAAGGAAGCGATGTTGACCGCCAAAAGTGTTGCAATCGGTCCCTTCACTCAAAGGCAAAGGCAGGCTCATCTCCAGGATTCTGCCCAGAGTTTGGCTGCGGAAACAGCTTGGCTCAAAGTATCTCGTGCTGCAACAACCTAAAAGCTTC
>CAXAMN010022507.1:164700-177122 GCA_963970005.1 Durusdinium trenchii | reverse complement strand
AAAAAGGAGTGATCAACTCAGTTTCGGCAAATATTCTTTAGGGGAGCTTGGAGGATGCTCCTGCAAACTGTTGGAAATGTGTTAGTTTTGTAAAGCAGAGATTCTAATGAAGATGTGAGGCTTTACATCTTTGTGGTGTGAGCTCTCTAAAGAGTGAAATCCCTTGTGGTTGGCCCCTTGGTGACTCCTTGGTGTGATAACACGCTGGAACAGCTTGGCTCAAAGTATCTCGTGCTGCAACAACCTAAAAGCTTCATAGAAAGAGATGGCTCGTCCGACTTTGTTGCCTTTGGCCCTGTGCGTGGCCGCTGTGCTCTTCTTGTCGACCACCTTCGTTCAGGCTCCAGCCCGAACTGTGGAGGGCCCTCAGCGTCAGCTACGAGTTTTGGAGACTGCTTCCATGTCAACTGGCCTTGCTATGGCTGGCTCCCTGCCAGCGTTTGCCACATGGGGTGAGGGCTCTGAGTCTGGTCAGAACATCGACCCCGACTCCACCGAGTACTACAACCGAAAGGTACTGAACGCCACGGCCATTTGCTTGACTTTTGCTGTCTTCCTGTTCGGCCTCGTCGTCTCGCAGGCCCGCAAGCTTGTGGAGAACAAGTGGTTGAACTGAGCCGCAGTGGCATTTTTTAGGTGACTGACAGTCTGGTCAATGGCTGCGCCGCCAAAAAGGAGTGATCAACTCAGTTTCGGCAAATATTCTTTAGGGGAGCTTGGAGGATGCTCCTGCAAACTGTTGGAAATGTGTTAGTTTTGTAAAGCAGAGATTCTAATGAAGATGTGAGGCTTTACCTCTTTATGGTGTGAGCTCTCTAAAGAGTGAAATCCCTTCTGCTTGGCCCCTTATTGACTCCTTGGTGTGATCACACTGGAGCAGCTTGGCTCAAAGTATCTCGTGCTGCAACAAACCAAAAGCTTCATAGAAAGAGATGGCTCGTCCGACTTTGTTGCCTTTGGCCCTGCGCATGGCCGCTGTGCTCTTCTTGTCGACCACCTTCGTTCAGGCTCCAGCCCGAACTGTGGAGGGCCCTCAGCGTCAGCTACGAGTTTTGGAGACAGCTTCCATGTCAACTGGCCTTGCTATGGCTGGCTCCCTGCCAGCGTTTGCCACATGGGGTGAGGGCTCTGAGTCTGGTCAGAACATCGACCCCGACTCCACCGAGTACTACAACCGAAAGGTACTGAACGCCACGGCCATTTGCTTGACTTTTGCTGTCTTCCTGTTCGGCCTTGTTGTCTCGCAGGCTCGCAAGCTTGTGGAGAACAAGTGGTTGAACTGAGCCGCAGTGGCATTTTTGAGGCGACTGACAGCTATTTAGCGAATTGCGTCACCGCAAAAAGTGCTTGCGCGAATGAGGTTGTAGGATGACGGCACTTCACTGGCAGTTGTTCGATTGTAGACATCAGATAGATTCTTCTCAGTCTTTTCCTTTCAGATTTTGATATGTGTTGCTGGTTCTTCTTTTCTCTTACGGGCACGATTTATATATTCGTTGATCAGCATGCATGCATCTGGCTGGGCTTGCTGCCATGTAGTTTGCAGCTTTTGTAGCTTGAAGTTAGTGCGAAAGTTTGGCAGTGTAGCTGGGGCTGGTTTGTAGCTGGAGGCTGCGCTGTATTCTTTCACGGTCTCTTGGGGTGAAGGTGTTTGATGTGTTGTTTGATGCCTCGGTTCCAATCTGGCACATTAATCGAATGCAAGCAAACTGAATACGCAATTGCAACATCCGGAAACGCATTCTGCATGCATATTGAGGGAACCACGTTGCCGAAAATGAAGAAGTCTTTCTTAGGCCTGCTTCCGCTCTGGGAAGTGTTTTCAGTGCTGGGGCTGTCAAGCTTTGCTCAACTACTGTGTTTGAATGATGCACTTGCTGCTCAACATGCTGTTGCCCGAGCTTTGATGACTGCAGCCCATGTCTTCCAGATCTGCTGTTCTTGTGCCCTAGTGAGTCCTGGTCAGTAGGTTATTTTATTTGATAGTTGGCTATGAATGAAGCACAGACCGCCCAATTGGAGATACCCATCATATATCCCATGCGGAACTTGTCCGTTACAATCACTCCACTCCCAAGGCAGGCAGAGTGGTCTTCTACACTTACTTGTTTGCAGTTGTGGCAGTGCTGCAGTGGCAGAGCATCTTAGAGTTTAGAGCACCTGGCAACATGTCACCTTGATGACCTGCACTGCTGATTTAATCCAAGAGTCGATTGTTTGAACCTGGTGTTGGTTTCTCTTCGTGGCCGGGTTGCACTTTTTGGAGGAAAACACACAATTCCAAGTCAACCCAACGACTGGGCCACTCAATTTCAAGCAGCAGAAGAGGCTCCCACAATGAGCATTGAAGGAACCGCAGCTGGCTCAAGACGAAGCAGTGGAACATGAGCAGACGCGCTGCACTCCCAATAGTTTCATGCAAAGCCGGTCAGATAATGAAGATGTTGCCACAGCACTTGCAAACTCTTCGAAATGTCCATCTTACATTTGTGCAAGTCAACAACCTTACGAGAAAAATGAAGCCAGGAACGAATAAAGAAGCTTATAAGTTCTAAGTGTTTAGAACACCAGAGGGGTGTTTCTTTGTGCTAATCCGTCCTTCCGGCGGGCCTTTCGCCCTAGGGCCTACTACGCACAAGGGACCTACGGCATGGCTCCACGACCAGGCTCCAGGGAGAGGGAGGGAGAGAGAGAGAGAGCGCCTAATAGCAATGGCCTCCAACCTGGAAGCGATGGCCTCCAACCTAATCTATACTGTATATATATATATATATACAGATAGAGAGAGAGAGAGATGTGTGTGTGTGTATGTGTGCCCGGTACGATGATTGAAAAATGGATTTGCCAGGTGAACAAAAGGGGTGGGCAACAAAGTTTGCTCACATGACTCCTGGTAAATTGATGGCCCTGAAAGGAGCGCCTAAAGACGCTTAAAGGCCTGAAGATGCAAAAAAATGATTCCTTGGGAAATGGAAGTTGTAGCGGCATGGATTTGAGGCAAAGAAGGAGTCAACTTAACCACAGCACCATCTGAGCATCCCTTGTTTCAGATGAAATCCATCGTCCAACGCATTGTCAGACGGTTGTTTTTGGGGGTTGTTTGGATATATTTGGATAGCAATCACGGAACTTAAGTTGGTGCTTTGGTTTGTACAGAGTCTCTACAGACAGACTTCTTGTCTACGAACAACCAACCAGCATGCTGGATTGTTTCCCTTTGCCTCACCCATCTTTTTGATACCATTGCCGCTTCCACAGCCCCTCACGCTGAAGCAAGGTAAGGCTGTTTTTCGTTTCTTGTAGTCCGCTTTGATGGAGTATAGTGTACTGTCCGTGGCGCCACTTAGCTCTAACGAGCGGGAGATCACTACCAGAGGAGGTCAACAACGGCACATCCTGCATCCCCACTCCGGAGTGGGCAGAACATGCATGATGGACATGCTTTTGGCTGGCCAAAAGCCTGTAGCACCCAAAAGGCTGTTGGAAGTGGTTCGAAACCAACCCGGTACCCTGGCGCCGAGAGTGGGAGCAAAACGAATCGTGAAACATGGAACTCGTCATCATCATCATCATCATCATCATCACAGGGGACAGATGTTTGATCTACTCCAAGATCATTTGTTCTAGAGCTTGAGCAGTTCTCCTGCACCAGTCGTTGGGATGAAAAAGTACAAGACATGCAGGAGTTGCTTGAGCAGGAGCATAAAACTTCACAAGCGTCCCTGCCAGATTTGGTGCTCTCCGCTGGAGAATTTGCTCCAAACACTGCAGGGGGACCCTGGGTTTCTGAGGAATCGAGATGGGGACCTGCAGGAGAATTGAGATTCACCGCATAGCATGCCTGAGTTGTCGGAAATAGTTCAAGCCGAGAGTGTCCCTATGGATGTGGAAGTGGGATCTGCAGACTAGAAAGCATAGGTAATCTTGGTTTTGGACAAATGACAGCTCGGCGGTCTCGGGTGTTCGATATGGCGTGCATCGGATCAATCATCGGATGATGTGCTCCTGCGGCAATACGTCCATTGAAGATTGGAATGTGACTTCATGTTCCGTGGGGGTTCCACCCAAAGCACAAAGGTGCTGGGTTCTAGTTTGAAGCCCGAAAGACTTCTTTGGAGAGATGTCAGAAAACCGCCGGCCACTCCGAAATCTCTCCCCTAAGGCGCTTGGAGCACCTGTGCCCTTGCAGCTCCTGGTGCTCTTTTGCATCGGCGAGGGAGGGAGGGTTGGCAGGGCAAGTTGTGGGTGTTTGGTTGGAACAGCCTGTACGGGTTGCCCTTGTCAGGTGGATTCTGTCCAGATCGCAGGGTGTGTGGTCTTTCTGGTTGTGCAACACCTGCAATGGCATTGCCCCCGTCGATTTGGAAAAAATTTGACCCCTTCCCGTGCTGCAAGAGGCAAGCAGAGGCGTCTCCATTTACAAGGCTGTAGCCGCCCCTTTTGGATTGATTCAGATGGACATTTACGGTGCAATGTCGGCACCTTGACTGAGCGGGGAAGTTGCTCATACTTGCCGGGTCGCCTATGCAAACACCATTGCAAAAGATCAATGTAACTGTAACTCTGGATGGAATTGTGTGCTGGAGTATACACATGGAAGCTTTTGTGCCAGTATTCTGCATTAAAACCTGTCCCGGGCAACATGCAGGATATCTACTGCCATGTCAGTCTATTTTCATGGGGCTGTTTGCTGCGAAATCCGACTAAGAAATACTCGTTTTTCTGACTTTTGAAATCATGGAGTGTTCTGCTCGTTTGCATGAAAGAATACGCAGTCCGTCTTATAACTCAAAGGATCAAGGACTTTATGAAGATGTTGAAGACTGCAGGCTTCAGCGGTTTCTTGGTGCTGTGGCTGCCTGCAACTCAGTATGGGGTGCCATCGAAAATCATCAGGCCATCAGATCCTGTGACACCAGGTGTATCACTCACAGGCGCACAGCGCATTTCTCTTTTGGTGCCTGGTGGCCACCACGATAGCAGTACGCAGCTTTTGGCGAAAGCATTCAAAAGCTTCTCTTCGATTTCTGAACCTACCCTCAATGTGATAGACCAAAGGCCAGACTTGCTTCTGGCTTGAATCAGCATTTGATAACAGTACTTCCCCCACCCCTTTGGGCTACCCTGGAACAAGGTTCTGCCAGCTCCAATCTTGCCACAAGCACACCATCCCCATCAACGGCATGAAGGTATTGAAAGCAGAGACATGACCGCAATCACCACTGACTCGAATCTGGGAAGCATCCAGAGAGAGTTTGGTCAGCATCAAGCACACGCGCACAGACTCAGGATAAAAGTAAATGCCGCATGCCACTTGCAAGCCTAAGTTAAAAAAGAACTGAGAAACCAGGGGTAGTAGGACACGTGAATTCTCCAAAATGATCGAAGCCGAAATGATCGAAGTTCAGCAAGTTTCAGAGAAATGCCACATGATCGAAAACCGAGAGAGCGAACGGCGAGCGCACATCTGCAGACCTGAATCATTCTGCAACAGACTGAAAACCTTTGCGAGTGGAAGGTGATTACAACACTCACACGACTCACAAACATTGCAGGTACACGAATGGACCTCTCCACCCACTTCCCCTCGATCGACTTAGCTTCGTTGGACAAGCTTCATCGCTGGAGGCCTTGCCCCCCTGCTGATTGAAACCAACAAGTTATCTACGAATCCAAGGTGTGCACACACTCATGGATATGCGTACTGACTTGATTGCGGTGCCACACGCCGGCCTAAGAGACCCAAATCCTGAAAAACCAGGTGAAGGGGACCAGAGTTCCTGTAGTTAAAGGCCACGAACCGACGAGGCGACAGGTGGACGGCGTTCCGTGCATGTCTGCAGCTATTGAGGTCCTGGGCTTAGCCTCACGCCATTCAGTACAAGGAAAAGGCAGGTACGTGAGTCAGGCGTCCCTGACTCATATCACAGGAAATCCGTGGTGTCTTCGTTGGATGCCGACCATGGAAATCCCCGGCATCCCCCTGCGATAAAACAAAAAAAATAAATGCAAAAGCATCCCTATGAATCCGAGGGTTACACACACACGCCTCCCCGAGGGGAGGCATCTCTGCCCTAGAGCATCCTTGCGCCTAGTAGTAAGGCCAGGAACCCCTAGAAGCACCAAAGTAGCGTCCTAGTAGAAAGGCCAGGAGCCCCTAGTAGCAACCCACACTAAGGTCCCGACGGGAGGAAGGGGTAGGGAGAGAAGAGAAAAAGAAAGAGAAGAAAGAAAAGGGGAAGAAGGTGTTCCCAGCTACGACACAAGCGTCCAGGGACACACCAAAGGAAGAAAGGAAAAGGGTTCCCAGCTATGACGAAAGCATCCAGGGACACCCAAGGAAGAGGGAAAAGAGAGGAAAGAGAGAAGGAAAGAAAGAGAGAGGGAGAGAGAGGGAGAGGAGAGAAAGGAAGGTGTTCCCAGCTACGAACAATCGTCCAGGGACACACCAAAGAAAGAGAGGGGAGATCCTGAGTATTCCATTCAGGAAAACCCCAGAAAGCAAAGAAAGAAAGGGGAAGGGAAGGGGGAGGAGGGGGACTAAGCTCGCGACAGGTTCCAATGAACCTCAAAATACTTTGACCGCCCTGGTCACCTTGTGCCCTGCCGAAATGGCTGGCTGCTTTGACCGCTGCGGTCACGTAAAGGCATGAGCCAACTTGGAATTCCAAAGATGGGACAAAAATCATCGGACGTACGGCCTAGGCCACCTACGCTCGCTGCGAGCTGCTCTGTATCCGGGCAATGGATACTGTCGACATACACCCGTTCGACGGGTCCACGGGAGGCACTCTGCGGGCTCATCCCGGGTTGGCACGAAGCCAAACACACTCAGGGATATGCGTACTGACTTGATTGCGGTGCCACACGCCGGCCTAAGAGACCCAAATCCTGAAAAACCAGGTGAAGGGGGCCAGAGTTCCTGTAGTTAAAGGCCACGAACCGACGAGGCGACAGGTTGACGGCGTTCCGTGCATGTCTGCAGCTATTGAGGTCCTGGGCTTAGCCTCATGCCATTCAGTACAAGGAAAAGGCAGGTACGTGAGTCAGGCGTCCCTGACTCATATCACAGGAAATCCATGGTGTCTTCGTTGGATGCCGACCATGGAAATCCCCGGCATCCCCCTGCGATAAAACAAAAAAATAAATGCAAAAGCATCCCTATGACTCCAAGGGTTACACACACACACACAGAGCAGACATTTGGGCGCGTTTCATTCACAATGAAGCTTCGACAGATTTGTTCTTGATATGCATATAAGATTCTTGTGAGGATTAGTCTTTGCAGGTCTAGACTCTAGGCTCATTGTGTTTCGGTATGTAACAAGTATCCTTTCAGAGTCTTTGCTTTTGGGTTGTGGGTGGCCCCAGCAAAACACAAAATATTGAACATTGAAGAAGTACAGTTCCATAGCAGTGTGAAACCAGAAGAACGCGACCCCCACAGCGTCCCTTTGTGTTTAAAATGGAAGTCCATCCAGTTCCAAGAGCTTTGGAGTCCCAAGTATGCAATACTTAGGACAATGCGATTCAAACATGTAGCTACTCTTGTTGTTCTTTGCTGAATGTGGTCTTTTGCTGACCTCCTATTGCATCCTCAAGCTACATCTGCGTAATCCACGACTGGGATGGCAATTCGCTGTCTCAAGTTTACATTTAACCTCTTGACTCGAGACTCGGCAGGCTTTCGTTTAGGGTTTGGTGGGTTTGGTTGGCATTGGTTTGTGTAGCGTTTGGTGTTTGGTTTTCTTAGTTTTGGTTTGTTTAGCGGGATTTAGTTTTGGATGTTTTTTGGCATTTGGCTTTCGGTGTTCGCGGCACCTCCTGCCTCCACCTTGCGCCTTCCTCGAGGTCCCTTTTTGGGATTTGGTTTTCGGTTTTCCCGCCTCCGCCTTGCATGCGCTCTCCTCTTTCGGATGCCCGATGTTGTTTTTCATCAGTTGCTTTTTGATGGTGGTTATTTTTCCGACCTGCATGTTGTTTTTCAACATGTGGCTGCGTCAAACCACAGTTTCTTGATTCAGGATTCGGCTTTTGTTCCGGGCACCTTTCCGCCTTCCTTTCAGGGTTCTGCTTTCGGTTCTCGTTGATCTCGGAGCAGGTCTCCTTGTGTGGGCGTCTCCAAATCTAGCAAACTATCAAATCAATCAAACAAATCTCGTGAGCTCAAGAAACTACAAATATCAACAGCGTACCCAGGCGGAAAGGGAAATGCCGTCACAGCAGCAGCGGCGGCAGCAGCAGCAGCCCTTGGGCTGAAAGTAATCAAGCAAGCCACACTCATACACAACTCGATGGGATTACCTCATACCATTACTGAAATCGTCATATTGGAAGCGCATTCGAGGCCACGTTGTGATGAAAGCAGCAAATGCTCACACTGTCACCCATCAGTGCCACGCAATCGGATGTTGGAGAGAAAGTCCAAAGACCCGAGTGTGTAAGCTTGTGTCAAATACCGCGAAACACGGTCACCTGCGCAGTCCTCCAGTAGTTGTGGTTTGGCGGTGGATATTGTGCTGCCTCGAGGCATGCACCTTTTTGCAGAGATGAAACACCTTCTAGAACCATCAGTTTTGAAGCGACTCCGCCATCAACACACAGGTGCTTGATTTGACATGTGACTACCGAATGTAAGCGCGACGAAAATTGATGTTCAGAACTGCAAAAAATCGGGGCACCCAGGGACCTACATCTCGCACATCGCCAAGAACACTTTGAGCCTTGTCGCCACCTGAGGGTTGTTGGGTCTCGGCTGGCTCAGGCTGAGTCTGACCACCGTCAAAGAGACTGGCACGGTGTTGCTCCGGATTCTGGCAGCTCTCCTGGCTAAAGCGTTGGCAAGCGGCTGGTGAAGGTTCAAACAAAACAACTGGTTTTTGGAGAGTGTCCACGTGCGCATTCACTCTGAGTGCTCGTTCTTTGGGCGTGGCTGGTCACTTGGGCCCGTTTGGGCCTCCAGATTCTGACTCCAGACAACTGTGGTTGAGCATCACCCGACACAAGTAAAAACACGACCGAACGGAAAGACGAGGTTCCTGCATCATAGACAACATCATGTTTCAGCATAGGTCGTTTTCTATGATCCAACATGATCAGAGAATAAATATGGCTAACATTTCTACACCTGGTTGAAGCATGGAACATTGGTGTTTTCCGGCACTCATTCCTCTCTCCAAAATATAATCACCAGCATGGACTTCAGTGCCAGTTCGTGACAGTCTCCTTCGTGCTGATGGCTGCTTGGCACTTCTCTTTTGAGACGATCACGCTGGTGGGAGCTAACGTGGGCGGGGAAGTGGAGAGACATCAAAACATAGAAGTTAAAAAGGCAAAGAAGAAAGCGATGCTGTGGCAAAAATCAGTCGAGGGTTCCAAGACTAGTGTAAGGAGACATGTGGACTGTAGCGTGGCAAAGAACTCGCGCCCGTGGTAGACTGCTGACTGCTTCAATTTGTGGCGACGGACTTCCAATCGACTTGAAGAGTGGTGGGGGACATAGTGGTTTCTCTCTCAGGCTCCTTAGATCATCTGTCAAAAGCAAGTGGGCCTTCCAAACGACCTCTAGGTGTACACATGGGAGCTCACGGCGTTACTCAAGGCCCCATGTCCTTCCAGGTTTGCAAGCAACATAAACCTCAAGAAATGATGACTTTGAATGAGTATTGCTGCAATTGTTGGAAGCATACTTGACTACACCCCGATCAGTAGCTGGTAACTGCATATTCATCGTGCTTTGGGCCAGACCGACATGGTTTTTACATTTGAGACCTTCACACAAACTCCAACCGGTCGAAAATACGTGCTGCCTTTAAAACGAGCAAACAACGCATCGCATCGCGCCAAGGTTTACACTGATGACCTGTGGCCAGGCTAATCAAATCATCCATGTTGAAGGTTGAAAAGACCGCCAAAATAGATGTACAAATTTTGTTATAGCAATTCGTCACAGGATTTCTAGTTCAGAAAGTTCCGAGATAGGGAAAGTTGCACGAGAGAGCTCCGCATGCTCGGACACACTTGTGAATGAGCGATGCGAGCGCAGATTGGGGATATTATTTCTTCAGGGAACGGACACTGGCGAGTTGAAAATTTGCGCACAAGTCTTGTAGAAATGTGTCTTTGAAGATGTTCTTCTTAGAAAAGATCTGGTATGAATCTGCGCGTGGCTTTTGAAAGTCTCATACGAAATGCTCGTTTTAGTGATTGCCGGCGTGACTTGTGAAGAACTCTCGCACGAAACGCTCATTTTGGAAGCGTGTCAAGCAAGAGTGTTGTGCAAGAGTGTCCCGCAAGAATGTCCTGGAAGATGTTGAGTGAACTTTGAGCAAGAGCGTCCTTGAGAACATGTCAAAGGAAGCTTGGCAGAGACACTTCCATGCTGCGGGCAACAATGTTACAGTTTAGCAACGTAAGAACATTTTGTTAAAGACATGTAGCTTTGAGACAATTGGGTTTGTGTAGTTTGGTAAAGGACATCTACATACCCCCACATCTGTGTACCAAAACGGTTTTGCTGATTTTTGCTTTTGTTGACTTAAACTTTGTGTTTAAGATGTATTGATATTGATATTGATATTGAAGTAAAAATATAGACCCATAGAAAGTATAATTTCCCCAAACAGTTTACTGTTGGGGTTCTATGATAGAAAGAAAAGAGCTGGCCACACTCACTGGCCGCGCCCCTGAAGTCTGTGGCTGGGCTTTGTGGCTGGGCCTTGTCCTCCTCTTGGCCCCTCCCCTGAACTCTGTCAACTCTGTGGCTGGGCTCTGTGGCTGGGCCTTGTCCTCCTCTTGACCGCGCCCCTGAACTCTGTGGCTGGGCTCTGTGGCTGGGCCTTGTCCTCCTCTTGTCCTCCGCGCCCCTGAACTCTGTCAACTCTGTGGCTGGGCCTTGTCCTCCTCTTGGCCTCCTCTTGGCCGCGCCCCTGAACTCTGTCAACTCTGTGGTTGGGCTCTGTGGCGGGGCTCTGTGTCCAGGCCTTGCCCTCCTGTTGTCCTTCTCATGGCCGCGCCCCTCAACTCTGTCAACTCTGTAACTGGGCTCTGTGTCCAGGCCTTGTCCTCCTCTTAGCCGCGTCCCTGAACAACTCTGTGGCTGGGTTGTGTGTCCAGGCCTTGTCCTCATCTTGTCCTTCTCTTGGCCGTGCCCTGAACTCTGTCAACTCTGTGGCTGGGCTGTGTGGTTGGGCTCTGTGTCCAGGCTCTGTGTCCAGGCCTTGTCCTCCTCTTGTCCTCCTCTTGGCCGCGCCGGGCTCTGTGTCCAGGCCTTGCCCTCCTGTTGTCCTTCTCTTGGCCGCGCCCCTGAACTCTGTCAACTCTGTGGCTGGGCTCTGTGTCCAGGCCTTGTCCTCCTCTTGGCCGCGCCCCTGAACTAACTCTGTGGCAGGGCTCTGTGTCCAGGCCTTGCCCTTCTGTTGTCCTTCTCTTGGCCGGGCCCGTGAACTCTGTCAACTCTGTGGTGGGGCTTCGTGGCTGGGCTCTGTGTCCAGGCCCTGTCCTCCTCTTGCCCGCGCCCCATGAACTCTCTCGGGCTGTGTGGCTGGGCTCTGTGTCCAGCCCTTGTCCTCTGTGGCTGGGCTCAACTCTGTGGCTGGGCTGTGTGGCTGGGCTCTGTGTCCAGGCGTCCTCCTGAACTCTGTCAACTATGTGGCTGGGCTCTGTGGCTGGGCTCTGTGTCCAGGCCTTGTCCTCCTGAACTCTGTCAACTCTGTGGGTGGGCTCTGCGGCTGGGCTCTGTGTCCAGGCCTTGTCCTCCTTTTGGCCGCGTCCCTGAACAACTCTGTGGCTGGGTTGTGTGTCCAGGCCTTGTCCTCATCTTGTCCTCCTCTTGGCCGTGCCCTAATATCTGTCAACTCTGTGGCTGGGCTGTGTGGTTGGGCTCTGTGTCCAGGCCTTGACAACAGAGGGGTGGGAGAGAGGTGTGGGAGAGTAATGTGCAGAGCAGATGTACGAGGTATTGCGCAGACATGTGTGTACAGCCACAACCAGCCGAAGTAAAACCCCATCGCGCTGCCGACGTAAAACTCTATAGCCAAGCTCTTTTTCATCTACACATGGAGGTTCACAAAGCGCTGTGCCTGCCACGAAATCTGCACACGGAGGTTCACAAAGCGCTGCGCCTGCCACGAAATCTGCACATGGAGGGTCACAAAGTGCTGTGCCTGCCACGGAATCTACACATGGAGGTTCACAAAGTGCTGTGCCTGCCACGAAATCTCCACACGGAGGTTCACAAAGTGCTGCGCCTGCCACGACTTCTGCACGTCAAGAAACAAGTGAAAACTCCAATCACAATGGAGGAACGGACCGGCGACCACCGCAGACAACCGCAGACAACCGCCGACAACGCAACAGCCAGAGCCTCTAACGGAGCATGGAGGTTCACAAAGTGCTGCGCCTGCCACGAATTCTGCACATGG
>CAXAMN010022507.1:127573-149276 GCA_963970005.1 Durusdinium trenchii | reverse complement strand
CTTCCAAAGTGCGTGTTGAAGAGAGCTGATGACTGGAGTTAGAGCCAATTAAAGCTAGAGCCGATAGTAATAACGATATACCAAATAAATAATATATAATTTGAATAATATGAATGTATATTATTAAGATGATATATTAACGTGATTAAATTGAAATATACTATATTTTAATATTATATTGGTTTTTTGCAATGAATAAATTTTAGGCAAATTGGCAATTTTTTTTTGTTTGTTAATTTAGAATATTGATTAATAGAAATTGATTATATACGAATATTATTCGAGAATTGGATTTTTGAGGGCATTATATTTAGGGCATATAGAAATTGTAATAATTGAATTTAATAAAATTTAAATTTTTAATTTAATGAATTAGGATAATCTATTTTAGGAAGTATGCTAATTACTCTTTGATATGTTGATTTATATTTTCATTTTATAAAATTTTGTATATTTCTTTGGAAATTGGTAGCTTATGATATTTTTTGCATTTATGATTATTTGACGTACTTCCGACGATTATTTTTGGCTATTATTATACCTTGACGATTGAAGACATAATGGATATATGTTTATATATTAAATTTGCCATTTTTTAACGCATTAATTTAATAGTATAATTTAAGCCTAAATTTAGAATTACGTTATAAATATAATTTTATAGTTATTTTAAGGAATTTATAGGAATAACAATTATTGAAATATTTTTAGACCATGCCGGAGGTTATCGATCTAAAAGAAAATACCGTTTTGGGTTGGCTTTTGGTTCCGTGAATCATAGTTCTAGCGTAGTACGATGTTGCTGAATTCGTTGGATATTTCGATAATATTTATTGGAAAGTACTTAATTTTTTTCTTTGTATATAGGCAAATTGGAATTCTAGATATTTTATTTCGATTAAATTTCTCATTATTTTCTACGATATTAGATCAAATTCATTATCCATGCCTTTTAAGGCATAATAATACCATAGTTAAATGTCATTTTATTGGGCCAATTCAATATACAAAATACGTCCAATATTTTCCTCGACCGTCAAGGTATAAGAATAGCCAAAAATAATCGTCGGAAATATATCAAATAACCATAAATCCAAAATATTTATTCAATACCATAAACTACCATTTTCCAAAGAAATGTATAAAATTTGATAAAACGAAAATATATATCAATATATCAAAGAATATTTAGCACACTTCCTAAAATAAACTATCCTAATTCATTAGATTAAAAATTAAGCCTTATTAAATTCAATTATCAAAATCTCTATATGCCTTAAATATAATGCCCTTAAATATCAAATTCTCGAATAATAATCGTTTTTAATCAATTTTCAATTAACCAGTAATATTGGTCATCAAAATCATGTAAATATAAAGACCCAGAATGAACAATTTTTAACCATTCCTTTGATTATTCCATGTGCATTTGCCAATTTTTTTTCATTCCTTTATTGAATAATCATCGCCCATGCTTCAACACATCTGACACCGAAAGAATCGATGATTTTTTTGCATTCGACATCAAATCCTCACAAAACTGCAAATCACCTATTCTTTCTCGCCAAAAAAAAACCTTTCCTTCTACACGTCCATTGGTTCTCTTATCCAATAGCGGATCTTTCCCTAGTCTACGAAAAGAATTACATCTCATATAGAATAAACAAATCACAACAATCCAAGGTAGATTTTTGCCACTTTTCTAACAAAGCCCATTTGTGTGTTGAACCAAAAATTCAAATCTGGTTGTACCAGATTCAAAATTCACTCATGATTTCTTTCCAAAAATATTCACAAAAAAACAGATTGCTTTTCATTTAAATTTTAAAATTAATGATCCAAAAAATGCCATCAATAAATAGTATTTATGTTTAACGAGAATCTTTTTTGATTTTTCAAAATCATGATTCTGTTCTGATGTCCCCTGTACACAATTTTGTAAATAACGAAAATAAAATTTCTTATCCATAGAAATAATAAACAGAACCAAAACATAAATCTATATCAATCACAGAATCTGAAAAAATCGACATTGAATTGACATAAAACGAAGGAACACAAATTTAATTTCGTTTTGGGTTGATCAGCAACAAGAAAACAACCTTAATTAAATTTTGTATTCCCATTCTAGAAAATAAAAGCATGGCGTGTGCATTGATGGCGTAGGTCAGGAAAATTTCATCACAATTGAAAAGGACACGTTCTGTGAAAATGCGGAATTGAAGTGAAAAAACTTTTGAAGAAAAAAATAAATCAATATACTTAAAAAAATGAATGTGTACGTGAACGGAAAACATATAGTCAAGGAAAAACATGTTTATCCTCGGAGATTTGAAACCGAGTTCGTATTTAAATTTTTTTGAAAAATGGTCGAAGGGGCTTTCCATCAATTTGCAAGGACAACTTCCTTTCTTGAATAAGTGCCTGAATGGAGAAAATGGACTTGTAGAAGGTTTTTGGACGAGAAAGATTCTTTCGGTGTCAGAGGTGTTGAGGGCGATTTTTCAATAAAAGTCGCTTATACAAGAAACAGACACCATAAGGAATCAAATCTCAAGAAGGATCATGATTGATCGTGAATCCGCATTGGCTGTGCATATTTGTTTTCTCATGGCAAGTGCTTTTTTGTTATTAAAAATATCAATCAAATTGAAATGTTTTCAAGAAGTTGAATTATTTCTTAGTTTTTGTGAAAAAAAAATTCGCACTGACGTCTATTTTGCCTTGGAGTGAAAATTCACTGCATCTGTTGAATTAGTGTTTCTCTGAATCCATGCACATTTGTCTGTTAAACCAAAAACAATTCAAATTTGGTTGTATTCAATGCTCCTGAATTATTATATCAAAGATTTTTTAAAGAATATACTTTTTTTTTGGAAAAAATATTGGGGCTGTGTTACAATGGAAGATGCAGTGGAAAACTGACAAATTCTACTGTGACGCTGCCAAAACACAAAACATTGATTGATAAACCGACGAAAAAACAACTTACAAAAACACATGGAAAAAAACAACCAAGAAGAACGTACAGTGTGCTGATTGTGAAAATTTGAAAGCGAGCTGCTTTCCATAAAAAAGCCCACAAAAAAGGTAAGAATGGGTTTACTTTAATAAGGTGAATGAACCGATTTCCAGAATCTTCAAATTTTTGCCAGATCCCACAGAATCTTTTCACCGGTTGAGCACAATAATGGAGTGGTCTGACATCATTTCACAACGTGTGAGTTTGGTTTCATATTGGATATTCATCTGAAACTTGAAAATCATTGTAGAAGAAACCAACATTGCACACTTAAAGTATTGTATCTTGTTTCTTCAAAATCGGATGATTCTACTTGGTCCAGTTATTGGTTTTTTAATGGATCCTTTCTTTCTGCATAATTGGAATGCTGGGAGAATCGACCTTGGCATTTTTTGATTCTGTAGAAATTTCATCCTTCGATTTGATGAAAAATATTGGTCAAATAGAAAATTACTTAATAGAAAGTGTTGAACATTGATTCATTGTATATAATTTGGAGACGAAACAGAATTCATTCTAAAAGATGGTGACATCCGGAAATAATTCAGCACCCAGATAGCAACGAATGAAATTTTGATATGGGCATTCAGAAAAAGGATTTGAATACATTCCTCCAAAAAAATTTAATGTAAATTGAAATCATTCAAATGATGGAAACAATATACCAAAAAGAGTTGATATGACGATATTCTTCCATAATTCAAGAATATACAGAAAAACATTGAAAAAAATTCCATGGTTTTTCTTTGTATTCATGCACACAAAAAAAGTATCAGAGATCTTACAGCCAATATGGATTCACGGTCAATCATGATCCTGCAGGAGATCTGATTCCTTTTGGTGTCTCTTTCTCATAAATGCGAATTTTAATTTATGTTTGTGTGGGTAAAATAGACCAACAACATTTTTATTGCACTTTCACATTCTTGCATTTGGTGTTTATAAATCTTAAAATTAAAAATATTTCTTTTATTTACGAAAAAAAAAATCAAATATGAATCTGAATCATGCCTATTGAATAATCGCCCATGCTTCAACACCTCTGACACCGAAAGAATAGATGATATTTTTGCATTCGACATTAAATCCTCACAATATTACCACAAACCACCTATTCTTTCTCGTCCAAAAAACCTTCCCTTCTGCACGTCCATTTTCTCCATTCAGATTGCTCTGAATTCTGCTCTGAATTCTCTTTGCCACGCGTTCGTTGTAAAAAGTGTGGTTTTGAAGCACCAGCGTCCACAAGTTCGCTGCAATGCTAAAAAATATTTGGATGTGATCGATCATTTTTGTGGCAGACGCACCGATGTCTATTTTTCCTTGGAATGAAAATTCACCATTTCTGTTGAATTAGTGGTTCTCTGAATCCAATAACGAATCTTTCCCTAGTCAATTAAAGAAATTAACATCTTATATAGAATGAAAAAACATCACAACAATCCAAGGTAGATTCCGCCACCTTTCCAACAAAGCGCATTTGTCTGTTGAACCAAAAAGATTCAAATCTGGTTGTGCCAGATTCAAAATTCAATGCTCATGAATCATTATATCAAAGGTCTTTTTAAGAATATATTATATATTTTGGGAAACAATATAATATTGGGGCTGACTTACAAATGGAAGGAAGATGCAATGGGGAAAATTGTAAGTTAGCTTGATTGCTTTTTTCTTTTGTCTTTTATACGATTCCAAGGTTATATATTCCATCGCTGCGCACACCAAGCGCCCCAAAAACATTCATTGTACAGAAAATGCAAAAAAAATGAGACTCCCAAATTCTGCAACAAAAGAATTTACTCCTTCTTTTTTCAACCAATATCAAAAAAATATACCTATGTATAGAAGACACCAAAAGGAAAATATGTTTCTACAGAATTTCAGGAAATTCTTGATGTCACACTTTGTGAATGTCCAAGAGGAAAAAAATCTGTGGGATCTTTCACAAAAAAATCAAAATATCTGCGAAAATGAAGGAAATCGAGGGTATTGTATGACTCGTCAAATTAAAAAGAAAATTTTATTGGAAAATGAAATCAAAAATTTTGTCAACTTTTTTGTAGACATTTTGCTCTTTTTTGTTGGCTCAAAATTTTCCAATATATATATATGTGTGTGTGTGTGGAGCAACTCGCTGGTTCCAAAAAACAATCGTTTTTCCCCATATTTTTCTATTGAATTATAAGGGATTTTCTATTCATTGCCGTTTTGAAGAAAGTAACATAGGACATATCTCCTTTTTTTCTAGATATAAGAATCAATTATTATTATTTGAAAATATATTTTATTTTCTTTTAATAATATAAATAAAAGATTATATTTTTGCATTTCTAGTTAAATATTTCATTATTAAATAGATACTTCTAAATAAAATTATCTATTTCTATATTTTTGATATTTCCATCATTTATGTCTTTTTGAATTTATTGTGCATTAACAAATGCCGAATATTCTTTTTTCAAAAAGAAGCAAAAGAAAATAGTAATTGACATTCGCCGATGCCAATATTCTTTTGCAATTGTCTATAGTTGAGATATAAAAGTACATTGTGATATAGATTTATGTATCGTGCGATTTTTTTTTATTGATCAAAAACATTTTGTATCAATAATTTTTTGAACAAATTTTTCAGTGCTCGGTATAGAAGGAAAGATTTAAAAGAATTTCATCCAATAAATGAATGTATTCATTCAAAATATTCAACAAAGAGTGTTTTTAACTTAAATGTAAAAAAATAATGATCCAAAAAATGCCATCAATTGATATATTCTTATTATATAATTAGAATTATATGAACTAATTATAGATTAAATATTTAAGACAGAAAGATATTTTTTATATTCTTCAAACTCATGATTTTTTTTTTATGTTTTCTGCATACAATTTTAAAAATTATATAAATAATTTTTCGTATCTATAGAAATAAGAAAAAGAAACAAAAAATATATATATATATATCATAGAATCTGAACATAATCGATATTGAATTGATATATTAGAAATGGACGAAGGAATATAAATTTAATTTCGTTTTGGGTTGATCAAGAACAAGAAAACACCTTCAAATTTAATGTTATATTCATATTCATAAAAGAGGATAGAACGATGGCGTATGCATTGATGGTGTAGTTCAAAAATTTCATCATAATTGGAAAGGATAGGTTCTTGTGAAAATGTGCAATTGAAGTGAAAAAAAACTGTATGTTTTAAAGAAAAAAATTAAATTAATATATGAAAAAAATGAATAACAAATCGAAAATGAATATGTGCGTAAACGGAAAATATATCGTCAAAAAAAATATATAATGTTTATCCTCGATAAATTTGAAATCGAGTTCGTATTTTCAAAATTATTTCTTTCAAAAATGGTCGAAGGGGTTTCCATCAATTTGCAAGGACAATTTCCTTCCTTGAATAATTGCCATATAATGCAGAGCTTTTTCGCATCAGAAGCAGAATTTTTCGGTATCTTATGGATGCATTCATTGAATGATAATATCAATAGGTTATTTGTTATCCTTTGTCGAAAAAATACATATGGAATGAATAAAGGAATTATTAGAAAAATGATTTCGATGATCAATACGATTATATATCTATATTTATATTATTATGATATAATAATCAATGTTGCAAATGGAAATTATTGAATTAATATCAAAAATATATAATTATATTTCAAAAGGAAATTCTGATAAATATTTATATTTATTTCAATAATGTAAAAAGCAATATAAATAAGCATATCAATTTCCATAATCGTTGGATGAAGGATTTCAATTAGAAAATTGTATTTAAATCCTTTCGAATCGACGTCATTTCCTATTTTTTAATGTTCCAAGATCGACGCTCCATTTTTTAAAATAGAGATTTTGTTATATTAATCGACGTTTCAATACATCTGACATCGAAATAACAAATCTATTTAAATTGGATATCAAATCCTCATAATATCACCAAAAAGGTTTTTATTTTCTTCCGAAAAACCTTCCCTTCTACAAGTCCACTAACTCTTTTACTCCTTTCAGATTGCTCTCGATCCTCCTTACAACGGGATCGTTGTGCCCACACGGATGTCTTTCAGCAATAACCGCTATACAAGTATCATGCAAAAACCACTTTATCATTGTATCATGTCTTGTGCGTTCAGGGGCCCGGCTGATCATTTCCTGGTTCCGGATATTGACCTGATATTTTTGAGATGCATATATATAATGATATTCCATTAATATTCATTCTATTCTATTCTATTTTATTTATTCTATTAATTTTTATTCATTAATTTTTATATATTTTTTTATTATAGGTCGTGATGATATTATATTATCTTATTTTATATTATATTATATTACTATATTCTTTGAAAGGAACGGCCATACACCGAGGTCGGACAATCGAAACGGATCATCGGGTCCTCGGTCAACGTCCCAAGATTGATCCCTTCACTATGCTCAGTTGAGCTCACTAGCTCAGGAAAAAGATTTTCCTCCATGGTTAAATAAAGAATACAATATTAGAATGGAAGGTTGGCAATACACAGACCGGTCCTAATTAAGTATTAAAATCTGACCTTGATCCTATGCAAACAATCATAGATTGGCAAAGCATGCATCACTAAATTCCTGGTCTAAGATACCATGTCATCATCAATTTTGCTGATATATTAATCTAACCTGATTTTTAAGATCCTTATGCCAAGGTCGACCTTTTTTTGGTAGCTAGTTTTTCGCATCGTTCTTTTTCTAGACGTAGGTGAAACACATAAAATTTGATTTGTTTTTGCCTAGGATTTTAACATGGATTATCTGACGGATATCATTGGAATTTTCGCTGACCCAAGCAAAGACTCTATATCCTGGGTGGTCATGGAACCTCAATATCGCTTCATTTCCGTGGAAGCCTAAAAAACCAACCTGAAACATGGTTTGGAAGATTGGCGTTCCATCTGCGCCTTCATTTCTTCCTTGCGTTGGCGTCAACAGAAGGGTTCTTCCATCGCCTTCTGTGAGTTGGCCATCGCTTTTAAGACTGAAGGATTTACGCTGCGAGATGAAGGTCCTACTCAGACCATGCACTCAGTACTCTGCCGCCTCCGGCTTGCTTTCCAATATGTATTCAAGGATGAGCATACCCAATCTTGTCCAGGGTACTTTTCATCCACGTTCGTAAAGAGCTGTGGACGTATCCTTCCACAAAGTACGATCGTGAACGCATTTCCTTTTGTGACTAACGTCATTCTCCTTCATTTGGCCAGAACACTCTCGGGTGGGCCGGGACGCACGATCGAGTCATGGAGGGTCCCCTTTTTGTTTTGAGAGCTAGCTGTTGCACTCCGGTCACTGCATTGGGGTTCTTTCTGCATGATGGGACCAAAGTGTCCCTCACGCCATCGACGCGCTTCGACCGTCCGATGAGCGAGGTATAAATCGAATATATAATTGAATATTATCGATAGTTATGAATTAATTTATCCGATGAATTTATAATCTATTTGAAGGAAATAAAAATGCTTTCAATTCATTTAGCAATACAGAAAATAGAATCAATAAATATATTTATTTTTATAATATTCATAACGAATTTCGATGAACAATTCTTTGAATTAACGGATTATATAAATTTCATTCTGAAAAAAAGATTCACCATTTCTTGGCAAGGACACTCTAACCCGACAAGATTTAATTTTATTGATAGAAAATATATTTAATTTTCAATAGGTTTTGATCTTCGAAAAATCAATACTTTCATGAAAATCTTCTCCAAATTTGTATAGATATACATTTATAGAAATCTATGTATATATTAATATATTTAATCTTTGGTTTAAATTGATATATATATATATATTTAATATATATTTTTTAAAAAAAGAAGATTGATTTAAATATATTCAATAGGGTTTCTACATTAAAATCGAATATAATTTCTAACGTATATTTATTTCCTTCAAAAAATTGATGGAAATGGCTTCCAGGGACACTGAATTGCAAAACGCAATCTATTATCTGAATTACAATTCAACGCGGTCCTTCTTCTCACCGAAAGCGGTACTATAACATTTATTTTAATATTTAATATCAATATATATATATATGTGCTCGTGTCTTTAGGAAATCAAATCAGGATTGTTAATCTTCTAGAATGAGGTTTTTCCACAATATATTTTTTATCCCTATGAAACGACGGCTTGAAAATTTAATTCTCTTGTGATTCGTTTTTGCGCGATTCTTTTATGATCAAAATTCATCGAAAAGAAAAGATTTTCAAAATCATTGGTACCTTTTAAGGAATTAATGTCTTTAATCTTCCTGTATTCAAGGATCTTATTATTAAATAACGAATTCCAAACACGCATGTTACATACTTTTTCCTCAGATCGGAAAAATCATTATGCAAGAAACAATGAATTTATGGCGATTGCAAATCCCACGACCCACAAAGAAGCATCAAGCACCGTCCATCCGGACCAATCCAACACGTCGAGCAATAGAGATTGCAAAGCTGCCACGTTGGACGGCGCCTGAGCACCGGAACGGCTTCAAAATATTTTTTTCAAAGAAATTGAAAAACAAAAAATGGTGCAAGTAATTAAAAGCAAAAAATCCTGTCGTTTTTTAAAGACATTTTTTGATGTCAGAAATGTTTTGGTTTTCCTGTGTTTTGTCATTATCAAATTTTTTTCGATCTTTCAATGTTAATTATGACTTGTGTTTTCGACAGGACTCTTGGATTGTAAATCTGGTCCTTACAAGGGAAACAAGGACACATGCAAAATTTATTTTTGCAGAGGTGGAGACGCCATTGCAGAGGTTGCACAGGTCATCCAGAGAGAGTCACAATCCAGGTGCAGGAAAAGCAGCGCCAAGCACCTTTTTTGCACGAGTGGAGGCGCTGTGCAGGTTCGGTTGCAACCAACAGGAAGAAACCCAAACGAAAACCCCAAGCCAACTCCAAAAACAAAACACGCAAAACGCAGGGGAGCAGCCAAGCACCCACTTTTTTTTGCACGGGTGTGTGTGCCGGAGAGGCAGTCACCGTGTTGAATTCACATGAGGGATGCGAGGAAATGAGCCTGACCAAAGGAAGCAACGGAACCAAAAACACCAAAACATCGACCAAACAACCCAAAACACGAAGAAACTGCATTCGCTTGTTGTCTGGCAGGGACAAAAATTTCAATCTGCTCGTGTCTTTGGCTTGGCAACCAGAGAGGAGTGACAGCAGGCATTACAGCAGCAGCTTGCACAGTCACTCAAAACAACAATAAGCCAGAGGGTCAGACTCAAGTCCGCACGAGTCAAAATGAGCAAAAGGTGCCATCCGAGAACCAACATAGTGGTGAAACGGGGCAATGAATTCTTAACCAGCCGCTCTTGGTGGAGGACGTCACAGGGCGAACTTGCCTTTTGATGCGTGTGGGCAGGAGTCTGTTCCTTTAGCGTACTGCGTGTGGAAAAGTCTGAGCATACTGAACGCGAGAATAGGGTGCCAGGTTCGGAGGACGACTGTGCTGTGCAACACAGCGTTTGGCACAACAAGTGCGGCGAGCCGTGTCAGCCAAAATGAGAGGAAGCTGAGCGGAGACGACAGCCTTTGTTGCACAAGTGCGGACGCCATGGACCTCCAATACGGCCACCCTCCAATCCCCAGGTGATTTCCAACCGTGGCCGTCCCCCTGGAAAGGACACCATCCACGTGTCCAGATTGAAGGAGGAAAACCAGCAAACTGATGGGGAAAGCACAAAAAACCAACCAAAAAGCCAAGTAAAAACTTGCGGTGTGCACAGAGAGCAGAAACTCTGAAGGCGCTGTGTGTGGCAAAAGGCACAAGCTGCCTTGATTAAATTGAATGGAAGTCGACAAGCAGAACACTGTCCACTCGAAAGATTGTTCAAAAGCTTCTCTCATGCAGTTTTTTGGGGTTCTTGCACCAAAAGAGAAGCTCCATTGATGGCGACAAGTCTGATTTCGGAGCTTTAAAAAGTCAACTGTTTTGCAAACTACATGCTTCGATTACTTGATTGCTGTCTGTCAAACACTTCAAATGAGACACCAAAAGAGACAGCAGCTCATTCTCTTTGCACACTCGCACTGTCCACACTCCTGATTGACAAGGTCGGAAAGGTTGCTGCATTGTCCTGTCGAACCCCCACAGAGCCTCTACAATCGAACAAAATCAGAGCAGGCAGCACTAAACGTTCTGCAGTGCAATCTCTGACAGGACCAGAATTGTCCCTTGAAAAGGAAGTTTGTTGTTCCTCATGTTGGCAAAAGATGAACTTTGAATTGCAGTGATTCCGCAGAGGTCTTTGGTGTTTTTGGTTTTGTTGGGTTTGCTTTGGTGTTTGGCTCGTGTCTTCTCAGTGAACAAAGTCAATTTCATCAGCCATGCCAAAGCTGAATTGCCGTCTTTCATTTCCAGAACCGTTTTGAGAAGGCTATGTTGTCTTGCCAATTCAATCGTGGCCGTGCACGGCGGATTTGGACAGTGCTTGAGACATTTGTGAAGAGAGAGCGTTTGCCTTCAAGAGAAAGAGCTTTTTTGAATCTAATGTATCCAACTGCCAGATTGTCCAAGTCGGCTTGTGACCGTGTGCCGTTTTGATCTTGTCTTTGTCACCATCTTGGCTTGTCTGACATTCGGATTCCTACTTCATGGAAGGACGGTTTCCCCTCTTTGCCGCATTCATGGGCCAAGAGGTGCAATTAGGACCTCGCCTGCTCTTCGCTCGTGCACTGACCCTCTTGACAGACTTTTCAGTTTGTTTTGGTTGGTTTTGGTTGCCTTTGGGGTTTGCTTGTGTTTTTTTCCCCATCATCATGTGGTGTTTCCTGGACATGAGCCTGATCTGCTTGTGGGTGTTTTGGTGCTTTTGGTTCCTTTGCTTTCTTTGGTCAGGCTCATTTCCTCGCACCCCTCATGTGAATTCATCACGGTGACTTGTGCCTCTCGGCACACATAGCGCCCTTACCCGTGCAAAAAAAACATCATCATGTGGTGTTTCCTTTCCCTTTCAATGATGACCTGGGCACTCCGCCCACATGGTGTCCGTCTCGTGGAAAAAAAATGTGCACGACATTGCCGTGCCTCTTTGCAGACGAAACACCAATGCCTTTGCATGGCACTGAGAGAACTGTCAGTGACCACAGAAGTCAATTGCGAACGTGTGCCAATCACCACATTGAGCATGTCTGTGTTGCTGCCAAGTTCATTCAAGGTGATTGAGATGATTGCATTGCGCAGTTGCTGGCTTTGAGCGCAGTTGTGAACACCCAGAGCAAACTTCAAACCCAAGGCTGACTGTGCAATACATATATTGCATGTGTGATATATGTACACATACATGTCCAATCTAATCTAATCTAATCTAATCCAATCCAATCTACTACACTCCATCATCTTAAAACATTTCATTCTATTTTACTTTGTATTATTTTGTAGGTTACATGTGTACATGCAAAAGTTTTGGTCTGTTCCTCACTCTTAAGTTGACGTTTGGCTGGACTCCACCAACACCACACTGCAAATTTACATGTTTCTATTCTCTTCCCGCTGTCCTCCCTTTCGTGTGTCCCTCTTCTCAAGTCTTGAAGATGTTATTTAAATGTATGCTTTGTTTTTTTCTTCTTGGGGTGGATTGCTTGGACCTGGCTTTGGATCCCACCTTTCTTTGTTGGAGGTTCAAGCAAACCTTAATAAGTTCACATTCAAACGCATGTCACGAAAGGTGGTGTCAGGGGAGGGGTGCTTTGGGTTTGTCTTGCGAAGCAAATGTGGGCTCCTCCGGATCTAATGATTGATGGTTCAATTCAACTCCGCTCGTGGTCCATGTGGGGCCACCCAGGCTCACCGAGCTGTCCAAATTGCCTTCTGCCTCCTGGAGTCGCTCTCTGAGCCTCCCAGGCAGTCTCGGTGCTGGTGCCGTGAGCTGGCTGTGCACGTGGTGGAGGGTGCTCCCTTGGAATTGATTTATCAATGCAGACTTTTTTCTTCGAAATCAATTTTCCACACCGCCTCCCCTCCCCCTGGCCATTTCATCCCAAAGTGGATCACCTTGACACCTCGATGGCTATTTGGTAGCTTGGGGCAGTGTTTGAGTCCACGAAGAGACATGACGTGTTGTTTTTAATGCTTCTTGTTCGTCGAGGATTATGGCAAACTGTATGTACATGTATCTATATATACACATAATGAACCTGTATGTATATATATATATATACATATACACATGTCTCTCAAGCTTCGGTCTATTCTTCAATTCTCCAGTTGACGCTTGATCCGACTCCACCAACACCACTCTGCGTATTTTACATGCTTCTAGTCTCTTCCCGCTGTCCTACCTTTCGTGTATCCCTCTTCTCAAGTCTCACCATGGGACAATCAATGCGTTTCTGTTGATGAGGGGTTCTCCAGTGTGGCGTTGCAGCAAAGCGCATTGCTGGGGCAAGAACGCCGCTGGGGGGCTTCTAGCCATGCTGCTGGAAGCAAGAAGCTGTCGGAAGCATTGGGCATGGCCAGGATTTGGCTGGTCCACCTTCCCAAACCTGGAAAGGTTGTTCATTTTCTGGCTGGGCTGGAATTGATGCACCTGTTCGCTTCGGTGCAAATAGGGTCTTCACCCTGTTTTACCTTTTCTTGTTTTGTATTTCTGCTCATCAGCGATGCGCGGCTTCGACTGCAATGCACGCTTCAACGTTGACGACTCCGGCCGCGCTCTACCTGCTTGGCGCCCCATCACCTTGTCTAGACTTAGACTGAACTCGCGGCCCATCAATGTCTGTGACAAAGGGCTTTGCTCTTGAAAGTAGGTCCTCCAAACGTGACTCTCTTGCACCCCTTGATGGCGGCGGCCAATGGACACATCACATTCGAGCTGGCCTATGATGGCTTCCTTGAGGAATTTCTTGGCGCCATATGCCGCCTAATTGATTTCTCAAAAAATCAATGAAAGCTGAACCGCAGGATGCAATTACGTGGCGCAATTTGAGTGCTGAGTGCAGTCTGACGGTTGTTTCACTTGGTCCCTCCCTTGCTCCTTCGGAGTTTGTCGATTTTCTCACCCTCTCATTCCTCCCTATCTATTGGTTTTTGCCGACGCGTGGCTCCGACCACAAATGCGCGCTGCGATGGAAAAAATATTCTCTTGGCCATGTTGGTGATCTGTGCAATACAGATCCGTGGGCCTCAACCCCAGCTTGCCAGTCTATGATTGAGAAAGAAGGGAGAGTTGCTGGGCTGACGTCTCGGTTTTTTGGGAAGTCACCCTGCAGGCCATTGGCCCTCCTTCTTTTTTGTTTTGGCAAACGCTCTCCCAGGTTGCCTCTAATAAGCTCTTGTTTCTGATTGAAATTGCAAGGAAGCTTTTTGACATGAAGCCCGACCTGGCCGAAGCGTGTCCAAGCGACATTGGGCCTGTTCCTTTGGGGCTATTGAAGAACTCAGTAGGGAAATAGCGGCTGAACACGAACAGTGAATGAGCCATGCGTCTGGTGTGTCCCGCGTGGGCGATCAGGGGTCAGGCCTTCCTAGAGCCCAATAGGGCATCATGTACGCAAAGGGAGGCCTGCTCCGGAAAAACATTTTAATTTACCGCCCTGTTTACTAGCTTCGCCTGTCACCGAGTTGAAAACGCGCGGTTGAAAAGCAAAATCAACTTGGCTGAAGCGCATTATGCTGTCGAAATTTTGGAACTTTTAGTCATTGTGTTTTGCTTTTTTGTACGTCCTTTGCTTTCCTAGGCTACCCTTCCACCCTTGCGGTCTGCGTGGAAGGTGTTTTGTATTGTGAACCTTCTTGGACGCTGCTTTTGCGGGTTGCCCTGCGGGCTTCCTTGAAGGGTTGGAAACGTAAGATTTCTGCTGCCTAGCCAGAGTTTGCTTGCTGGCGCGTGAAGCATTGCTAGAGCCAGAGTGCCCCACACTGGTGCGCATGATGCGTGTATTCTTTTTTCTGTTGCTGGTCGCTGTTGACAGCAGCGCAGTGCGACTAGAGAAGGCATTTTTAGTGGGTGAGGCTGGCGGGTGATTGGCCGAGCGTCTGTTTGCCATTGCGCAGGCTGTGAATGCCACTTTGAAGCATTTTGCTGGAGAATTTGGAATTGAGGCGCTTGTAGCTCATGCTTTGCAAGAAGAGGTGCAGTATTGCGTTTGGGGCAGAGGTTGGCCGGCGCCTGTGGTCAATGAACGAAAGCCTCTTCCGTCAAACAGCGCCGCAACAAGCATATTCTGCCTACAAGCTAGCCCCAAACGCGCCCCATTGTGGTAAGAGCGTGGCTGCAATTTGGGCTCACGCGTCATGCGCGTTTGATTTCCCATGGGGCAGATATGCGGGTACAAGCCGTGCCTCATGAAGAGGCCTGTTCCCTGCCCTTTCGCAAGCGTTTGTGTTGCGTTTGTTCACCATGCAGCCTTCAGGTGACGGGCTTTGCTGCGTTTCCGGGCGGGGCTACGAAAGCTTTTGGGTCCGATTTATCAAAGCGGTGACGCGCTTGGTTTCAAGTCTTTGATTGTAACGCCCCGGGCTGCGTGATGGCTGCAGGCTAGCGCAAATGGGGGCCCAAGCGTCAAGCCCAGGTATCCGGGTGCTCCTCGCAATGCGTCGCCTGCAAGAGAGTGGCAGGCGCCGCAAATGGCATTCTACCTGTCGTGCTGGCCAAGCAGGTGCCTGGACGTCGCGGCGGCTCTTGTTCTGAGAGGCAGAAAAGGCGCAGGGAAGGAACGATTGCGCCTTTCGCGCTAAGGCATTATCAATGGGCCTGGGCATGGTGCAGGCTGTGTTTGCGCGTGCCAGTGTTTGTTGATGTGGTTATGCCTCCAAACCCAGGTGATCATTGCAACTCGGACTGCGTGCCAGCTCTTGATGTGTCCAATCTGTGGGCGTGGAAAACTAAGGCGGCAGTGGCGCACATTGTTCCCCCCATGGTCCCCGGCTTCGCGTGAGTTGAGAAAGGCGTTTGCGAACAAGGTTTCGTTGTTGGCAGATACCGCCGCCGCTGCTTGGCAGCAATCGTCATGTGTAAAGAAACCGTTCTTCAGCAATCCTTGCTGTCTACAGGATTTGGATTTTGCAGCCTTTGTTTTGTATGCCGATGGTGACAGGCTGCTGTTCGTGCTTTGTGGCAAATTTGCGTTCCATTTTCTGGGAGGCCACAACTGCTTTGGTGCAGTCTTGTACCCTATCCCCATGGTTGACTTCATGCGCGGCCCTTTTTCACAGTGCTGCGCATTCTGGTGTCGGATGCGTTTTGGTGGTCAGAATGGCAGACGTAACCGACAGCATGTACGATGTACTGCAGCAACTGTGCGCGCTGCTGGCTTTTTGATTTTGGCGCCAGGCTCGATGGGATTATTAGCGGCTTCGCAAACACATATGCTTCGAAGCGCGAAGCCATTCTACCTTCCCTGTTCGTTCCAGCCGACCTATTCCACTTTGCTGGAGGGTTGGTAAAACTTCAGATGCAGCGTACAAGGCATGTTCCGCGTCAGGCATCGGCGTATGAAACCTTGCTGATTGGAAGGCCTGCTTCTCAAGCTTCATGTCCTTGCACTGCTCTTCCATATTGTGGCCTGGCGGCAGCGCTCGCTTGTCTTTGCTTCTTGGAGCGGCTTGTGTGCCAGTCCCCGTTGCACAACGCCATTCAGCCGGGTATGCCAAGTGATCATTTCGGCGCAGCGTCAAGCTTTGCAGCGCGATAGGCCGAGTACATGCCAGTCGGGGGCCGTGTGCCAATGTGCTTTCCATTGCCGCTCGGTATGACTGTGGGTGAATCCGATTATGCTGACGGGATGAAAACTAAACCAGGGTGTGTTTGCTTTGAGAGTTGCTCAGGTGCATCCTGCCTCTGGTGCTGTGCCCAGGTATACTGTGCAGGTTGAAGCTGACACTGCGACATGGTGGGAAATGTGGTTTGCGCAGGGTTTTGGCTAGAAGATGTGATAGGGGTGTGCTCAATGGTGAGCGTACCTCCTTTGTGCACTGTGGTAAGATACAGCGACTAGCCCGTGTCAGTGCTTGTGGCTGTGGCTGTGGCAGGCATTTTTCTGGAATGATTGGAGGCAAGAAGCTGCTGACTTGGTTCGTTCAAGCAATTTTTGGTTTCAGGGCGCCGCCTCAATACCAGGCTGCAGCTCATCACGGTTCGTTGGCGCCAGAAAAACTCATCCAGCGGTGTGTTCATTGCAGAACTTTGACGATGCAAACCCATTCCCACGCGCGCGTTGCTTCAGTAGTGATCAGAAAAAATGAAGCCTGAGTGCTAGTTCAGGCGAATGCCCTTCGCAAGATTTTGTATCTCTTGATGCGCCCGAGGAGAGTTTCGTTCAAATTCCTCTCGCGCAAAGTAGCGGGTGTCACGTCAGGACCCTGAATTGTATGACGCGGCAGAGCCTTTGTTGGTCCACGACGCGTTTGAGATGGAGATGGGCCAACGCGAAATGAAGCGACTACCAGTTGCAGTGAGTGAGGAGGGTGAGCAGCCCTCGAGACGTGGCTTGGTTGGGGAACTCCCACGCGTAAAGGTTTAGTAGGCGGACGTTCGGCGCCGCTGTCCTTAAAAGAGTGGCCAAGAACCGCTGCTGCGTGAAAGCGAACTTGACAGTCCCAGCAAAGCGTCGTGCCTGCAACAGCGATCCCAAGCCCCACCAGTGCGCGTGCAAAAAGTTGCGTGATTTGAATCGGGTTTCAGCAGCCGCCGTGTGCTCGCCCCGTCGCCAACCGGATTGAAGATCGGCGGCAGAGTCACTGTGGACTGTGTCCATCAGCTTGTTGGAGCATAGGAAAGGTTGCCCGGAGGCCACGCTGCCAGCTTTCCTGTTCTTGGCCCTAACAACTTTGTTGACAAGAAAAGACTTTCTTTTCGCCGTCGTGAAGATGTTGTTGATGTTGCTTGGGTGGTTTTGCTACTTTGTGGCCGCAGCGGAGCAGCTGCCAGAAAAGAAGTGCAAGCAGGATTTTGTGAACTGTCCGCAGGCGCTGGTGATGTATGTGTGGCAGACTAGTTTGAGTCAAGTGGGCTGGTGACAGGGATGGCAGCTTGCGGCCAATGGAACTTGCTTCGTGTGGGACTTAGGGTTCACGCATTTTGGTGGAGCATTGGGATGTGTACGCGAGCGTTCAACAAACGGGGATTTGCTTGCAATGACTTGTTCCAATCGGTTGGTTTGACGTTCTGGTCACCTTTTTGTGTTGAATGCCTGAGTCCAGCCAGCCAAGTGGGGTTGCTCATGGACTTGGGCAACGTTTGATGGCGGTTGTGTGAACCTCCGCCATGGTGTTTTGCTTGGCTGTGTCTGTTCTTTCTTTTGACCCCGCCCGCCCTCTCCTTTTTTTTTGTAGGGGGTGCCTATTCGTTGCGACCTTTTAGGTAAGTTTGGGGTGGTTGGATTCCTCCCTTTACTACCCTTGCACCAGCCGTGCAGTGCTGGCCCGGGTCGCGTTTCTCCCCACTCCAGGGTTGCGAGAGTTAAAAAGTGGCGTGTCCGGTGTGCAGGGGGCAATGTACTGCTAATGCGAGTCTTTCTTCCGATTGGGTTTGGTGCTCCACCCTTCTTAACAATTGCTAAGCACATCCCAAAAAATGTGAAGCGCGTTTCAACCATGTGTCAGCTTTGTTCCAGTAAGGCCCCTTTGTCGTATGTTGGCCATTGCAAGCGGCAATACAATGATCTGGCAAACCTACCAGATCTGCGCAAGAAGGAGCGGTGCGTTCTTCTGGAGCAGGGCTAGTCTTGCGTGCTGCAGGAGTTGCAAACCATGTCTGTCAACGTTGGCCATTTCTCGATTTTCTTGTTACTTTGAGATTGGGAAGGTGCAATTTCTGGTGGCGGTGCGCCGAAGAATGCCAGCAGGTTTGAAAGCTTGCGTAGCTTTCCCTCATCACCCACCCACAACCCAAGGACTACAGCGCGGTTTGCCCTCGGTTTTGGACGGAGACATCTGAAGGACGCTTGTGATGGAGATTATTGGTGTGCTTCCTGCTGTGCTTTCAAATCCTTCCGCTGGCCAGGTGTTTGTGAAGCCCCCGATTGGTACATTGGATCTTGCCCACGCAAAATGCTCAGTGGAAAGGACGTGTTCTCCCATCAGGACCACGTGAGACTGGACGTCGCGTTTCGTTCAGTGACTGTGACTGTACTGAGCCAGTGGATAGAAGTTTGGGCAAAAGGCGCTCTGGTCTCATTTGCGCGATTCCATTTGCCCGACCCACCCGGCCGAAGAAGATAGGAAAATATTTCTATAGAAGGAGATTGCAGCGAAATGTGACCTGTCATGGCCATGCGCTGCAGCGTGCGACGAAGACTTTAGCAATGATTGCCCCACGGTGGTGTTCCCGCCTGAGAGCCCCAACCAAAATGTGAGCTTGAAGTGGCAGGGGTGGTATATGCTTGGCAATGCGTGCCAAGCGCCAACTTTCGGACCTTTCCAATACACAGGCCAACAGGTGGTTGGGCGTAAACAGAGATTCCTCGATGTTTTCGCTCGAGGCCCATGTGCAAACACTGCAACATTTGCGGCTGACGAAGCTGGCGGCGCAGAAGCTGCCAAGAAGGTAGGGATGTGAGAGTGCCTTTTGCGAGACAATTGAAGTCGCCCTCACAAGAACGCAAGACCAGCAGTTGCAAAACCCGAATATAGTCATTTTGATGTATTTTGTTTTGTGCTGCTGTTGGTTTAGGCTTGCCATTTTCAGGTTTTCAGCAGGTTGTCGGCGGAAGGCTGATAAGTGGGGCGTAGTTTGGTATTGTAACGTTTGGGCAGCCAGTGTGCCTTCCGGAGAAGCGTTTAAGCTGGGCAAGCTAACAAGTGATTCTGTTTCGGCGCGCCATATTTTGGCAAGTGAACGCCGGTGCAAGTGGTTTGCAATTCTGAAAGACCTCCGCCTTCGGGCGCGTCCGGCACCACTTACTCTCTTTAATTCTAGTCTGTGCGCTGTGTGTACGCGCCGGATCAGCGGTGTGACGTAGAGTGTTGACTTGACTGGGCGATCAATCATGCGGTTTTGCCCTGCGAAGAAAGTGCGCGCCCAGGACTTTGCCACCCGCTGCGGAGTTGCATTCTGCGCGCGGCAAGCTGAGAGGATTGACTTGGCCCAAAACCGAAGCAAGCCTTGTCCAACAGGACAAGCTAGTGACCCAAGCTGTTGACGGGAGGCTTTATGATTGACGTTGCAGGGTGGCACCTAGTTGGCACTTTGATCCGTAAGTGTTTGGGAGCGTTGCTGCCCGCGGATCCCAAAGTATGCTTGTGGCAGCGCACTGTTTTTCAAGAAGCTATACAGGACTCGAAGCAATTTTCCATTGGTCGCAGACAACGTTGTTTTTTCAGGCCAGTGCCGACCACTGGTTTCTGTGGCCGACCTTGCAGCCATTGGAGCGCCTGCCTTTGCAAAGATGGTACGCATTATGCGTTTGCGGTCAAGCCAGCAAAGTGACATTATGAAACTCATGGGCAGTGTGATGTGACATGGCCACGAGAATATGGCTTTGACCAAATTGGGAAGAAAGCTCGCAGTGGACGAATCGGCGCGGGGCCAGTCGGTGAAGATGGTTTTGTGCAAGGTGGGCTTTTAAGATTCAGCGCTGGCTTGCCTTGTAGGTCTTGCTTCCATTTTGCCAGGAGCAGAATAGATCATGACAATGGGACCAAGGCAGGGCGCATCAGCCCAGAAAGCAAAGCCCGACATAGGTGGAAAACGTTCTGGTTCCATGAAGCTCTATTAAAGGCGCCTATGGATTTAGATGATGTCATGGCTTCAAACCTTCTATCCCCAAAGGATATGTGCAGTGCTGGTGAATGTTCTTGGCATGTGTGGACGCCCCTTTAGAATTCTTGACCCAAGTGGTTACTTCGCGGCTTTGCTGCGCAGTGCGATCATGTTAACCTAAAACCAGTGTTGTCTTGTATTGTTGAGGCGGCCTTACGGTTCTTTACCCAGGATTCGTCAGGGTGCATTCAATACGCGAACCCATTGCGGGCTGGAGCACCTGGACTCCACGCAGGCTTTTGACTAGGGATGTGCGTTGCCCGAACTCAGCCGGCTGCGGGATCCGGTGTTTGTCGCCAAAGCAGCGCCTCTCAACCTACTGCCACCCACCTGGTTTTAGGGTAGTCATGACGGATGTTTCACGCAGTGGAAAAAGAATGCGCGTCAGAGCAGCAGAGTGTTGCTAGTAGGGTATCGCGTTCCATACTATTTAAATTAAACCAGCTTGTGTTCATCGCTTTTCCCCGCACAATTCCGTACATGTGGAAGGTGCACATTGGTCTGCTCGTGTTTTCTAAGTATTCTATGGTTTCTGTTGACGTGGAATCTTGATGATGAGAAGGTCGTTCCTTCTCGCCTTTCACGCTTGACAGAACGGCCACTAGCCGGAAAAAAGGCACGAAAGAGACAAAGCGTCAGTGAGAGTGCGCTTCCGGGAAAAGGATGGAGATTCGGGTTGTAGGTCATAAGGATTCTTTTGAGGGCACAGTGTCTCGGTATCCCAGCAGCCACTCACAAACCCCACGGGGAGCAAACTCTTCGGCGCAATTGTCAGTTGCTACAAAAAGATTTCCCTTTATCGCGGAATTTTGCGTGGTCATGTTTCGGATGCGTGGTTGTTCTCTTGTGCTGCTTGGCGTGGCGGCCAGGGTCTCCGCAGTGCCATCCAGCTTCTTGTTGGTGGGTGGCGCAACGTCGC
>CAXAMN010022507.1:104037-118333 GCA_963970005.1 Durusdinium trenchii | reverse complement strand
TGTTCAGGTACCGGAAGAAATGCAGCGCAATGTGATGAGCGCAGGGAGCCTTTAGATCGTATAGCGCCCCCAAGAAAGGGCATGTTTGCCTGTGCAGTTTTCGCTTGCAAGAGTCTTCTGCAAAGGCAGGGGGGAGTGTGTCGAGCGTTGTGTTGCCCGACCTGCCACCAAGATATGCAGTTTGCCTCTCTGGTGTTTTTTCAAATGTTTTAAAGGTTGTTTGGTGTGACCGGGCAAATCGTACATTCAGAGCAGATGGTTGCCGAAGACCAAGAATTAAAAACAAAAAATTGGGGCGCAAAACCTCCCCGCGCTTGGATTGTGAAACAGCGGTGTGACCCACTGGTCGCTGAGAGTGACCCGTTAGTCATAGCTGGTGTTTCTTTTTTTGTAGGGGGGCTTCCCTGCGGGGCGCAGTGTGATCAACTGCACTAGTCACTAAGTGTGATCCGTTTGTCGTTGCTGGTGTTTTTTAGGCAGTGGGGTTCCCCTGCGGGGTTCGTTTGGTTGGTGGCCTTGCCAACCTCCAGTTCTTTCAGGTGGCATGTTTGCGCTTTCCGGGGATTTGTACGCGAGCGTACAACAAACGGAGGTTTGCTTGCAATGACTTGTGCCAGTCTGTTGGTTTGACGTTCTGGTCGCCATTTTTTTTGTATGCCTGAGTTCAGCCAAGTGGGGTTGCTCTTGGAGTGGGGCAAGGTTGTGTGAAACTCCGCCACGGTGCTTTGCTTGGCTGTGTTTTCTATTTCTTTAGACCCCGCCCGCCCTCTCCTTGTTTGAAGGGGGTGCTTATTCGTTGCGACTTTTTAGGTAAGTTTGGGGGTGGTTGGCGCCGGTGTTTGCGGTTGGTTGGGGTAGGCAGGAACACCAACCCTCTCTAGCGTGCGTCTAATATATATATATATATATGTGTTTTGTTTACTGTAGTTGGAGCAGCTTGCTGGGTGTCAGGAGCGGCTGCTCCCTGGTTTGAAGTTTGGTGCTGTGCCACAGCTTTTCCCACCCGCCCACCCTGATTTGTGGAACAGCTAAGGAAGAGGGAGGGGAGAAGGGAAGTCTGTTGGCAGAGTCCTGCACGGATGGCTTGTCCCAAACGAGAATGAGCCACACAAGGGTGCCAGCGCAAGGAAGGGATGTGTACGCGAGCGTACAACAAACGGAGATTTGCTTGCAATGACGTTCTGGACACCTTTTTTGTTTGAATGCGTGAGTTCAGCCAGCCAAGTGGGGTTGCTCATTGACTTGGGCAACGTTTGATGGCGGTTGTGTGAACCTTCGCCACGGTGTTTTGCTTGGCTGTGTCTGTTCTTTCTTTTGACCCCGCCCGCCGTCTCCTTTTTTTTGAAGGGGGTGCTTACTCGTTGCGACCTTCTAGGTAAGTTTGGGGTGGTTGGATTCCTCCCCCTACTACCCTTGCACGGCTGGTTTGCTGTGCTGGTCCGGGTCGCCTTTCTCCCCACTCCAGGGTTGCGAGAGTTAAAAAGTGGCGTGTCCGGTGTGCAGGGGGGCAATGTACTGCTAATGTGAGTCTTTCTTCCGGTTGGGCTTGGTGCTTCACCCTTCTTAACAATTGCGAAGCACATCCCTTCCGGTAGACGGTCAAAAAGTTTCGGTGAGAACTCTGTGAACAGAAGACGAGCAGTTTGAGTGCTCAGCAGGTGCGTGTGGAAGATGTGCCGGTTTTTGTTGCTTTTCTTTTGTTGCCACGGTGCTCTGGCCCAGCCGCAATCACAGCTACCAATTCTAGCTGTCCGCTTGGATGCCCCACGCGCAGAGCTGCCTCAAGTCGCGCAGTCGCTGCAAGCCATAAACGCTCCCCAAAAGCCTGTTGAGTCAGTGGGCAGGTCCGGGAGGTTGTGGCGCATCTAGAGGAAAAGCAGCAGCTGTGGGAACAGGCTGGTGTTTATTCATTCATTTCAATTGTCTGGCACTGTTTTTGATGGCAGGGAGCGCTGACAGATTTGCAAGCTGCTTATGACAGGTGGCTGGTTTTCCTGCTGACGGCAGGCTAATTGATGCCAATTCGAATTCTTGCGCCAAGGAGCTTGGCCCGAGCAAAAGCTAGTGTAGGGCAAATCGTAAACAAGATCTTGTCCCGCGTTCTTTGCGCTTACTGTTGGAGAAACGTTGTGGGGCCCGCATTGTTCAGGCGAAGTGGCCCCTTGCCGAATACAGGCCGGTGCTGTTGAAAAAATGTAGGCAGGGCTTGTGGGGCATGACAGGAACTGCAAACTTCGCCGCTGGCGTTGCTGACAAAGTACTCTTCCAAGCAAAAGTTATCCTTGATCCAATTGCAGAGCCAGGTGGTCAGCGCAAAGATTCCGCTGTGCTTGCCGCATCTTTTGTGCGCAGATGCTTCGCTAGAGAACGCAGCGAAGAAAGTGGAATCGGTACGGGCGCGTGATGAGAAGGATGTGGTGGCCCGTGCGTGCCGGGAAATGGATGTGTTGACGACGGTGCGTCAAACATTTTTGCGATGCATTTTGTTGGACGCAACGTGTAAGGTTGTTCTGGAGCAATTGGAGGTGTAGACGCAGCAAGGCGCTGTGTGTTAACCTTGACCAAGCAACTCTTTTTGCAGGCAGTGCTGCGCGAAGCCGTTGGACAGGAGCGGAAAAAGCCAACCAGGTTTCTGCAACTCTCTCCATTGGTTAAGCGCCGCGCAATATACTTTTTGGTGACCCAGTCAATGCAGTTGCCACAGGTCAATGTGCGATTGAAAGCTGGTCGCAAATTCATCAAATCAGCAGACCTGGCTGGCTGAGCTCCTGTTTGCTCACCTGAGCTTTTTCCGCAGCAGCAACATTGCAAGGTGTTGGATATGGAGCGCCGTCGGGATCTGCGAGAGCAGAAGGCCCTTCGCTAGTCTTGGCGTGTTGAGATAAGTCAGAGCTCCCAGTGAAAGCTGCCATGCTGAAGGTTCGGGCGCGGCTTGTCGAACTGCAAGCCAACTTGCTGCAAGAAGAAAACTCGCTAATCGAAATGGCTTTGACGCAAGCCTTGCGCCCACAGTAGCCCGAGCAGTTCAGGCGGCCCAGAAGCCAAAGCTTCAGTTACGTGTGTGCTGGACCAAACGCAAGAGTCATGGCGCTCACGCGGGGTCGGTCTTTGCTACATCTGCTTGAGACTTCTTTTGCTGAGAACTTGATGAAGCCAAGAAGCAACCTGAAACCCTAATGTTCACA
This sequence comes from Durusdinium trenchii, assembly GCA_963970005.1. NCBI lineage: Eukaryota > Dinophyceae > Suessiales > Symbiodiniaceae > Durusdinium > Durusdinium trenchii. The sequence continues at coordinate 115,148 of CAXAMN010022507.1, read as the reverse complement.
CTTATTATTATGCGTACTGGCTCGACAGCGGTGCCACACGCCCGCCTGAGTGAAAACCTAAGGAACCAGGACAGGTGTCAGTAAGTGGAAGCCCTTACTGCAAGGTTGGAGGCCAGCAAGACTCAAAACACTGCAAGGTTGGAGGCCAGCAAGACTCAAAACACGAAACGCGAGTAGTGATTAGTAACAGAACCACATGAACCACCATGAAAGCAGACCACAGCGAGAACAACAGGTAACCAGTTTGGCAGGTACGTTTGCACGGACCCCAGAATAAAAGGTCTGCGTTCTCCACCGCTCCTCTGGGGCCCCGGTGGCCCCCTGCTCCAAACCTAAAGGTTCCCTTTGATTCCAAGGGTTACACGCACGCCTCCCCAAAAGGGAGGCATGTGTGGCCTCCATCCTGCCCGGAAAGGAGGCAAGGCACATGCGCACGCAAAAGGGACAGATGAAAATGAAAAGGACGAGACAGACAAAGGTGTGTGTGGTTGCCGATGAAGAAGAACCAAGTGAAGAGGGACAACCAATGAACCAAACCTCATTGTAACGAACCTGGGCCACCTGAATTTCGATGTAAGTAGAGTTTGCGTGCGCGTATGTGTGCAAACTAAAGTCCGGACGATAATACGTGCAAGAGAAAGAGAGGATGAGGATGAAGAGACATGAAGACAGAAAGACATGAAAGAAAAGAAGGAAAAACGTCTGTGGGGGCCGATGAAAGGGGAACCAAATGAACGGGGACAAGCCGATGACAGTCCAAACCTCATTAGAAAAACCTGTTGCAGAAGCCTAGTTTGCTTGTAAACACGCCGCGCGCGAGGAAAGAGGGGAAGGGGGAGGAAGAAAAGAGAGGGAAAGAAAGAAGGAAACAAAGGTGCTCCCAGCTACGACACAAGCATCCAAGGACACACCAAAAAGGAAGGTATGACGAAAGCATCCAGGGACACCCAAGGAAGAGGGTGAAGAGAGGAAAGAGAGAAGGAAAGAAAGAGAGAGGGAGAGAAAGGGAGAGGAGAGAAAGGAAGGTGTTCCCAGCTACGAACAATCGTCCAGGGACACACCAAAGAAAGAGAGGGGAGATCCTGAGTATTCCATTCAGGAAAACCCCAGAAAGCAAAGAAAGAAAGGGGGAGGGAAGGGGGAGGAGGGGGGTTGACAGGTTCCAATGAACTTTGACTGCTATGGTCACCTTGTGCCCAAATGGCTGGCTGCTTTGACCGCTGCGGTCGCGTGTAAGGCATGAGCCACCTTGGAATTCCAAAAATGAGACAAAAATCTGAGTTCTTGTGGCATGAGCCAGCTACTGTCCGCTCCGGACACCAACGTTCCCAAAGCCGGGGAACGTGGACAGACACCCGTTCGGCGGGTCCACGGGAGGCACTCCACGGGCTCATCTCGGGTTGGTGCGAGGCCAAATACACTTATTATTATGCGTACTGGCTCGACAGCAGTGCCACACGCCGGCCTGAGTGAAAACCTATACCAGGACAGCTCTCAGTAAGTGGAGGCCCTTACTGCAAGGTTGGAGGCCAGCAAGACTCAAAACACTGCAACGTTGGAGGCCAGCAAGACTCAAAACACGAAACGCGAGTAGCGATTAGTAACAGAACCACATGAACCACCATGAAAGCAAACCACAGCGAGAACAACAGGTAACCAGTTTGGCAGGTACGTTTGCACGGACCCCAAGAGGAGGTCTGCGTTCTCCACCGCTCCTCTGGGGCCCCGGTGGCGCCCTGCTCCAAACCTAAAGGTGCCCTTTGACTCCAAGGGTTACACAAACACACACACTTGTTGAGGTGCCATGCAAGCTTTGATGTGACGGTGGCCGCGGATGCCAGGTGCGGCAACTGAGCAGTTCAAGCCAAGTTGCAAGCCCCATGTAGGTTCTATAAAAGCTAGTGGCTTTCTTGCGGGGGGTTCGTAGATTGAGAGGCCCCATGCCACCAAGATGGGGTTGGCAGCGGCGGGTCAAATTTTGAATTGCCAGCGAGCAAAAATTATAACTACGAAAACGAACGGAGAAGTGTGTGGCAGCAAACATGATTCTGGTTTTGGTTGTGCTGTTTGCTTTTCAAGCTGCTACAGCAGTCTTTCACTTCTCAGAACCAATTTCCTTGGGGCATGACGCCTTGGCGCCCTTTCGCAGCCGCAGTGAAGTGGCCCGTGGTATTCAAAAGGTGAGGTGGCAGTGGCGCTGCAACAGTGCGTGGCAGCGGTATAGTGTACCAGGTTGTTCAGAGCATTGAACGGGGGTTTCAGCCTGCTAAGACTTCGCTTTTGTCTGGTGGCAAAAGTCAAACTGCATTGGCTGACAGCCCTTCTGAGGCAAACATTGTTCTAGGATTTGCGACCCAGGCAATTGTACCGGGTGGCAGGCAGCTTTGCGAAAAAGCTTTACCAATGCTGCCCTGGCCTTTGACGATGCAAGCCGCCGCGGCAGAAGTTCCGACGAGGAAGAAATAGAGTCCAAGTTGCGGGTGGCTGTGGCCCGCCCGCCGCATATGGGAGTTGCAAGCATGCCTCTGCCTTCCACAGACCAGACAAGCTGCAGTCCAGACTACACACAATGCCCGCGCGGGTGGTTGCGGAAGGGCAATGTGTGCCAGAAGGTGCCTGGAGTGAAGGATGAAGGGAATGGTTGTGCAACTAGATACGCGTTCGGTGCCTTGAGTGTGGAGCAGAAGCAAGCCTTAGCGCGAAGCTGCGGGTGGACATTTCCTTGCCAACCTGACGATTGTGAGTTGAACTTTGAAGAGCCCTGCCCAAATTCATGGGCAGAACGCGCAGCTGGCCTGTGCGGTGCACCTGCTTCCTATGTGGGCCATTGCGAAAGGCTTCTCAACGTCACAGGTTCGCGCATCAGATTCGTAGAGGGCCCACACGCAGACCTGCCAAGCTTGCCTTTGCTAGGAATGGGGCCAGAAGAGAAAGTAGCGTTGAGCGTGCAATGCGGGGTGAGGCCCTCCTTCTTGCTTTATTACTTTATTGCCTGTTGAGTCTGTTGAAAGCTGCGCGCGTGTCAAATGCGGGTAGGTGGCCTTGTGCGGATACCTTCGATGTTCGCGCGTATGAATCTGAGATTTGCCCAAAAACATGGTAGCCCCAGAACTCCCGCATCACGCCGTGAAGTCAGCAGCTGTCAGCTTTTGAGCAGGGCTTTGGGGTTTGGTCAGGTGAGGCAATGCGTGCTTGTTCAGATATAGAGCACGATTGCTTCGGGTAGGTGTGCCACGCCCCTTTAAATTACACTGGGCCATGCGGGGCGCAGGTGCAGCTAGTGGTCCTCGGACGGGCGGAGAAGGTTCGGTTCATAGCAGGTGCAGATGGAAGGGTTGACCAGCGTGGACAAGATGCTGCTGGAACATGATTGCAACTTTGAATGGAAAAGCTTAGAACGTAAATGCCAAAGAGATTATGGCGCAGCCTGCCCTTCAGGAGGGTAAAGCCCACAAAGCGCGCGCGTTAGCTGAGCAAGCTGTTTGCAGGCTGGTGGGAGAAGCGTGAACCGCATGGAGTGGAGTGCTGGGCACCGCTCGAGTACAAAGGGGCCTGCGCCAAAAGGCAGCTTGGCCTCAATGCCTACTCGGTTGAGCAGAAAAAGGAAGGTGATGTGTAGACGGCGCTTTTGGCAAGGCTTCCAGTTTGGGCAGGACTTTGAACGCAATTGCGACGTTGGTGCCTTGCCTGATTGATAACGCGTTCCGAGGTGGACTCACTTGGCTTTGCGTATTGTTGGAGAGGCTTCCCCTGCACGCAGCGCTCCAAGTGCCTGCGCGCGTATGACGCGCTGTGTCCCGTTGGATGGGTCCTGGTGGACGGCGGTGTGAGGCGCTGTGCGTTGTGCATTCATGCCCCGCAAATCGCATTTGTCGCTTCTGGAAGCGCAGGTGCTCATCGCTTCAAGTGCAGTCATCAAAGAAGTGCAGTGTGATTGAAAACATCAAGTCACTCAGCGCGGACGCCAAAAAGCAAGTAGAGGTTGCCTGTGGTGTGAGGTGCAGCAGGGCAAGTTGCGTAGGTTGAAAGCTTTGGTGTTTGGCGCGCGGCAGGTGGCCCTGTGCTGAGGAGCAGGCCGTGTTTGCGAGCTCGCTGTGCAAAAGAGATTTTCAAACTGCCGGCCAGGAGTTTGAGGCGGCCAATGATAGATTGAAAGGCGCTCGCCCAGCCATCGAGCTGTCCATGCGAAACGGGCCTGTTCAATAGACGAGCTTATGCGTACAACTCGAGCAACCACGTTTGCTGCCGAAATAGGTTCAGTCGCGCGGAGCTGAGTTGCGCTAGGGTAGTGCTTGGGAACACCGCAACTCCCTCACCCACCCAACAAACTATGTGTGACCTTGTGTAGTTGGGGCCGCTTGGTGCACCTAGTCCGGTAGTCCTGGTTTGATAGGATGGGCCAGGATGGGTGAGGGTTTGGTAATCATGATACCTTCCCTCTACCAGCATGTCGGTTGGCGAGCGGAACGATTGTGTGGACACCGTGACAAATCACTGTGTTCCTCTTCGGCCACAGCGGCCAGCGGCGGCCAGAGGCACTCAGACAAGCGGAGGTAGTCAGATTGCGAGTGATAAAATGGGCGCCCCTGTTTGCCCAAGCAAGCTGTTCTCGTTATTGTTGACGTTGCTGGCCACGAAAGTCTCAGCGCAAGTCCAAAGGGCCGGGCATAAGACAGGTGTGCCGCAGGCCCCCTTTGCCTATGCCCAGAAGATGGTAGTTGAGTGTGCGAACGTGTGGGTAAGGTCCCTTTGCCAGAGGATTTGTATAGACGAGCAGCTGCAGAACTAGCGTCAAGTTGCGGAGCTGTTTGCCTTGATGCTCTTCATGAATTTAACGTCAAATTTGCTGGAGAAGACCTAGACGTGGCCCGGCTTGCAACAGAGGTCTCTGGCGGTAGCGTAAATAAAGCTCCGAGCTCGAAGGTAGCTTTGGTGAAGTTCGGGAACCAGACTTCCGAGATTCTGCAAAAGGTATGTTTTTTTTTGGAAAGCTGATCGAGACAATGACATAATATGCAGGCCAAGCCCATTCTTGAGGAAAGCGGCTTCAGTCAGAGCTTCAAAGCGCGGGCTCAGAGTGAAGTCTCCCAGCGCCAAAGCCTCGGTGTAGGGGACTTGTTGTCCGACGTCGCCTGCAGCAGCGCCGCAGTGTGCCTCAGTTGCGTTGGCCAAAGCATGTAAGTTGTGAAGCAGCTTTGGATTTTGCTTGAGCAGGTGCAAGCTGAAAAGCTTTTTGGCAAACGCTTGCAACTATGGGCGGGTCGCCTTGCAAACGGTCTATCAGGTCAAAGCCGGTAAAGCAACCGAAGCTGGTTCTCAGTGCTGTGGCGTCAGGTGGTCAACATTGGGGTGGGGTCAACCTCCTTGTCAAAAGAGCGCAGGACGATAAGCTTCTTTCTGCAGGTGCACATTATGTGTACGTTGAGATGAGCTCGGACTGATGCCCCAAGAAACGCGTCTTCTTGCGATGCTTCAGCCGTGCTGATCACACTACTCTGCGGGTGCATGAATGTCCTAACGGCGTTGGCAAGCTTCTTCTGATCGGCGTGCGCCAGCTTCCTCTGTGAACAGGTGAGCTTTTGCGCGCTGCAAGGATGGGCTGAGCGATCTCTTTTCCCCATGGGCGGCACTTGGGTGGCTGGCAGGAATACCGCCCGTGTGCATTTTCCCGTGTTTTGGCAGCAGCGCGCTCGAACGTGTGGCGTTGCTTTCTGTAGAGAGCCAAGGTATGATGTTTACAGCAAAATCAATTCAGCCAGCGCACAGATTTGGGAAAGTGTAAAGGAAGTTGGTTGGATGTGCCAACGACAATGCCTGACATGTATGTGTGGTGGCAGGCGACAACTCAAGTGTGCATGCTTCATGGTGGCGTGTGAGTTTTGATTGTTACGCGCGCGTGGACGCTTTTGCTGCCAAGACAGCAGGCAGAGAAAGAATTGAGCGTGTGTACTGGTGTTCTTGTTTGGTTGGGTAGGCAGGAACACAAACCTTCTCTCCCACCTGACAAACTAGGTATGCCACTATTTGGCCTTGCCTAGTTAGAGCAGCGTTTGGAGCTGGCTGCTCCGTGCTTTCGCTGCAGTCCTTTTGTGTTGCACTCTTTTTCTCTTGTTAGTATGCCGGGTAGACAGAGACCCTTGTAGACAGTACCCCGGCCCGTTTTAAAGCAAGCGTGAGCGCCCCTGCGATGTGACGTATGGGCAGCTGAGCAATCGGCTGCGGTGCTTGCAGAGGTGAGCACGGGCTCTGTGGCTCTGCTCGCGCAGATTCTGGGTAAAGCCAGGCTGTCACCCAAGAGCCTGAAAAGATGCGCAGGGGTTTACTGGCAAGCGCTTGGGTGCTGTATTTTCGGCCGCTGGTGGGCTCCTCTCCTTTCCTGGGTGTGGCGAAATGGCGGAGGGCTGATTGGTAAAGGTCTTGCGAACCAAGGCAGCCGGCACCTTGCTACGATGTCTGCCAGGCTTGAAACTGTGGATGGACATTGCCCCTCGGGCTGCTTGGCGCCATCGTGCTGTGAAATGATTATATATGTGTTGAGAAACAGTAGCGCGGGAGCCGTGCAAGCAGGTCTGGAAATTTAAAAGCAATATGTTGTTTAGGCGCAATGGTTTGGGGCCTTGAGAGCGGCCCCGCCCCCACCATCTTTGGCTGGAAGCAAAGGTTAGAATCACCAACTTGCCTGGCAGAATCTCTGGCAGGGTTTTCAAGTCAGGCGCATGCCCACCCGCCCCAAACAAGGGCAGGTGCACTTGGAGATATTGGGCGCCGGGCAATCTTGAGTGCCAGAAGGGAGGGTTGAGGTGACGGCCCCATCGAATGTTTTGTTTGTCCAGTGCTTGGCCACGTGGGGGGTGCTGTCCCCAGGTTTGTTCTTGCGTGGTCAAGTTTGGGTTCCATCCCACCCTGCCCCGCCAAAACTCAAGGTTTGGTTGGCTAGGGGTAGTGGAGCGTGGACAGGGGTCAGGGGCCAGCTGGACTGGTGTGAGGGCGGGACGTTTGTCAGTCAGGCTGACGTGGACCTTTATCAGCCATGGGCCCAGACCAAGTAAGTCTGGTTTCAAGGGTGTCGTTTGTTAGGGTTCTGTTTTGGCCAAGCCCCAGCTGAAGAAAACAAAAGCCTTGCTTTGCGGCGGCCGGTGTTAGGGATCTGCGGGAACGGTATTCTTGCCCTAACTTCATTCCTTTTAGTTTAGTTTTTTCACCAAAGAGCTTTGGGGTTTCCCGCACAGGCACGGCTAGATCCCGGGCTTCATCCACGGGGCTGATGTGGAGACTCGCGCGTGCGAGGGCGGTCCACTCGGCAGTCGCTTCATGTGCGTAGTGTTCTCTGGGCCGCGCTGCGATTTTTCAGACGCTCAGCGCGCGGTTGTGTCCGAAATGAAATGGACTTTACGCAGGGGGGCTAAATCCTCTAAAGCCTGGGGCTGCCTGACCGTGGGCCGTGGGCGTCTACGATTACTAGACAAGAGCGGTGCAATCGCTGTAAGCGAAGCTTGATGAGACCGATTTCCTCCTTCCTGGAACTGCAGGGAGGCTCCCTGTCTGGTAGCTGTCTGATGATGAATTGTGCGAACCAAAGAAGAGGAGCCAATTGCCTTTAGGGAGTGCTGACAGGGTCACGAAACTCCGCATTCGAAAGTCACGCCCGCCAGTGAGGGGCCGCTGCGCCAAAAAAAATCCACCCCAATGGGTCTACTGCGCGGGTAGGTCTTGCTACAAGCATTTTGCGTCGCCGAAAAATGCTTCGGGTTGGGGACGTGGCGTTGACGTGTAAATGCGCGCCTACGCCATGTCATTCACGCGACGTAGGTGGGCGTCTACTGGTAGACGACGCCCCATTGAATAACGGCCACGTTGAAAGCAACGTGAGAGTAACAAATGTTAAGGGGCCTCGAGTCCTCGCGTTTGTGCAGCCCTGTTTTTGCTGTATAGGTTCAGTGAGGCCATTGTGGTCTGTGGCGGTGTTGCGCGCTGTGATTCACGCGCTCTATTTTATACCCGCGCGCTTTGCCTGGAGGATTTAGAAAGCGAAACCCAAAAGTCAAAACTGAAAACTAAAAAAGCGAACCCCAAACGTATTGCGCGAGCGACAGTTCAACCCAAAAAGACGCCCTGACAAAACAACAAGTCTGGCATGGCGCTAGCGCATCCAAATGCTGTAAGCGGTAGAGAAGCGGACGCCGCGTTCAAAAGCGCCGAGATATGAGCGTAAAAAACACAAGAAGTGAACCCCCTGAGAGAGCATAGCGCGCAATCCGAAACAAAAACCCGTGTGACAAACCCACAACTTTGACACCAACACGCGCGCGCGCACACCCAACGTTGTACCGCCAAAGTAGACTGTGCGCACAGAGCTGTGCGCACATAGCCGGAAAGAATAAGTTGGTGTTGTTTGTGGCAAGGGTTTATTGATACGGTGCCAAACAAACAAAGACGAGGAAAGAGGGTTGCAGGCTTGTTTTGGCTACCTAGCAGCCACCGGTCCTTGTAGTGCGACAACATGGTTTTCATCGTGCTCCTTTCTGCTGCTGGCTTGATGTGCTCCTTGGCGTGGCAAGACGGCTTGTTGAGAGGGGTGAAGGCATCTGCTGTTGGCGCGTTGTGGGGTTGCTTACGCGCCTGCCACACTCCCGTTGTTAAGCAGGTTCCAGTCAATGAAACGCGCGAAATTGGCGAACTGGCAGCTGGAGGTTTCCAGAAGAGCATCTCGCGCGAACATGAGCCCCTGTGCAAAGTTGTTTGTCAATAGACGCAAGAGAAAAAATGGCTAGCGATACATTTTCTGGCCGAGAAGAATGTCAGCTGCCGTCCTACACGAAGTCAAATTGGTCAGGGAGATGCGTAGATGGTCTGGCAGGTGGGCTTTGCTCAAGAATAGACTACCAAGCCGCGTGCCCCCGAGGTTGGCGCCTGGCGGAAGGCGAGTGTGTAGCCCCGGCTGGCTATGCGGTAAGGAAGAGGCGGTGCTGCGAAGCAAAGCTGCTTCAATCGAAGTGACAGGGTTGGTGCGGGAAACATATTGACTTTGCGCTGGCTACCGTTGAGCAAAAAAGGGAAATTGAAGTCTCGTGCCAGGATGGATGCAAACTAGTGTGTAGCAATGCGCGCGGCGTGCCTGGGTTGTGAGGTGTGCTTCCCTTGCTTGGACCCGTCTCCTGGCAGTTGTGTGAGAAACTGGAACATGCCGTGTCCAGAAGGCCATTGTTAGACTGCGTTACAATCCCATGACTTCCTTGAATTTGTTGGATTTTCTGCGCAGGCTACTCAGCTGCAGAGCTGCCTTTGGAACATTTTCAATCTTCCCCTACATCTTGTCCTTTGGCGGTAAACAAACAAACCGAAGCTTTGCGTTTGACGTTGCCCGGAAGCTAGGTGTGGCTGATTTTGACACGGAGTGCGATGAACTTGTTTCTTTTGGCGGTGCCCATAGTGCCATATGTCTTGGGGCTTGCGCTTGAGTTGTTGTGGCCTCTTCAGCAGGCCGCCCTGAGAAGGAAAGGTTTGCAAGGTACGCTTGCCGAGAGAAAAGGGGTGAAGCTTTCTATTGAGAAGAGAGGCGTTGTGACACTGCCTGGCCATGCAAGAAGCAATGTGCCGTGCATGGTGTTTGCCCAAATGGCTGGACCGATATAGGGGAGGTGTTGGAACGCTGTCAGCGGCTTCAGTCTGGTGAGCTACAGTTGTATTGCTGTTTGCAGGAGGTTTGCGTGGCGCCGAAGTCAATGAAACCCACTACAAAATGGCGAGTAGCTGGTGTACTCCTCATCCTTTAGACAATGTTCTGTCTTGGCTTGGCCAGCTTTCTGCTGCAATCGTTTAAACAATGGCCTGCTAGCGTTGGTGTGTCGTTCACTCTTATCAGCAGTGGCTGTGTGGAGGACTGAAAGCATGAAGGCAGAGTATGCTGCGTCTTGCGGGGTTGAGTGGGAGTGCGTTCAAGACGCCGGGAGCCTTGAGAACGGCGCTGTGGGTGGATCAAGCAAAACTTTGGACTTAACTGGATGCCCCAGTGGGGCTCTTCGATCAAGGCTTTGAATCGCAAAAGCTCTCTCTGGCGCTGGCCCAGGAAATTGGCTCCAAATCAAGGCCGGCTTGATTTAAAGCAAGCGAGCGGAGCCTCCCAGCTTTGCAGGGAAATTTTTGCGAGCCTCCATCTATTCTTGAACAAGATGGCCAAGCAGGTTGTTCCGAGAGAAAAAATTTTCAGGATTGTTGAATTGCGCAGAGGATTTGCTGCAAGCTGAGTCGGCCAGTGTGCGCAGGGGCTAACAGATGTGGAAAAGATTGAATGGAGCAGCGGGTGCTTGAACGTAGCGTGGCCATATCAAGGTGCAGCGCCTTGGGCTTGTGAAGTTCAACCAGATCTGGCGTGAGAGGTGAAGGCGGGAGCGAGTCAGGCATAAGAGTTGCGCTGCAAAATGGGCCTGTTATCCTTTGATGCGTGTCGCGGCGTGAAGTCATATCAAACGCCTGCGCGCGAGATTTAGCAGGCCACGATCTGCTTAAATGGTTGCCAGAGGAGAGATAAGCAACTTTGACCCTTGCCGCCGACACAAAGTTGTAGATATCGGCCCACGGTCTTTGTTTTTCAGTATTGCGGGGCACTCCTGCTCTGATTCTACCTTTAACTTGCTTTTGCGTTCGTGTCTGCCTCTTTGGGCGCATGAGTAGGCGGTTCAGCTTGAGCTTAGCAGGGTATCTTTCTCCAGCAGGTGCAAATTTCTTCTGAGTGGTAGCGGCCTGCTGCGTGTGTCGCTGGGTGTAGACCTCTGGCTTGTGTGTGCGTATACTTTAGTATGGCCACCCTGAAGAGAGGTAGGAGTGATACTTGAAAAACTCGGGAATTGCCCAACGGGCAAGGTAGGGGATCTGAGAGCGTTCAAGTGGGGAACTGGTCTTGGTGGGTCTTCCCCTTAAGGGTTTCTGTTGTAGGTTTAAGAAACCAAGGGTGAACACTCATGTTCCTGACCAGGTTAGTAACGGCAACAGGATTGTTGCCTTCACCAGGGGGAACTGGTTGGGTTTTGGCTCCCACCCACCTGACCCCGCCAAAACCAAGCGGGGGGTACCGGTGTTCGCGGTTGGTCGGGGTAGGCAGGAACACCAACCCT
>CAXAMN010022507.1:90057-103637 GCA_963970005.1 Durusdinium trenchii | reverse complement strand
AGTCCTGCATGGATGGCTTGTCCCTTCATCTTGCAAAAGGTCGGCGCACCTGCTCTAGGTCTTGTAGTTCCTTGAATGATAGGATGGGTGAGAGGGACGCTGATGCTCCCAACGATGAAATGCCTGACTTTGTTCCAACTCCAGGAGCCACGCAAACGCGGTGAGATCCCCCTTCCTCCCCTACGGCGGTTCTTTTGGCCTTGTATGGTTCTTTTGGCCGGGGTGCCGGTTGGTTGCGCGCATACTTTTGGATGCTGGCCCCAACACTCACCCTTCTGGTTCTAGTTCTCACGCAGCTGAGCTTTGCTTGTGCTTGTGAAGTGGCAGCTGCGTTGTTTGAATACCCACCCTCCCGCCCCATATTCATTGCCCAACTGCAATGTAAGGTGTGACTGCGCGCGTCGGCCGCGGTTGGGTGGTGGGATTGTTGGGTGGCGGTCAAAAGCTTGTCGCCGCTGTCGCTGCCTTCAGTCACTGCACTGTGTGTAGGATTTTTTTGGGGGGTTGGGTTGCCGCGCGAAAACTTCTCTCTCTAACTCACTAACTGCATCTTTTTAAATTTGTGTTTGGGACCACTGACCTGGATCGGTGTGTGCTTTGTGTTTTGCAGAGGCTGTTGATGGCAATTTCATTCCATTGGAAAAGAAGTGCGCTGCGCGCGCTTGCGACTTTGGTTGCTTTTTTTCTAACATACTTATTGCTAGGCAGCTGAGCTTTCGCAACACGCCCACTTGGCGTGTTGCGCGCTGTTGTGGTGCTTCTTGCAGCAATGAGTGCAACGGGAGGTGTGGCTGCGTGAGTTTGTCGATGGGCAATTCCTTGCACATTTGTTACGGTGATAAGTGATAAGGTCTATATTACAATTGGTGGTGTACGCTGGGCTGGATACGGCCAGTGTACACCCAAACCTTACTGCCTTACGGGATGTGTACGCGAGCGTGCAACAAACGGGGGTTTGCTTGCAACGATTTGTTCCTGGGAACGTTGCAGGGATACTCTCCAATCCCCTTCCAGTTGAACATGTAACATGTTGTTCCTTGAGTTCAGGTGCTGCCTTTTGTCTGAACAGGTGTTCTGTGCTTTGGTAGGATGGGTGAGAGGGGATGGGAGCGATAGGGTGTTGCGTGCTAGCAGGGTTGAGAACGTTTCTGTCGGCGATCGTGCGTGGCCTTCCGCCGCAGTGCTTCTCCTCTTGAGCTCGTGGAAGCTATGGCGCTTAATTGTCCTTGCAACTGCTAAGCAGATGACAGACCAGGGAAAAAGCGCGCAAGGGTGTCTTCAAAAAAGAGTGGAGCTTCTCACGCCTCTGATCTCCTTGTTGAAGTTTTGCTTGGTGGCCACTGCTGGCGCTTTGCAAGCGCCAGGCACTAGGCGCACATACTTCGCCTGTGCGACTTCACACGTGCGTTCCTGACAGGAGCGTATCCAACCTTCAACCTTCGCCTGGTAGAGCCGCCCCCGGCTTTCGCATCTGAGGAAGCAAGCAGGCCCGTTGCGAAATTGTTCATGTCGGTTTGTTGTTTTGCGGCTGGTTCTTTCACTGTCGGTGCAAACAGGGCAGATGTGAGGCGGGCTCTCACTGATGCAGAGCAGGTGTGGGAAAGAAGGAGACCTGCTGCTTCTCTGCTGTGCAAACTCTGTTGCAGGAGTTCCATTTCCTAGAAGAGGGAGGAAGCGCTGTTGACATCTTGCGCCCGATTGACACGCAGTGATTCTTTTCCGCAGGTTCTGAAATCGCGGCAGAACTCAGCAGTCAAATGAAAGAAGTGGAGCGCGCGATTGTGAAGAATTTGAAAGAAGCGTAACGCGTGCCGTGCCAGCCTGCTTGGCGCCATTGCGCTGGGAAATGATGGTATAAGTGTTGTGAAATAATGGCGCGAGAACCGGGAGCCGTATAAGCAGGTCTGGAAATTTTAACTAGACGACGAGTGGCCCGAAAGCATTTTTCATCACGTATGAAGTCAGAGTGTGAGTTATGTGTTAAGTGTTCAGTGTGAAGTGTTAAGTCGAGTGAGTTGAGGCAGTGTGTGGGTGTCTGTGTGTGTATCTATGTCTGTGTGTATGAGTCCGTGTCTGCGTGTGTATCTATGTCTGTGTCCTTGTATCTCTTTCTATGTATCTATGCTAACGCCCTCACCGGCGGGCAAGCAGTGACAGCTCCGCTCAAGGTCGCGAGCACTCGAGCTGCTGGTAAGGGCAATTGGTGAAGTTCTTCACTCTAGATGTTGTACTACCGCGTCGCCACTTCTCATCTTCCCGCTCCCCCACAGACTCCGCATATGGAGTTGGTGCTACTACCCACTCGCCAGTTCTCATCTTCCAGCCCCCCAGATACTCCGCGTACTCAAGTTGTACTACAGGTGGTCCGCGTACTAAAGATTTACTACAAAGTCCCCAGTTCTCATCCTCTCTCGCCTGCATTTCGCGCAGTCGACCCGCACGATCTCCGCAGAGGGTTGCGCGCGCGTGGGACAAATCGCGCTCTCGCCTACATTTCGCGCGCTCGACACGCGCGATCTCCGCAGAGACTTGAACATCAAACCCTCACGAGTGCTGGCGCAATTGCCAGTTGTGCGGCTGCAGTAGTGGATGCATTCGTGGATCTGGAATGATGCTTGCGTGTGCATCCTACAGTTCAGTGCAGCTGCTTGGTTAAAGTGCGGCGCTGGGTGCAGCTGCAAATTGAAAACCCCACTCACCCACTCCATATGAATCTGGCCCAGTGCCAGGCGGGCCTGTGTGGGCCATGCCACCCTGGAGGTGCCATCTGGGATGGCCATGGACTGCGGGTCGAACCGTAGGGAACCGGACGGGCGAAAAGAGGGATCTGTGGAGTCCTTGTTGGGTGAGCTTGTGTTGACTTGGCAAACACATCAAACCCTCATGAGTGCTGGCACATTTGGATCTGGAATGATGCTTGCAGTACAGTGCAGCTGATTGGTGCAAGTGCGGTTCTGGGTGCAGCTGCAATTGAAAACCCCACCCACCCACTCCATATGAATCTGGCCCAAGTGCCAGGCGGGCCTGTGTGGGCCATGCCACCCTGGAGTGGCCATGGATTGTGCGCTGTCCATTGCAAAAGAGCGCTTGCTGCTGCAGCTTCTTTGGTTTGTTTTGTGCCATGCTTCTCATTGAGGGTTTGTTCTGTTTGCTTGCAAGTAGGACTTAAACATGTCAGGACACAGAACGTTTGATGTTGCAGCTGTGTGGCCTGAGCACAGTGGTCAGAAACCGGGGTAGTCCGGTGTGCAACTGCGGGAGCCGCCCAAAATTTTTCGATCTCCCGCCCGCCCTTGCCCGATCGAAACTTTGGGCATGGGGGTCCTTTTGTCAGCGCTTGGCTGATGGGGTTTGTCAGCGCGCGCGGCTGATGTTGGCTATGCAGGTTGTAGCCAGGTGGTCAGTGTAAAGTATTTACAGGCTGGCCGACCTTTCCACCACCTCTTAAAAGAAAAAAGGGGGAGAAGTTGAGTGCAGGGTTCGTGCGAGGTTCTTTTCTGTGTGTTCAGGGTTGGACTCTGTAAGATCCCGTGCGCCTTCCATTGCAAAAGAGTGCTTGCAGTTGCAGTTTCTGTGGTGGGCTTTTCAATATATGTGCCATGCTACTCATTGAGGGTTGCGCGCGCGCGCCGGACAAATCGCACTCTCGCCTGCGTTTTGCGCACTCGACGCGCTCGATCTCCGCAGAGGGTTGCGCGCGCAGGGGTCAAATCGCACTCTCGCCTGCACTTCGCGCACTCGACACGCACGATTTCCGCAAAGGGTTGCGCGCGCAGGGGACAAATCGCACTCTCGCCTTCATTTCGCGCACTCGACGCGTGCGATCTCCGCAGAGGGTTGCGCGCGCAGGGGTCAAATCGCACTCTCGCCTGCGTGTCGCGCACTCGACGCGCGCGATCTCCGCAGAGGGTTGCATTTTCGGTTGACGCTGATCGTCCCACCCTCCGCCTTTAAAAGAGAATTTATAAAGTGGGGAAATGTTTCTCATTAGGACATCTCCCGTGAAAGGCTTCAATACTCACACTTGCGTACTTGCACTGGGATTGCACTGGGATACCTGCGTTACACTTGCATTACACTTGCATACTTATGCACTTGGATACCTACACTTGCATACTTGCCCTTGGATGCTTTCGCTCTTACACTTACACTGGGATACTCACACGTACACACTTGGATACTTCTGTGCCATTGCGCGTATAGAAGTGTAAGTGCTCAAGTGTAAGTGTGGAAGCGTAAGTGTTCAAGCGTAAGTGTAGAAGTGTCAGTGTTCAAGTGTAAGTGTAGAAGCGTAAGTGTTCAAGTGTAAATGTAGAAGTGTCAGTGTTCAAGAGATATTCCGGAAGAACCCTTCGCAGTGCTTTCAGGAAGAACAATCCTGTTGTGTAGGCGCAATCGTTTGGGGCTTGAGAGTGGCCCCGCCCCGGCCATCTTTGGCAGGGAGCAAAGGTTAGAATCGCTCACTTGCCTGGCAGAATCTCTGGCAGGGTTTTTAAGTCAGGCGCGCGCCCACCCACCCCAAACAAGGGCAGGTGCACTGCGAGAGATTGCCCCCCAAGCAAGTTAGGGGATCTTGAGCGCCAAAAGGGGGGCGACGGCCGGAGTTCCTCCCCCATTGAGAATTCTTTTTAATAATGTCTTTTCTCCAGTGCTTGGCCACGTGGCAGGCGCTGTCCCCAGTTTTGATCTTGCTCCCACCCACCCTGCCCCGCCAAAACTCAAGTGTAGGTTGGCTAGAAGTTTGGTGGAGCGTGGACGGGGTCAGCTGCAAGCTGATGTGGACTCTGACTGAGGCCAGGTGGACTGGTGTGAGGGCGGGACGTTTGTCAGTGTCAGGCTGATGTGGACCTTTGTCAGCCATGGGTCTCCCCCTGGAAACAGACCAAGTAAGTCTGGTTTCAAGGGTGTCGTTTGTTAGGGCTTTGTTTTGGCCAAACCCCAGCTGAAGAAAACGAAAGCCCTGCTTGCCGGCGGCCGGTGTTGGGGATCTGCGGGAGTGGTATTCTTGCCCCAACTTCATTCCTTTTAGTTTGGTAAAAATAAAAGAGCTTTGGGTTTCCCTCCGCAGTACGTGTGAGTGCTAACCGGATCCAGACTGCGCTACCACCTCAACAGTCTCCCTGTCTGGCAGCGGTCTGATGCCAGCGCCGCCAAAAACCGCTCGTGTTTGAGGATGGGAGTGATGTGCAGGATTCTTATGGGCTTGCGCGTAAGAATACCACTCTAAAATTCACCCTAGCTGTCGAACCCTTTGTTGACTTGGTGTTCTTGATTCTTGATGGTTCAAGAGTTGAGTCGCTCTGTTGTCGTGCCTGGTTGGCGTTTTCGCTTTGCACCCCTGCGGTTCTGAATTTCTTTTCCCCCCGCCCCCACCCTCCACCGCAACTTCTGGACTCAGGCGCACGCCTTTTTATTGTATGTTCAGGGAGTGTGGGCCCGGGTGGGTAGCCCTCGGCAGGAACCCCTTGTCCTGCAAGGAAAAGTGCAGATTTGTGAACGCAGCGGTCAGCGTCTCTAGAGCCCAAGAGAAGGTGGGCCTGCGGGGCTGCCACGCAGCAGGCCCATTTGGCAGGATTGATCGTTCTGAGCACTAAAAATGTTGCTGAGTGCAGGCGGTGGCTGTGGTTTGGGTCCACACACTTGGGGGTGAGTGAACTATATATCTATCAGTGTCGCTCTTAATGATGCGCTTGACTGTGTTTCGAACACTTTTCCCACTCACCCTTTCACAAAGCGTACAGAAAATCTTGCGCTGAAAGCGCGGGCAAAAATTGCTAAGGTTTTAAAAGCCAGCGTTTGAGTCTTGCGAGAATAAGAAGGCATTGTTGCTGAATCAAAGCTTCCTGGCAATATTTTGGCAATGGCGCTTCTAAGCAAGGCTGTGCAGTGCTTCGTTTTGCTTGTTGTGGGCGTTGCGGGAAGCGTGCCTGAAGTAAGTTTGCGCGCGAGGGAGAAGGCGCCCGCTGGCCTTGCTATGGCAACTGAGGAATCGTTGGCTGCGTTGACAGCAAAATTTCCTGACGCGCGGCGGTGGAAGAATGTCAAATTTGTAGAGATATTTGCCTCTGCTGGTTCAGGTTGCACCTGAGTCATTGCGCGCGTTGATAAACGATTCCATGGCCCGACAAGAAGCTGACCAATGCGAGCGGGCAAGCGCTCAACGTCCAATGAGTGTGGGGCAGTTGAGCGTCAAGTTACCAATGCTTTGCCAAGGATGCTTCCGAGCTGTGCCCGGCAGGTGCCTTACTTATCGCTCCCCCCATTGTTGCCCACGTTGGTTGTATGCGTTGAGAAGGGCGGGCTGAATCCTTTTCAATGCCCGGATATTGTTTGTCGCCGGTGCATCGTGCTCCAACACAACGTTGTCCTGCAGAGATCCTATTTGGTCTGAAAGACACCACAGGCCGGAGTTGGTCCTGTAAAGTGCAGTTTTTGTCCAGGTGGCCTGCCGCCGCAAGAGAAAATAGATTTGGCGACTGCCTGCGGGGCGGAGTACCCGTGCGTGGAAAAAGCAATGCAGCGCAGGGTGTTTGCGGCCGCGCAGCCGGCGCGTTTGTCGTGCGAAAGCGACTTCAGTGGTGAATGCCCTGCAGGCATGTTGATTGAACTTTAGCGCGTGTGTTTGCGTTGCTGCTTGCTTATGGAAGGGTGGACATCAGACGCGAGACTTGGGTATTGTTCGGCCCCATCTAGCTACGGCGGGAGGTGCAGTGTCCGCATCAAGTTGCGGGATGCGTCAGAGCTTCAGAAGAAGACGGTTAGTGATGTTTGTGGCGTGATGTGGCCTTGCAAGAAGATCTAAAGAAAAAGACTTGAAGAGCAGCCAAGGCTGCTTAAACGTGCAAGGGGTGCGTGTCAGCTCATGGGCCCGAATGTTTCGCGGCCTTGAGTTTGTGTTGCCCGCTTTTTGTTAGCTCTCCGGCTCTCAACCTCACGTGTAAACCTCAGTCACAGTCGCAGCCGTGTTGGCGGTTTCGCGTGTTCATATTTTTCCGCCTTGGTCTGTGATCTGTGTGTTGGACCAGATCGGGAAGGTTGCAGGGATACTCTGCATAAGGGAGTCATTCCAGGGATGTGTACGCGAGCGTACAACAAACGGGGATTTACTTGCAACGATTGCAACGATTTGTTCCTGTCTGTTAGCGGTCTGACGTGCTGGTCACCATTTTTGGTTGAATGCCTGAGATCAGCCAAGTGGGGTTGCTCTTGGAGTTGGCCAACGTTTGTTGGCGGTTGTGTTAACCTCCGCCACGGTGCTTGGCTGTGTTCTCTTTCTTTTTTACCCCGCCCTCTCCCTTTTAAAGGAGTGCATATTCGTTGGGGCGCTTATTCGTTGCGACCTTTTAGGTAAGTTTGGGGGCGGTTGGTTTCCTCATTTTCTACCCGTGCACCGTCTCCCCACACGGCGTGTCTGGTTTGCAGGGAGCAATTTATTGGTGATAATGTGATTCTTCCTTCGGCTTGGTTGGTGCTCCACCCTTCCTAACAATTGCTAAGCGCATCCCGGGTTGAGGCTCCTGCCCTGTCTTAGTTCATGCAGTGTTTCACAGGGATTCTCCGGTGCAATCAGGAGCAGCCGGCTGAGGGGTTCCTCGCAGGTCTCTGTTGGAATGTACATAAACTAGGAGGCTCTCAGCCTGGGCTTTATAAATTCACGCAACTGCGATAAGATACGCGACCAGGTTGGCTGCCGGGTGCCGGTGCTGGTGGTGGCGCTGTGAGCTGGCTGTGCACGTGGTGGAGACAGGTTGCTGGTGCTGGGCTGGTGCTGGTGCTGTGAGCTGGCTGTGCACGTGTTGGAGACAGGTTGCTGGTGCTGGTGCCGGGCGCCGGTGCTGGGTGCCGTTGCTGGGGCTGGTGCTGTAAGCTGGCTGTGCACGTGGTGGAGACAGGTTGCTGGTGCTGAGGGCTGTGGTGAGTTGGAAGTCTTCAACCTCACTCCCCTTGATTTTTGCGCGCCCTGCCCTCTGCCAGCCGTCGGCGCGCGGGATAGATGCTGATTGCCCATGTTTGGGAGCCAGGCATATGATATGCCTTGTGGCATCATGGCGTATGTTATGCCTGTGCCCATAGGCCTTTGCTGCAAAAGGTTTTGCAGCAGGTTCATTTTTCCCATACCGCTTTAAGAAAAGAGGCGTGGTGGGCTTGCGGGTTGGCAGATTTTTGTTTTGTTTACTACCTAGCACTGTAGATGCGTTTGTCTGATCTAACAATTGCTAAGCAGATCCCGTCGCGCTTCCTTGTGTGCTGTCCCCACAAACACGCTGAAGACACGGCTGTTTCCTTTCTGGCTCGTCTTGCTGCAGTGGCCTGGTTGCTGGCCAGGGTCGCTGTTGGCATGGAACCTTTTGCCCTTCTTGCAACGCAACCGGTGGAGTGATGTTATTCTGACAAGTCAAGCTATATAGTGGCCAAAAGCTTTTCTCAAGGTGTGGCAAGCTGGGGTGACGGCGCCTCAGACAGACCTGACTTTGCTTGACCTATGCAATTTGTAAACGCTTTGCAGCGAGTTTTGCCAGTCTTGATTGCAACTCTGCGAGGCCTATGGAAGTTAGGGTTGATTATGATGGTGTGTGAGCGAACAGGGCTGGGCATGAGCGATGGGTTGCAAAATATTTACAGTGCCAGCAACAAGTTCAAGTTCCGCAGTGAAAGAATTGGCAGAGGACGCGCCTGACGCTCGAGCCTAGGGTTGTTGCTTGCGGCTGGCAGGCAGAGAAATGGGAAAAGCTTCTAGCCGAAGGGTTGCCCTGCCTGCGCTTTCGCAAGATCATGACAGTTGCGCCGGTATGCCCAGGGAAGAGAAACTGGCTCTGGCAAGTGAGCGCCAAGTGCTTCGAGGGAGCCGTCCCTAAATGATTCTAGAGGAACCAGAACGCCCGCCAGCAGTGGGTCAATCCCGTCAATTATTCTTCAGGTCTCTTTCCAAAAGAGAATGCCCGGTGTCCAGGCAAAATAGGTTGATGCAATGTCTTCCACATCTCTCCACAAACCTGGGAACGCTGCAGGGATACTCTGCATAAGGGAATCACTCCACACCACAATCCCCTTCTAGTTGAAACATGTTGTTCCTTGAGTTCAGGCGGTATCTTTTGTTTTGAACAGGTGTTCTTTGCTCAGGAGCAGCAACCCTGCTTGTGCCCTGCCCACCCGCCCCAGATGGGAGCTGTGGTGACAACGCGAAGTGAGAGCGTATGCCCGCCCAAAGAACCAAGCCTCAAGCGGAGATTCAAGCTGCTTCGTCTTCATCTTCAGCTGCTTGGGCACCACTTCCTGAAAGCAAGCGCGCCATAGAAAATATAGACAGGGTACCTGCGCAAAAAGATGTTGCGCAGAAACATATAATATCAGGTTTCGGAAGTTCGCCGGAAATGCTCTTGTTGACCTTTTTTGTTCATGGTTTCAAGTGCCCAGGAACACAAGGATTTATTAAACTTTTTTGGCCTTAAAAACGCAACTTGTCGTATAGGATAATACAAACGGAGACCGTGTGTGTTGTTGAGGAATAAAAATGCGTTTTCTATAGGATTCATTGTTAGTACCTGGCCTGTCGTACAGACGGGATTCTAAACTTCCCTTTTTGAAGTTGTGTTCTACTTGGACGCGTGCTGGTGTTCTTGGCTGGTTGGGGTAGGCAGGAACACCACCCTCTCTCCCACCAAAGAAACTCGATATGGCTTTGTTTAATTGGAGCAGCTCGCAGCTCGCTGGTTGTTGGGAGCTGGCTGCTCCCAGCTTCTCGCCTGTCCAGAGTAGAGGGAGTAATGAGTAGGGCGTCTCGGCGTTTGTTCTTTTGGAGTCTTTTTCCTACATGCTTCTTGTGCCTACATGCAGAACCGTCTGCCGTGCTGTGGGTTGTGGATTTCCTCAGCTGTTGCGCTGTGTTTCGCCCCGCCCACTGCCATCCTTCGGCGCGCTGGGTTTGAACCTTTGCGCCCACGCTTGGGCAGCAGTGCTGTAGACGCATCAGTCCCAAACTAAAGCTTGTTGGCTGAGGCCTGCGTAAATGGCTTGTCTCTTGATCTCGCAAGACAAGCAAGGTTGGCGTTGACGGGATGGGCGAGAGGGTTTTTGAGGTTTGATTGGAGGTTTGCGTGAACCTTACACATAGGTGGATCTTGTATATTCACGCAAGGGCTGTGCGACCCTCACGACTATGCCATCTGCTGCCCGCGGTCCAAACAGCTGTGCGTAGTACCTGTCGGTCCACGAGATGGGGATTCTTGCTAGGCGTTCTTTGGTTCGCAAAGGATCCAAACCAGTGGGACTGGTTGAGTCGTAGTACTTGGTGTGTGATTTGCCCGCCCAATCCACATGGGGGGGACGCAGGCGTCCAACGAAAGAGGATTTGTAGGCAACGGCTAGTGGTTAGATTAGGAGTGAGCTGGATAGGAACCAGCACCTTCCTCACCGGTATTCGTCTCCAGGTGAGTCGGTTGTCAGAGAGTTTCCTTGGCGCTTGTGTGAGCCTGCGCCAAGGTGGTTTTTCTTTGGCGTTGGTTTGGACGTGTTCTTTTAAAACCCCACCCTCCCTTTGGTTGCGGGATGGTTTTCTCGTGGCGGCCTTGTAACTTGTTGACGAAGGGCTAGTCTTGTTTTCCTTGGTTGATCAGTTTGTTTGGCGTGGGCTGGGCTGTCTGTGCCGGATTGGGGCCGCAGGTCTTCCCACTCCAAAGGGTCAGAAGAAAAAAAAAGGGAGAGCTGAAGGGTTGCTGGCAAATCTCGGTAAATATCGAGGTTCGTGATCTTATGCTTGTGTGAGCAGCGGGTTGGGTGGAAAGTGAAGGCTCCCACCCCCCCACTTGTTGGTGTGCACGTCTGGCCGAAGTGCCTGGATGGATCTGGCAGCAGTCAGGCAGGTGCTGCCTGGCTGCTGGTGTGTGTTGATTCACGCAATGGAAAATGGAGTGTGCTTCAAAAATGCAGGGTGCTGCTAGTAGGGCTTGGAAACAGCTGAGGAAGAGGGAAGGGAAAAGGGAAGCCTGTTGGCTGAGGCCTGCGTGGATGGCTTGTTGGTTGCGCGCATACTTTTAGACGCTAGCCCTAACAGAAACGAGCCTGTGTTGATCTGGAATGTTGCTTGCAGTGCAGTGCAGCTGCTTGGTTAAAGTGCGGTTCTGGGTGCAGCTGCAAATTGAAAGCCCCACCCGCCCACTCCATATGAATCTGGCCCAAGTGCCAGGCGGGCTTGTGTGGGCCATGCCACCCTGGAAGTGCCATCTGGGGTGGCCATGGATTGCGCGCCTTCCATTGCAAAAGAGTGCTTGCAGCTGCAGCTTCTGAGGTGGGCTTTTCTTCTATGTGCCATGCTACTAATTGAGGGTTGTTCTGGTTCTAGTTCTCATGCAACTGAGCCTTGCTTTTGTGGTTGTGAAGTGGCAGCTGCATTGATTGAAATCACCGCCCTCCCACCCCATATTCATTGCCCAAGTGCAATGTAAGGTGTGACTGCGTGCGTCTGCCACTGGTTGGACCCCTGACCAGGAAAAGGTGCGCCTGGTGCAGAGTGCAGACGTTGGGCGGGGTCACTAAAACTAGTTGGGTTGAGTGTTCCCTCGTCTTGCGAAAATAAGGTTGGCGTGCCGAGTCTGGCAGTCCCGGGTTCGATAGGATGGGTGTGGAGTGGACCACCGTCCAACGGAGGGGGACTTGGTGCTGGGTTGCCCTTGCTGCGCGCGTGCTGGGCCTGTAGAACATAGGATATGTCCCACATGTTTACCCTGCCGTATGTCTACGCCGGTAAATGTTTAACTACACAATCAGGACCCAATCTGCAGATATCTGCAGCAAAAAAGAAGTGTTGCAGGGCACTCACTGGTTATACCACAGGTTTCAGTTTTGAGGGTCGATCCTGCTTTGGCCCCGAGAGGTTGCTGTAGGGTTGCGTAGGTATTTATATTCCGACCTCGTTGGGGGGTGTGCGCGCGGGAGTGTGGACCTACCTCCATCTAAGCAAAACTGGTAGGGCGCTGGCTAGTCTATGGTTTCATGGACTTGCTTTCTCAGCGTGTCTTCAGGGTACAAATTCTGTTGCGCCTGTTGTTCTTGCGCGCCAGCATGTTTGCAGGCTTGCCTGTTGCGCGCATCGCGTTGCAGAAAAAGTGCGCTGCCCTGCTGCTTCGCGCCAATTTCTGTTGGTAGACACTTAGCTATTGCATCTGTCCCGGGCAAGTGTTCACCTAAACCCTGTTGCAACAACACTCTGACTGGGAGTCAGTTGTGTTTGATCAAGAAGAAGAGGGGCTTGCGCAGGTGTATGCTTCACGCAAAGGGTAGCGCTTGCTCGCGTGCGTGGAATGCAATAGGACCCCTGCGCCGACGTGTGACGGGCAGACAACATATTTGAGATGGCCGTGAATTTATGTAAAAAAGTACAAGAAGGCTCGTAGTTGAAAGCTATTACAATGAAGGCTGGCTTGTTGATTTGTTGGTGTGGCTTGGCTGCGCTCGCTCGCGGGGGAGTGCAAATTCGGCGTGAGGATGGGTTGGCAGCCGCGAGCCTGCTTGCCCCGCAAGTTTTCGAAGATGCAGCTAGAAAAAGCTCAGAGCAGGCAGCTGGATGAAGTCTGTCTGACTGCAGTTGTTTACTTGCAACGGTCCCTGGCAAGGAGATAGTGTTACGGGTGCCAGCTGAGCACGATGTTGACTTTCGACGTGCTATGGAAGCTTTATCGAAGGCAAAACATGGTTTGTCTTCTCCTGTGCGAGCGCGCAGTGTGATACCTGAGCTGCCAGGCACAGGTGCAGGAAAGGAAGGAGAGAAGCGATGCGAATGAAGCGCGTTGGCAAACCCTGCTGCAGACAGAGTCGGAAGCAGTGCGACGAGTGGTTGCAGCGGCGTTCAATTGATTTGGCCAAACTGTGTGAAAGCAGCTCCAGGATGCTGTCCTCCGACCGTTTTGATTCTGTCGTGTAGGATTCTTATGGGCTTGCGCGTAAGGATACCAGTCTCTCTAATTCACCCTAGCTGTCGACCCCTGTGTTGACTTTGTGTTGTTGATGGATCAAGAGTTGAGTCGCCCTGTGTGTTGTTGCGCCTGGTTTGGCGTTTTCGCTTTACATCCCTTGGGTTCAGAATTTCTTGCCCCCCCCACCCTCCACCAAGAAATTCTGAACAATTTCTGGAGCAGCCAGAATCTGTTGAGCGCTCAGGTGCATGCCCTTTTGCCAAAAAAGAATGCAGCCTTGAGAACGCCGCGGTCAGCATCTCTAGAGCGCAAGCGCTCTGCTTGACCAAAGCCCTGGGCTGGGAAGGTGGGCCTGCTGGGCTGCCACCCAGCCGCCTTTTCATTGTCCACTGCGCTTGCGAAACCCATTGCCTGGCACGCGACCCTGGCAGCCCCACTGCTAAAAGCCTTGCGAGCACACTGGCCCCCATGCATTTGCGTCCGCCAAGAGCACCTCCAACTTCGCCAGGCAACGCTGGAGCCCCGCCCACGCCAATCAGCCGAAGCGCGCCCTCCTTGAACGGATCAGCTCGCCCTTAGGCGATCGCACAAACCCTCGCCCACAAGCATGCATGTCCCTCAATGCATACTAGGTTGAGGTTGAAGTGGTGGTTGACATAGAGCGCAGTTCTC
>CAXAMN010022507.1:67730-80057 GCA_963970005.1 Durusdinium trenchii | reverse complement strand
TGAACCAGCTGGCAGCTGGAAGCTGTGAAAGGAGACAGTGAAAAGGCGGCCAAGGTTGCCATTGAACCTGCAAATCTTAATTGGGCTGGGTGTGTGAGTGGCGCTCAACTGACAGCTTCCTATTTTAGAAGCTGTGATTGAAGCGTGGCGTCAACATGCGGAAGAGTCTGTACGTTGAAAGCCAGCGGCCACGCGCGACCATGAGGGTTTCCTTTCTTCCGGCTGCCTTTGCGCTTTGGCGAGACTCAAGGTAAGTTGACAGGCTGTGGGTGGCACTGCCTCAAAAAGCTGGGATGGCACAGGCTTTGTGCAGCAGAGCGCGCTGGAGCGCGCTGGGCGCATCGTCAATTCAATGCAAATGAGGGTTGCTGGAGTTGGAACTCGCCAGCGGCCAGTTTAGCGCAAAGTGAGGGTTGAGCGGGGCTGCGGCAGACGTGGCTTGCCGACAACTAGTACTTGTAATTAGAACAGGGTATGATTACGCAATTATGCAAATGAAATACTACTTCTCCGTTTTGGTGCTCAATATGAGGGCGAGGGCGTATGTAGCGCTCACGCTTCGGCTGATTGGCGTGGGCGGGGCTCCAGAATTGATTGGTGAAGCTGGGCGCCTTGGAGATGTTCTTGGCGGACGCAAACGCATGGGCGCCAGTG
Source organism: Durusdinium trenchii (assembly GCA_963970005.1). NCBI lineage: Eukaryota > Dinophyceae > Suessiales > Symbiodiniaceae > Durusdinium > Durusdinium trenchii. The sequence continues at coordinate 79,403 of CAXAMN010022507.1, read as the reverse complement.
TGCGAGGAAGGCCAATGCCCGATGATTGCAAGTAGGGCTGAGAGCTCCAGAAGAATTCGTGGTTTTTGCGTGGGGGCGTATTGAACTAGCCAGCTTGGCAGAGCAACCTGCTGAACGTGTTAATGGGGGCTGGGTGTTTGGGTGGCGCTCGCTGACCTCAACTTGTTGATGGTGCTTTATTGAAGGTACCATGTGTTGAGAACGGTCTCTAGGCTCGAAGATTTTTGGGCCAGGGTGTAGTGCCACGTGCTTGGGATAAGGATTCTTTTGGGCTCCCCGTGTCCTTGTCCTTTTCCTTTGCGTGGTCTAAGCGCGTTTGGGCTTGAGTTTGTGTTCCCCTCTAATTTCGTTCTTTGGGGAACCTCATAGCCATGGTGTCTTAGACGCTTGGGTTGGCGCTTTGCTTGTGCTGGTTGCGCGCATACTTTTGCCTTCTGTCGATTGAACTCCCCACCCTCCCATCCCATATTCATTGCCCAAGTGCAATGTAAGGCATGACTGCATGGGTCTGCCACTGGTTGGGCCAGTGGCAGCCCATGCTTTGTGCAGCTATCCCTGACCAGGAAAAAGGCGCGCCCGTTGCAGACATTGGTTGGGTGGGGTCACTAGAACTAGTTGGGTTGAGCGTTGTACCTGCAAGGCTGGCTTGGCCCTGTGTGTCAATCATTGCAAGAAAAAGGGAGGGGAGGAGATCCCTGTTGGTATTTCCTCTAGAAAATGGGGGGGGTCGTGGCCGTCTAGAACAAGGTCAAACAAACTGATGCGGGGGTACGACCTCCAAGGTTGTACCCCACCATTTTCTAGAGGAGAGGTACCTCACTAGAGAATGACCACAAATTTTCAAGGGTCATTTTCTAGAGCCTGGATAGGGGTTTTAGAGGAGCATTTTCTAGAGATCAACAAGTTGAAAAAAAACAAGCGCCAGTGAGTATAGCACTCATTCTGCTGATTGAAAGAGCAAGTCTAGTGTGTTGGGGGTACGACCTCTGAACCTGTACCCCACCATTTTCTAGTGAAAACGTTTCTCCCACTAGAAAACGAACATAATTTTCATGGACATTTTCTAGAGGCAGCAGGTGTCAGGCCCCTTCATTTTCTAGAGGATTCTCTAGAGAATGGGTGGAACGACCCCTCTGTGCTAATATCAAAGGGGATGGGAGGAGTATGAAGGTACTTATTCTCTGGCGTTGGTTTCGGCTTGTTCTTTTAAACCACACCCTCCGTCCGCTTGTTGACGAAGAGAAAAAAGAATGGGCGGAAAGGTCAACCTGGTTGGGGGCCTTTGTGCCCAAATAGGTGTGGACGCCTATAATTGAATAGGGAGATCTGCTTGAGAACTGTTGTTGGTTTTTTCGGCTGAGGATTGGGAACGTTGCAGGGATACTCTGCGTAAGGGAATCGCTCCACGCCCCAATCCCCTTCCGGTTGAACATGTTGCGCCTTGTGTTCGTTGTGTTCAGGTGGTACCTTTTGTTTTGAACAGGTGTCGCAGCCTTGCTTGCACCCTGCCCACGCGCTGTGATGAAAGCGCGAACCTTTAGGAATCTATCGCGCCGTCCCAATGGATGGTTGTCTAAGCCTATCGTAATGTTTCAACGAAGGGAAGGTAGGTTGGTGTAGCGTGCGCCAGGGGCAACTCGCTGAGATCTTGCCGCAGTGGAAGCAACATACGCTGCAAGCCGCAGCTGGATTTCACGCCGCTCTGCAGTGTTAAGCATGAATCTGAGTTTGCTTACTTTGACTATGCTACTTGCCCCTGTGCTGTGCGTTCAAAGCATCGCTGACAGTGTTGCGGGTATAAGACAACTTGGCGAGCCAGCCTTTGCTGAGCGCGTATTGCTTCAATCTGCGTGGGCAGGTTCTGTCGTAGATGTGAAGACAGAAGCGGACCACCTCAAGGCGAACGCCGTGTTTTTGGCAGATCTTGCGTGATGTGAGATGTAGACACTTGTTTCAGGCGATGACGCAAGAGATCACCCCTTTGGTGTCTAGAGTGCAGGCAAGGTGTATGTGCCTGCGCCGTGATGCAATGTGGTCAGAAAATCCGTGAAGCAGTTGTTTTGTTGCCAGGCCGGCGGTATCAAAGCAGAGGTAAATTGCCTGTGTCCATTTTAGGGTTTCAACGCACGCGATAACTAACTTGTGAGCGCAGGCAGCGATAGCGCGCTTGCTTGCCTTGTGTGGGCAGCCGAACGCAAAGCTGATCATGAAGTGGATCAGTTGATCGCTAACTTTGCAAAGTATTTTGGCATTCATCCCATGGTGGCAGGTCGCTTGGTGCGCAGATTTCGGCGCTTACCCTCTTAAAACGACCAACGCGCGGCGTTTTTGCGCTGCCTGCAGAGTGTTGCCACGTTCAGTATGGCAGGACATCAGGCAAGCTGCAGAGGTTGGCCGGATCACTCGTCACACAGTTGACGGGATACCCCGTGGTAGCTCAGCCGAGATATCAGTGCCTAATGAAATTCTTGCGGCTCAACCTTCTTTGAGCAAGGCGTCCACTTTGTCTGACAAGGATGGGCTCGGTCATCCTGAGCTGACGCGCATGAACTCTTTTCAACGCGCGAATGAGGACACTGGGTCCTACGGGCGAGTGAGCGTCGTGATCCCTCGACCAAGCCGAGTGTGGGACCCATTCTAACCTTGTTGGACAGCGCGCCCTTAATGCAAGGTTGCGTTCCGTTTCAGGTACAAAGGAGATGAAACGGTTCTTCAGCTCCGCAGTGGAGTGGACCCTGCAAATATTGCAGCCTAAGGTGTTTTGCGCAAAGGTGATTTGATTGTGCCCAAGTTGCACGCAGAAGCTCGGCGGACAGCGATGAAGCGCCTGGAGTGGAGGAACTCAGTCGCAGTAAAACGGCGTATATCAGATATCAACGTGACCAGTCACCAACCAGATCTCGTGGTGAAATTTGTTTCTGCGTGAAGTGATGAGTGAACGAAGGGAATTGCCCAACGGGCAAGCTAGGGGATCTGAGAGCGTTCAAGTGGGGGACTGGTCTTGGTGGGTCTTCCCCTTAAGGGTTTCTGTTGTAGGTTTAAAAGAAACCAAGGGTGAACGCTCATGTTCCTGACCAGGTTAGTATCGGCGACAGGATTGTTGCCTTCGCCAGGGGAAACTGGTTGGGTTTTGGCTCCCACCCACCTCACCCCGCCAAAACCAAGCGGGGGAATGGCGTTTGTCAGCAGCAGGCTGATGGGTCAGCCTTCCATGACTGATGTTCCCAAAGGCGTGAAATGCCTGACTTTGTTTCAACTCCAGACTCCAGAAGCGAGAAAACAAAGAGCGCCGGTGTCCGATGAGTCGAACGGGGAGGGCGATCTGCCTTTGGTCCTGAGTTTGTAAGGTGGGCGGTTGCTTCTTCTTTTGGTGCCACGCAAACGCGGTGAGATCCCATTGGTGGGTGGGAGGCAGCCCTCTAGGCTTGTTGTGGACATAGATTCACTCGGGCCTGTTATTGTTGTTGTTGTTGTGGTGGTGGCTAGTTGTTGCGCTCATCCCCTTAATTGCAGGTGTCGGGTAGTGGCCTGGCGTTGCGCTTGGGACGCGCCCCAAGATTCATCGCTCTTAGGCTAGTTGCGCGCTACTTTAAGGACCCCAGCCTCGCATTCTGCAGAAACAAAGCTGAAGTGTGATCTTGTTGTTGGCCAACAACAGAGTGGCGAAGTTGCTGCTGGCCACGAGCACGAGTTGCGTTGCGTATTGGTGATGGCGCCAGGCGGAAAAGTTCTGAAGCGGTGCAAGTTTTTGTTGCGCTTGCCGTGAAATGCTGGGCTTGGTTGCTTTGCTTTGTGTTGGTCTGGTGGGGCCAGCTGCTGGATTGCGCGGGCCGCTCGATGTGCTGCGAGAAAATCTGAGAGGCTGATTTAAATAGCTTCATAGCTTCCTTTTGTTTCGCCCATTCCTGGCCGGCCTTTGCTTGTCAGAGTTTGTGCGGCCAAACAAACCTGACCTGGGCGACGAATTCGCATTCAGACATTAGTGTGGACGGGGTTTTGCTCCACTTACATTGAAAAAGGAGCGGTGGGCGCAAGTCCAGTTGGAGGCGCGACTGAGAAGCAACAAGCCTGTTCAAGTGTGCGCCGTCCTGGTTCCCAGACTATCAGCGCAAAACGCAGGCAAGCCTTTGTTCCAGCGGACGTTGTCTGAGAGTGTGGTTCTAGTCTTCCAGTCGCCGTTGCTGTGGACAAGCTTGCGGAAAAGTCAGCTGCCGCGATCGGTGAGGCTTTAGTTTGCCCACCCCACATTGCACTTTGAAAAGAGCACGTTCAGAGGCTGCGACGCAAAGCTATTCTTCTGAAGCGAAGCAGCGACTGGCCCAGATCGCAGTGCGTTTGCGCGTGTGATGCGCGTATGACGACGAAAAGAGGCGTGATGTGGACCATTGTCCATTGAACCAGTTCAGCCGCGCACCTTCTTTGTCTGAAAAAAGAATCTCTACCAGAAAGAAGGCTGGCTGGAAGTGTGCACCACCGCCGCCTTGCTGCTTGCGCTTGCAATATGTGTAGAGATCTGTCGTGAACTTGCCATCTCCACTACCAATTCCATCATGCCGAATAAACTCTATAGAGGAAGGTCGAGCTCAAAAAGACTGTCAGGCCAGCCTGCTGCCCAAGTGCAGCAGCGCGCGAACCCTCCTCCCTCCTTGCCCCCTTGTTTTGTTACTTCCTCAGACCTTGTTCTGGCAGCTTTGCGTGGGCAGCTTACAGGCAGGTGAAGGCTGCATCTTTTGCGCAAAAAAGGGGACAAGGGGTATGGAGGGTTGGTTTTATATAGACGCATTTTCTCTTTTCTCTAGAATGAGATACTAACCTACCTGAAAAAGTTGATTTTTCATGATGCCCAATGGGTTGAGTGCCTTTCATTGTTTAGAGAAGGGATGGAAGTGCCATCATGACGTAACAAGATTTCTTTAGTGTTGCACTGTGAGAGTGCGTTTGTATTCCAAATCGTTGGCTCATCTTCAGTGCGATTTCCGATGAGTGTTGGGATTCTAGAGTTTTATTGTCCAACAATCCCTCTAGTAAATCATTCTTTTGAATCATGAACTCATTTTTTGCTTTTCCGCTGGATCTTTTTCGAAAATCAACTTCAACCCTGCAGTGCCCAAACGTGTCTGCGAAAATCGCAGCCAACCTCTTGTGCCATTGGGATTGTGTTTGAAGCCAATGACCTGGATTGGTTGTGCGTTGTTTTCTTCTTTCCCACCCACCCATCTTAAATAGTGCGCAGCAGGGAACGTGCTGCTTTAGATATCTTCTCCTTTCCTCTTTGGACGGCTTGAGGTTTGTCAGCGCAGACTGATGTTGACTCAGCAGTTGATTGTGCCACTTTGATATGAGGAGTTTGTTTGAGTGTGGGTCCGGTTCGTGAGGTATACCTGCCTAGAAGGCCATTAAGTTTGTCACTGAGAGAGAACTAATTATAGGATTGCGCTTGCGCGCTTGGTCTGGGATACTTGCCCCAGCACCTGCTTTAGCTTCCAGCTGATAGTTGCGGGGTCACGGCTACGCATAGCGCCAGAAATTTCGTGGACCCCTAGCTGCCGCTAGCTGGGGCTTGGTGTTCACCCAAGAACAGTTGCGAGTTTGCGTCGCACAGCAAGATGAAGCGGTGCTGCCTGACATGCTTCTTGATTCTGCCAAGTGCTGCCTGGGCGCTACATCATAGCGCGCCGGCCATGGATGATTTGCAGGAGATATTCCGTCTATGTGGGTGGCCACATCGCACGATTTTTGAAACTGAAGCTGGTGTTTCTACAGCGGTCTATCCGCAAGTCCAAAGTTCTTGTAGTGGGAAGCTTGCTGCCTGACAAGGAGCTTGCGAGCAGCGCAGAAGCAGCAGGGAATTTGTACAGGAGACTGTGCTAGTGCTCTACTTTTCTTTTTAGCAGCAGTCTTTGTCGGAGGCAGCGCGCAGCAGAGCTACCTTCCTTTGATGATGGCCTTAAAATTCTTCGCGCGGACTCTGCCCGACAGATTTCCATTGTGGCGCGGATAGGGAACGTAGAAGTTGCCCCAGATGCCAAAAGATGTATTTGCCATTGCCCAGCAAGCAGAGAGACTGCGCGAAATTGATGATGCAGCGGCGGTACGCCCGTGAAGATCTTAAGGCCAAGAGCAAGAGTTGTTGGTGTTGCGAGGCATCTTCCGCCGCGTGTGGAAATTGCATGAAAGAGTGGCAGCCCTTTTACGCATAGTAGCGAAAGAAGCAACTTGTTTTTGCTGGTCAGCTACACGCAAGAATGTCCTAATGTAACTGGCCAAGAAGACGTGAGTGTGCTGCAGTGTTTTGTTTCGCCTCTCTTTTGCAGGGATGGACAGCTGACCGCGAGCTGCAGCAATGCAGAGCGAGGGCCTATGAAGGGCCTTGCCCGTCCAGCGCAAGTATAGCAGGGTTCAGCGACGAAGACAAGCAAGACCTTGAAGTGGCCTGCGACGCAAGGGCTTGGAGCAACGAGTGTGCTGCATGTTGAGCTGTTTTGGCGCTGGTGACCAGGTCTGCTTTTGCAAAGGGGGGGCCCAACAGCGGGTGCTATGGTCTATTCAAGCAAGGGCGGTGCTGCTGATACCAAAGGCGCGAGCCCGCCGGAGAGCCGTAGCCAAAATACCTTGCCCAATGGCCCCGTCCATTAGCAACAATTAGGGGAAGTTGGAAGTGGCAGCCACCGATTGCCTTTGAGAGTGGTGCACGGCAGTCGCAAAAAGGGAACGTTGCAAGGAATCACTCCACACCCCAATCCCCTTCCAGTTGAACATGTTGTTCCTTGAGTTCAGGTGTCGCCTTTTGTTTGAACAGGTGTTCTTTGTTCAGGAACCGCATCCTTGCTTGCGCCCTGCCCACCCGCCCCAGATGGGAGCTGTGGTGAAATGCGCGAAGCCACGCGAAGCCTTAGGAGTCTATCGCGCCGTCCCAATAGTGGGGCGGGAGTGGGGCGTGGGGCAGGATCTGGACCAGGTTGGTGCCAGGTCTGAGGTGCTCCCAGCCTGGCACCACCCCTTGGAGTTGTCGCCAAAAGCCGCGAACGCTGTTTTACGGAAGAGAGGGTTTGGGCATGTTCGGTCTAGGAGTGGTGGCAAAGAAGGCCGATCGAACTCGGTAGTGCGGTAGCGCCCGAATTTGTCATGAGCCAACCCTGTGGTTGGGAGTGTGACTGCTGCCCTGTGTTGATTCACGCAGTGGAAAATGGAGTGTGCTTCAGGAGTGCGGGGTGCTGCTAGTAGGGTTACGCAGCGCAAAATGGAGTGTGCTTCGGGAGCGCAGGGTGCTGCTAGTAGGGATTTTGCCATGCGCTTGACAAGTTCTGTTCCTGCGCCTGGACATTGAACCGTTTTGCAGGCGATGGATGTTGTTTAAAGCTTGCAGTGTTTAAACATAGGCAACGTTGACGTTGAAGTGCTCAGGGTGGGTTGGGAGGGGCCACGCCAATTGTCCTGCCCGCATGGGGGAAGTTGAAGAATGCAATATGAGTTTATAGTTGCATACAGTAGCTGGTCACGAAGTCGCGAAGCTGCTCACTTTCGCCTGGTGTCTACCCGTTTGACGTTTGAGTTGTCGTAGTTTTGTGAGATTTGTCCTGCCCAACCCATGGCGGATGGGATGTGTACGCGAGCGTACAACAAACAGGGATTTGCTTCCAGTGACTTGTTCCAGTCTGTTGGTTTGACGTTCCGGTCATCATTTTGTTTGAAAGCTTGAGTTCAGCCAAGTGGGGTTGCTCATGGACTTGGGCAACGTTTGATGGCGGTTGTGTGAACCTCCGCCACGGTGTTTTGCTCGTCGGGTCGCGAGTGGCGAGTCCAGTGTGCAGGGGGCAATGTACTGCTAATGTGAGTCTTACTTCCAGTTGGGTTTGGTGCTTCACCCTTCTTAACAATTGCTAAGCACAGCCCGATCAGGGGCTTGCCATGGCCCAGCGAAGCATCGTGTAGGATTGCCCTATGGCCAGCGTGCGCCCAAACCCTTCTCCGACATCATCCCTGGAACTGTTCCTCTAGACATTGAAAATGAATGTTGGACCAGTTCACCTGTATTAGGTGAACGCGCAAGCCCTCACCTGCAAGCATGGTGACTGCAGCAACAGTGGCAGCTGCTTGCTGGGCAGTGGGTCCAAAAAAGGGCTGAGCGCTGGTGGCCGTTGGGGATTGTGTTGGGTCGAAGGTTCTCTCACTAATGTCGGTTTCTTCACCCTGCGATTGACGGTAGGATCACCCAACCATGGAGGCGAACTTTATTTGTTGTGGAGGCCTTGTAAAGGGGAACGTTGCTGGGATACTCTGCATAAGGAAATCACTCCACACGGTTGAACTTGTTGAATCTTGAGTTCAGGTGCTGCCTTTATTCTGAGCAGATGTTCTATGTTCAGGAGCCACCCCTTGGAGTTGACGCCAAAAGCCGTGAGCGGTGTTTTGTGGAAGAGAGGGTTTGGGCTAGGAGTGGTGGCTCAATTTTGGACGTTTCTGGATCCTTGGTACCAAAAGTACCGACCGAGGACCCGATGATCCGTTGCGAAGGAAGGGAGACATGAATAAGAAGGAAGGTTTCGAGCTGGGGGTGCGTTGCGCGGGCTGCAGAGCGCAAACAAGCTTGTGCGTATATATGGGTGGGGCGCCAAGCAACATGTGGCGTTGTGTAATGTGGATGCTTGCATCCCCTGTTTTAGTGCTTGGCTCGGCCTTGACTTCTGGAGCCGCCGGCAAAAGGCATGAAGTGGACGTAGTGCGCGTTGCTTCGGCAGTGTGTGCAGTGCGCAGGGCAGGTGCAGATGCAGGAAGCGCAGACGCCTACCAACGTGTTGAAATCAGTTTGGAAGAAGGTCGAAGTACGTCGCCGCGATTCGGTTCTCATTGCGTTTGTCGCCAGGCCCAGAGAGCTTTATTCAAGCAGAGAAGCTGTGGCAGGAAAGCAAGGTGGGTGAGAAGCGCGGATGAATTCCGCATCCTACTAGTGACTGTGGTGGCAATTCCCTCCATCGTTTCTTTTCCACCGTTGTCTAGCAAAAGGTGTGCAACACACGGCTACTTGCGGTCATTGACAGTCTTCGAACTTCGAACCTTCCGTTGCAGCGTCAATTCGTGCTTTTTAACTTATACCATGTTCAAAACCCAGAGTGTCCTCGGTGGCCGTAGAGCAGAAGAGATTGAATATATTGAATGCTTTCTAAAGCGAGGCCGACCTCCAGTTTGCCACTTCCGCTGCCGAGAAACAAACGCGCCTCAAGCAAAAGCTGTCAGAGTTGTTGGCAGATTCCCGCGCTCTCCGGTTCGGTTAGAGTTTACCTAGAGTCTTAGCGCCTGTGCTGGACAAAACGCTGGCAGGCAAAAAGCTCGTGGACTGGAGAGAGCCTTGGGCAGCTCACCCCCAATGTAACGCAACCGGCAGGCTTGCCGCAAGAGCAGGCCAGTGCCTGCGCGTATGGGCGCTTACATCTGCTTGAAGATGGGGATGCAAAAGAGCGACCCTCTTAGAAACAAACTCTTAGATGCGAGTGCTTTGTGGCGTCGGGGTGGTGTAGTGGTTCGGTGTTTGGTGAGTGTTCAGGGAGTGTGGCCCCCTCCGCAGGAAACCTTTGTCTTGCAAGGAAGAATGCAGCTTTGTGAAAGCCGCGGTCAGCGTCTCTAGAGCGCAAGTGCTCTGCTTGACCAAAGCCCTGGGCTGGGAAGGTACCGGTGTTCGCGGTTGGTCGGGGTAGGCAGGAACACCAACCCTCTCTCCCACCTAGCATTAATGCACAGGAGCAGCTGCTCCCTGGTTTAAAGTTTGGTGCTGCGCCACACAGCTTTTCCCCCCCGCCCACCCTAAACTGTGGAGCAGCTAAGGAAGAGGGAGGGGAGAAGGGAAGCCTGTTGGCAGAGTCCTGCATGGATGGCTTGTCCCTTCATCTTGCAAAAGGTCGGCGCGCCTGCTCTAGGTCTTGTAGTTCCTTGAATGATAGGATGGGTGAGAGGTGGGCCTCCTCAGCTGCTGCCCAGCAGGCCCATCTGGCAGGATTGATCAAGCGTTTTGAGCATTGAAAATGCTGCTGAGAGTGCAGGTGGTGGCGGTGGTGGTGGTGGTTTGGGTCCACACACTTGGTGGGTTGTGTCAACCTGGGAGTAAGCTAGGTGAATTTGTAGAGGGTGCCTGAACCTCAAAAGCATATGTATTTGTGTGTGTGCGCGTTTGGAGTGTAAGGGTTCCGGGGAAGCACAATGTGCACCGAAATCCCGTTTTTCTTTGTGAGCGTAATGTAGGAGGCCTAGCTGCCTCCTAGGTTTGGGTGGCGACGCCTCACTCCCAGTGACAGATTTTCTGAGAGGTGGGGAGCTGTAGGCTGGGATTGTGAGAAGGTTAGGTTCCCTAACCTTGCCTTCTTTGGTACTCTCTACCGATATCATGCCACAGTTGCAGCTGCCCAAAAGCAGATATATTTAATATATATATATATGTGTTAATAAAGCAGAAACATGCTAATGATGGAGGGGTCCGACGGGCAGCACAACTCGCATCTTTTCAACCCCAAAAATCAACAACTGCTAGAACGCACGTTTTCTTGTGAGCTAGTAGATTTGGGGCGCCAAGTGGTCCTCCAGAAGGCCTGGGAAAGTGTAGGGGGACGCGCCGCCAACACAAAAACAAGGCAGGAAAGTAGCCGCCGCGCAAAAAAACAGGCAGGACAGTGCCACCGCATGCAAGCCAAGCAGGCAATGAGAATTTTTTCAGGGGGGATGGCCTGTGGAGGAGGGATCGATGAATGTAGTGGGCAAGCACAGACCTGGGAAAGTGTAGGGGGTGCGTAGCCAGCCCAACAAAAAGCGCATTAAACGCAAGGCAATGCGAATTAATTCAAGGCGGTTGAAATGTGGAGGAGGGGTCGATGAATTTACGGCCTGGGAAAGTGTAGGGGGATGAAAAAAATTGATTCAGGCACTGATTGGCCCCTGGAGGGGTTTGATTATTGACAGGCTTCGCACACTGGCGATGCCCGCGCGAAGGATGTTTCCGAGCTCCATGCCTCAAAGATGCCTGTGTTTACGTAGCTCTTACAGCGTTGCGCAAAATCTGCCGCAAAAGTCTTGCACTTTTTTGAAAGCCTGCGCCCAGCCACTTTGCCAGAAATCTGCGTGTGCGAGCTGCGCCTGCCGCATTCTCCAGAACCCATACGGTGGGGGACTGGTGGGGTGATGGTTCCGGTCAGAAAGAAGGAATGAACCTAGCCACCAACCCTGGGGTGGGAGTGTTACTTTGCCCCTTCAATTTAATTCCTACTCAGGGTTGGTCACCGGTTTGGGGTATGCTTGTGTAGCTATAGGCGCCTCGCTCCCCTTTCCGTCCCATCCCTTCCGCGGAGGTACTATTTGTGATTGTATCCCAAATGTCTCCGTTGGAAATTCATTGTGAGGGGTTGCGAGATGTCGATGAATTAGAGAGGGTAGGGGGTGGGCTGAGCAAAAAGTTAAAGTAATGCCCTCTCAATTACTTAATATATTAATTTAGCACCCCCCGGGGCCCTATCTAACGGAGGTGTGATAAAATTCAATATGGCCCCAAAACGTCGTGCTAGCTTGCAGAAGCCGGGCGCCTTGCAGGTTGGAGCTTTGCCCTCGTCGACAGTGCTGGTCAAGTCTTGCGCGCTGTTTGTTTGTCTGGTGAGCCCTTGAGCTTTGGGCAATGAGGCTGGGCGCTTGGGTTCT
>CAXAMN010022507.1:55202-67720 GCA_963970005.1 Durusdinium trenchii | reverse complement strand
CTTGAAAGCTTTGTCGGGCTCGTGGAAGGGCTTCGCATTGCTCACGCACACCAAGCGCACCACAAATGGCAACCGTGCTGTGGGAAGCCTGGCTACTAAGATCGGGGAGCGCTTCGGGCTAAGTGGCGCAGAGGTGACGAGTGTTATTGCGGCGGCTGCTCAAGCCATGGACGGCCGTGTTCCGACGTGATTTGTCTCGCTGTTGGCAAGCCCCATGAGGCTGAACGTTGCCTGAACATGTCAAGGCAAGAGGATGTGCAGAAATTCAGAGATAACGCTCTGGTCGAAAATTTCATAAAATTTCAATATGCCCCCATAACGTCGTAGTAGCCCGCTTCACAGCAGAGCAGAAGATTGCGGCGCCTTGCAGATGGAGCTTTGCCTTCGTCGGCAGTGCTTGTCAGTTTGTTTGTTTGTTTGGTGAGCCCTTGCACTGTGGGCAATGAGGCTGGGTGCTTGGTTCGTTTTTGCGTTGTGCTGACGGCCACGGCGCAGCAATCTGTTGGCGGCCCTCAAGCTGACTACGCGAGTGCGCGTGCGCGCTGAAGATATTCTTGACCAGGAAAACAGGTGCGCCCGGTGCAGACGTTGGGCGGGGTCACTAGAACCAGTTGGGTTGAGTGTTGCTAGTGGGGCTCTTACTTCCACATGTCTGTGGTAGCGCGTACTTTGCTGGTACCGCTGTTCCACCACTCTCCACGCTTTGCCAATTCTTGGTCTGGGATGTGCAGTTTTCACGCCTGGATCTCGCCTGGATCTCACCCAACAACTATCCTCCTGCCGCTGCTGCTGCTTGTGCTGCTGTTAGCGCGACAGAAGTAGACGCAACCTGACAAGATCAAAAGGCATACAGGCATTGGTCCTCCTTTCTTTGGTTTTTGCAGGCGCTCGGCCAGGTTGCCAGTTACGAATGCGCGATGAGACTGTGCGATGAAGCAAGATAAAATGATCAAAGGCAAATTTGTATTGTTTTTGATTGCGCTTGATCACAGCAGTGTGCCCATTGTGGTCGTCGCGCTGCTGTGGTGTTTTTGGTGTTCTTTCCCGACTGCGTGGCAAAATGGTGCCGTGAAACTTTGGCGGTGTAAGGTAGAAGCTTGTTCGCGACTCCTTGTTGGGGCCATTGAAGCCAAGGACTTGGGTAACCCTAGCCCGCGCCTGCTGCCCAAGCGCAGCAGCGCGCGAACCCTCCTGCCGCGTGCTTTCTACAGCAACAGTGGCAGCTGCTTGCTGGGTTGACTGCTTTAATGATGCGTGCATACCCGATGCCCTTTGCTGGTCAGGTCCTCTGGTGGAGTTATGGGGGCTCTGGAAGAAGAACGCTGAGTGTTGGGTGGGTTCAGTTGAGGAATTCAATAGCGCTATAGCGCTATAGACTTGTGTAGGATTCTTATGGGCATGCGCGTAAGAATACGACTCTCTCTAATTCACCCTGGCTGTCGACCCTTTTGTTGACTTGGTGTTCTTGATGGTTCAAGAGTTGAGATGCCCTGTGTGTTATTGTGCCTGGTTTGGCATTTTTCGCTTTACATCATTTGGGTTCGGAAATTCTTTCCCCCCCACCCTCCACCAAGAAATTCTGAACAATTTCTGGAGCAGCCAGAATCTGTCGAGCGCTCAGGTGCATGCCTTTTTTGCTGAGTGTTCAGGGAGTGTGGTCCCAGGAAACCTTTGTCCTGCAAGGAAGAACGCAGCTCTGTGAACGCTCTAGAGCCCAAGTGCTCTGCTTGACCAAAGCCCTGGGCTGGGAAGGTGGGCCTGCTGGGCTGCCACCCACCAGGCCCATCTGGCGCGATTGACCAAGCGTTTTGAGCATTGAAAATGCTGCTGAGAGTGCAGGCGGTGGCGGTGGTCGCCTGGGATTTGTAGAGGGAGCCACCCCGCCCATGCCTGCCTGCAAACGAGAAGAGCGCTCTCTCTCTCTCTCTCTCTCTTGGGAGGTCTAACTTAAAACCGCGCGCAGCTTGCTTCAAAAGCAGACAAGAGTTGGCGATTGAAGTGGCTTGCTGTTGCAGTTGTGCTGAGATTGCGAGCTGTTGGCGCTCATGTTCTTGTGGTGGTGCGTATTCGTCGCCCCGTGGATGCGCCGGGCGTTGCAACGCGGCAAGAGGGAGAGAAAACTTGCGAAATTGCGATCTTGTGTGCTGCCAGGTGCAAGCCCTTTGGATGAGCTTGGGGCCATTCTCGCCGAGTCGCCTGTGGACCCAATTTCAGCAACGCCAGGATTGAACTTGGTGTAGGGGCCGCGTTGGAGCTCAGAGAATTGTCTGGCTTTTGCGGCAGACGAATTGCGTGAAGTTTGGCGTGGATTGAAAATAGCGCGTTGCGTTTCCTTGCGCGACAAGAAGCATGTATTCTTTGATGCAGATGCCTGGCCCTGTGAAGAAAGCCACTGCAGCCCCAATTCCTGCGGAAGAGTGCGAAGCGGAAACTGAAGCGTTGTGCCCAGTGGACCGCTGCTTGCGGGAGCTCTTGAACTGTGCCCTCAAATGAGACTTGTGGCGCACAGGGATTCATTGCCATTGCCGACGATGCTGCTTGTTACCCCAAAGCAGAGTACACAGGCCTATATGACTGCAGTCTGACAGCGTAGCAGAGATTGATGTGGTGGACCGGTGGAAGGCCCCTGCGCTGGCAAAGTGCAATTTCACAACATGTCTAGTTTTGCGCGCCAGCGATGGGCCAAAAACTGCGGTGCAACGTGGCCATGTCGCAGCTGCCCAAGGTAGCTCTAGCTTGAGAACACCGTAAGCAAAAGCAACTTGTTTTCAGTTCTGTCAGGGACTACTCAGCAAACCCGTGTCCGCAGGGCTTCGAATTGATTTCAGAAAACGAATGGCATTGTCAGCCAGCGTCTGAGGACTATGAAGGCCCTTGCCAGGGCCCAGTCGCTTTTGACAACTTCAACGTGGGGATGTTGGAAGAATGGTCGCAGCTCTGCCAAGCACATTGGCCCTGCTTGGGCGTGATGTCTGCAGACATTGAGCGGGAGCTGGATGCTGCAGCTGCTCCTTTATCTTTTCTGGCCAGCGCCAGCCGCGTGGCTGCAACCTAAGCTTGCGGTCTCTTGCCGTCGTCTGCAAGGATGCCCAAGACGCATCGCAGGGAAGTTTGAGGGATGTGCGCGCAACCGGAAACCTCAGAACAAAGGGTTTGGATACTTTGCAGCTCTGCTGCGCAGTGCTATCATGTCAACCTATAACCAGCGCACTCCGATATTGTTGATCAGGCCATATCTATTGTTTGCGCAAGTCAACTGCGGCCCCGGGCGCAGTTCTGCAAGAAAACCAGAAGCTGTCCTTAATGAGGAATTCAATGGGACTTATCCTGTGCTAATATCCGCCCCAAGGTACTGGTTGCAGCCAAAAAGCCCGTGGGAGTTTGTGTAGGATTCTTATGGGCTTGCGCGTAAGAATACCATCCTCTTTAATTCACCCACCCTAGCTGTCGACGCCTATGTTGACTTTGTGTTCTTGATAGATCAAGAGTTGAGTCGCCCTGTGTGTTGTTGTGCCTGGCTTGGCGTTTTCGCTTTACATCCCTTGGGTTCGGAATTTCTTTCCTCCCCACCCTCCACCAAGAAATTCTGAACAGTTTCTGGAGCAGCCACAACCTGTCGAGCGCTCAGGTGCATGCCTTTTTTGCTGAGTGTTCAGGGAGTGAATGCAGCTTTGTGAACGGCGCGGTCACCATCTTGACGAAAGCCCTGGGCTGGGAAGGTGAGCCTGCTGGGCTGCCGCCCAGCAGGCCCATCTGGCAGGATTGATCAAGCGTTTTGAGCATTGAAAATGCTGCTGAGAGTGCAGGTGGTGGTGGTGGTGGTGGTGGTGGTTTGGGTCCACACACTAGGTGGGTTGTGTTGACCTGGGAGTAAGGTAGGTGAATTTGTAGAGGGGGCAGGGAGTGGTGCGCGAAATAGCGAACGTGCTTCCACTGTCAAGCACCGTTTAAGTGCCTTTTAGGATTCGCTTCTTCCGCGGTGTGACCCACTGGTCACTAAAAGTCATAGCTGGTGTTTCTTTTTTGGCAGGGGGGTTTCCCTGCGGGGTGCAGTGTGACCCACTGGTCACTGAGTTTGTCATTGCTGGCGTTTTTTGTTTTTTTTTTCTGCGGGGTTTGGTTGGTGGCCCTGCCAACTTCCAATTCCTTCTGGTGCATGCTTGTGCTTTCCGGCTTCTGTCTGTGGCCTAGGTTCTGTTCACCTTAAGAAATTAGGGGAGAATAGGCAGTGTCGACTGTTGCGTCCGGTATTTGTCAGCTTTAAGCTGATGTGGATTTGTCAGCCTTGATTGAGCTGATGTCAGTTCCTTCATGTCAGCTGACCTGATGACTGTTCCATCCTGGATCCAAAAAGGGCTGAGCGCTGGTGGCCACGGCACGGCGGATGGTGCTGTGTCGAAAGTTTCTGGTTTGTAGATTCTTGTTTTTTGAAGGACCACTCAATGATGTCGGTCGGTTTCTTCACCCTGCGATTGACGGTAGTGGTAGGATCGCCCTTTAGGTGTTTTGGCCACTTGACAATCATGGTTGTTGACCAGGTCTGTAGAGTGTGTGGGCTGGGTTATGCGCGGTGGCCGGAGTGCTACTGGCTTAACCTTCTTCTGTTTGTGGCACTCACACTCACCCTTCTGGTTCTAGTTTTCACGCAGCTGAGCCTGGCTTGTGGTTGTGAAGTGGCAGCTGCGTTGATTGAAATCCCCACCCTCCTACCCCGCATATCTTTTGTAACCCTTTGCAGAACCCAGCGCTCATCAACCCAAAGCCCAGGCGCCTCTTTGCAATGGTTGCACTGCAGCCAGCCAACGCTCAACCCAATTGGTTCTAGTGGCCCCACCAAACCCACCCTCAGCAGCAGGCGCTCCTGTCCTGGTCAGGGACAGATGCTGGTCCAACCACCGGCAGATCCACGCAGCGACACCTTGCGTTGTAAACGCAGAACGGGGTAGGAGCGCGATGGACCTGAAGGTCAGGGTGGGGGAGTTAGGCCTGAAACCTTCGGTCTGTGTTCAAGCATTTTGGCATATTTTGGCGTATCTTAGCAAAATCTTCAATAATCCTTTGCGTTTGCAATTTGAACGCTTGTAAGGAAGCTTTGGCAGCTGAACAGGTGGCATAGCTGCTTTGCAAAACACCGCCCGCGAAGGAGTTCTAGTTGCCCTTTTCTAGGATTGACCGGTCAAAGTGTAAGTTGTTGTGGTCTTTGGTGTTGTCTGGTTTGTTGCTCCAGAGTTGATTTGTTGACTTGAGAAAAGATAGAAGGAGCTGGTCGCACGGTGCTGCGTCAGCATTGCGCCCATTTGTTGGCTTCATGATTGGCGCCGTATATTTGTGCTTGGTTGCGTTGGCAAACGCAGTGGCTGTCAGCCCTTTGCCTCTTGAGCTTCCGAGAGAGGACTTCCATGGGCGAGCCTTTGTACTTGTAGCTGATTATGTTTCTTCACGCCAGGCAGTGATGGATGTGAACAAGGCGCAGTGCCAACGCACCCAGCTAATACCTGCGGCGTTCAATGTGTGAAGAGGCGCCATTTCCAATTATCAACGTGATCGCGGAGGCGCCTGCCCAGAGCTTTCCGGCAAGGCGGCTGGCGCCCACATTGGGCAAGTTGCACGTTGGGCAAGCCTTGGAAGCGGAGATTGCAAAAGTACGGGAACTGGAAAAGGCCTAGGGCGCTGAATTCTCTTTCACCCCTGCAAAAGGCGGCCAATGCTGCCTCTGTGTATGCGAAAACCAAAAAGGCGGTTGAGGAAGGTGTGTGTGGTAGCGCCCAAAGAGTGCAAGTCAAGGGACTTCCTCCACGCAGAGGCAAGGGATGTGTACGCGAGCGTACAACAAACGGGGATTTGCTTGCAATGACTTGTTCCAGTCTGTTGGTTTGACGTTCTGGTCACCATTTTGTTTGAACGCTTGAGTTCAGCCAAGTGGGGTTGCTCATGGACTTGGGCAACGTTTGATGGCGGTTGCGTGAACCTCTGCCACGGTGCTTTGCTTGGCTGTGTCTTTCCCTTTCTTTTGACACCGCCCGCCCTCTCCTTTTTTTGAAAATTCGTTGCGACCTTTTAGGTAAGTTTGGGGGTGGTTGGTTTCCTCCCACTACCCTTGCACGGCTGGTTTGCTGTGCTGGTCCGGGTCGCGTTTCTCCCCACTCCACGATTGCGAGAGTTAACGAAAAGGTGGCGTGTCCGGTGTGCAGGGGGCAATGTACTGAGTACTGCTAATGTGAGTCTTACTTCCGGTTGGGTTTGGTGCTTCACCCTTCTTAACAATGGCTAAGCGCATCCCCACAGTTTCGCAGAACGCTGCCTTGCTGTTTTGGGCAGGGTTGTGCTTACTTCCCCTGTTGGCAGCCTTTGTTAAACTTAGCTGTTGCATCTGTCCGGCAGGGAACCTTGCGCTCGAGTTTCCATGCTAACAGATTGAGCAATTTTCGCGCTGACTGGGTCGCGCCCCTCCCTTCTTCTGTAACTTTAGGGTCTACGCTTGCCACTAGACTCACTAGACGTTTCGGAGTTTAGAGGGCCACGGTGGTCATGGGGTTGCAGAGATTGTAGCGGTTGTCAGCGGTTGGGACGGAGCGCGTTGATGGACTGCCGGATGTTTCAGGCTTGGCGCAGATGGGTCAGCCATGGCGCTGGTGGGCCCCGTCCCCTTCAAAGGAGACGAGACCCACGCAAAGCAGGCGAAGCGATTTGGGGGTTGCGTTTCTTGATTGAACCTTTGGGGGCGAGCTAACTAGGTTGCTAGAGTTTCTAGGTCTTTGGGGTGAGCTAGGGTCATGTGGGTGAGAGCTTGCGCAACTTAGTGTGGAGTGAAAGATCTTCTTTGCAAACTTTGAGCATGTTTCCCTTGGCCTTGCTTGCCTGGCTGCTGGCCAATTATTGCGTCCTGTGCGAAGCAGATCCGGACTTTCCAGCGGTGTTGGCTTATGCACAGTTGCGGTTGGTTTGAGTTTCTGATTTCTCATGGAGCAGGGCATCGAAGCCATTGCCAATAGTGTGCGCAAGCGCTTGGCTTCCTCTCTGCCAGCAGCGCAGACAAAGTCTGACTCTTTGGAAACGTTGAAATCGTCCGCCCGAAAAAAGGTAGCAGAAGGAGTGTGCTGATTGGGTACCAATTGTGCCCGCCACAAGCTGGCAAATTTGAGTGATTGCGGCAGATATTTTGGAAAATATGCAGACGGTTGCTCTGCAGAATGAAGTGGACAATGTTGTTTTCTGGGCGCTCCAAAGGACGTTGTTGCTGCTATGCAAGAACAAACTTTTGACGCTTGTGAATATGTCAGGGAGGCAGCCTTGAAATTATGTCCACGAGACATGACCCGGCGCGTATAGTTGAATGCTGTGTGGCTGACATCGACTTTAAATACTAGCGTGCAAGATGCCCGCATGGTTGGGAGTCGGACGCAGACGGGCTGTGTGCCCCTCCGCCTGGCTACACAGGCGCTCAGGCGTATGAGCTTCCAGCTTTGTCCGCAGCTTCTGCTCAGGCCTGTGCGGGAGGATTGCCCTCAGGGACCTAAATCAATCGACGCTTGAGGCGCGCGGATGTGCGCGCGCGCGCGCGGTCAGCTGCCTTTTCAAGCGGAAGCTGCTCTGCCAGGAGTTTGCTTGGAGGTAGACTGATGTCACGCAACAAGGTAGGTTGGTGGCCTGCCGGCTGGACAGGTGCAAGGCCAATTTTCCGTGCAGAATGAGCTGCAGCAAGGATTTGACTAAGTGTCCGCGCGTGCGCTTGTCAGCATGAAGGAAGTCACCCAATCCAGCGCGCTGAACTCTTTGTGTGGAAGGAATGGGTCGAAAAAGGAGGCGCAGGTTGTCGCCCTTCCGTCGCGGTCGCATTGTTTCGACCTTTACAGGATTTTGTGTGGCCCCAGCGGGATACGCTGGCTTCTGCAGTCCGTTGATGGATTTCAGCGGTCATTCAGCAGACGGCAAGATGCGCTTGGCTGCTTCGTGTGGTTTTCAGTGGCCCTGCGCTGCCCGCGCAAGTGTAGGGTCTGGCCGAGTGAATGAAGGTGTGTCTGGGCGCAATGGACCACTTTGAACATCTCGTGGAAAATCAGCCCCAAGAGGCTTGCGAGCGCAACAATGAGGATGTGTACTGTGGGATGGCTCGCGTTTTATGCTTGTTGTTGGTGGTGTTGGGTGAACCCGGCGCCGCAATCTGACGATTGCCCCAACTGCAAAGAAGCGTTGCAGGGATACTCTGCATAAGGGAATCGCTCCACACCCCAATCCCCTTCCAGTTGAACATGTTGTTCCTTGAGTTCAGGTGCTGCCTTTTGTCTGAACAGGTGTTCTTTGTTCAGGAACCGCATCCTTACTTGCACCCTGCCCACCCGCCCCAAATGGGAGCTTAGGAGAGTATTGGACCATCCCAATGGATGGTTGTCAGGAAATGAGGGTTGGTGCCAGGTCTGAGGTGCTCCCAGTCTGGCACCGCCTCGTGGAGTTGTCGCCAAAAGCCATGAGCGCTGTTTTAGAAGAGAGGGTTTGGGCTAGGAGCGATAAGTCTAGTGGCTTGCCACCAAACCCATGTTGCTTGCAGCTTCAGCGCATGGAAGTCTTGAATCCTGAACATGACTTTGCGCGCTGCAACCCCAGGTGGCTGGCGGCAGTGCGACCGTTCCAAAAAGACGTGGGGGTGTACACTGGGGTGGGGCTGGATATGGCCAGCGCACACCCAAACCCTAACGCTACGCCCTCTATTTACGCTTTGAAGGTCAATATCGAGGTTTGTGATCTTATGCTTTGTGTGAGCAGCATCAGTGCCTGGGTTGGCCGCCCACCCACCCCTACTTGTTGGTGTGTATGTCTGGCCCAAATGCCTGGCTGCTACCCTGTGTTGATTCACGCAGTGTGCTTCAGGAGTGCAGGGTGCAGCTAGTAGGCTGCTGGGGCCGTTTGGGATGAGGAGCGCTGGGTTTGGGGAGGGTTTGCCGATGTCTGGGGTTGGTGTCGTGGGTTGGCACCTTTCTGACTTCGTCCATTGTTCTGAATGCTTATGTCTGTTGTCTGGCGAAGCTGAAAGCCCTTTTGTTGGGGGCGCGGGTCGAACCGTAGGGATCCGGAGGGGCGAAAAGAGGGATCTGTGGAGTCCTTGTTGGGTTGTTCTGTTTGCTTGCAAGTAGGACTTAAACATGTCAGGACACAGAACGTTTGATGTTGCAGCTGTGTGGCCTGAGCACAGTGGTCAGAAACCGGGGTAGTCCGGTGTGCAACTGCGGGGGCCGCCCAAAATTTTTCGATCGCCCGCCCTTGCCCGATCGAAACTTTGGGCATGGGGGTCCTTTTGTCAGCGCTTGGCTGATGGGGTTTGTCAGCGCGTGCGGCTGATGTTGGCTATGCAGGTTGTAGCCAGGTGGTCAGTGTAAAGTATTTACAGGCTGGCCGACCTTTCCACCACCTCTCAAAAGAAAAAAGGGGGAGAAGTTGAGTGCAGGGTTCGTGCGAGGTTCTTTTCTGTGTGTTCAGGGTTGGACTCTGTAAGATCCCGCCTAACTCATCTGTGCCTTGTCAGGTAGAGTTTGCAGTGAACAGGTGTTGGTTGGCAGGCAGCGAGATCGACGCAATGTGATTGTGTTGGTGATTTGCGCAGATCTGTGGGCCTCATACCCCTTTTGGAGAGTGCTGTGATGGGGTGGCAGGCGCCCAACGAAAGGGGATTTGTTGGCAACGGCTGACCAGTGAACTGGATAGGAACCGAGGTGGCCAATTGCCCCTCGGCAAGCCAGGGGATCTTGGAACTTTCAAGTGGGAGTGTTCGGCTGGTCAGGTCTGGAGCACACTGGCGCTTGGGATTGCCCCAGGCCTTCTTAGGTTCTTTGGCCGGGGGTCCGGTTGAGTTTGTTTGTTTCTCCCTCTGGCCTGGTTTGGGTTCAGGCCTCGCCTGGGTTGGGGTTTGGAGCCTTCTTGGTTAGATGGCTGCAGGGCCTAGCGTTGCGGCAGAGGAGGGTTTGTGTGTGTGCCCCTTGAAATCACAACGATCCTGTCGGAGTGTGCCGATTCTTTTAAGTTTTTTTTTGCAGGGGGACCATCCATGTGCTGTGAGAGATGGTCCAACGAAGCGGCCACAGTACATGCGGATACCGGGCCTGATCAGCCAGACGTACCTGCAGTTTTACTTGAGAAATTTCCTCGCGGGCCCTCTTTGTAACTAGAACAAGAAGTCCAGCCTTTGCACCGGTTTACTCTTGGCAGTCACGCATAGGGCTTGGGAATTGCCCAGCGGGCAAGCTAGGGGATCTGAGAGCGTTCAAGTGGGGGACTGGTCTTGGTGGGTCTTCCCCTTAAGGGTTTCTGTTGTAGGTTTAAAAGAAACCAAGGGTGAACGCTCATGTTCCTGACCAGGTTAGTATCGGCGACAGGATTGTTGCCTTCGCCAGGGGAAACTGGTTGGGTTTTGGCTCCCACCCACCTCACCCCGCCAAAACCAAGCGGGGGGGACGGCGTTTGTCAGCAGCAGGCTGATGGGTCAGCCTTCCATGGCTGATGTTCCCAAAGGCGTGAAATGCCTGACTTTGTTCCAACTCCAGAAGCGAGAAAACAAAGAGCACCGGTGTCCGTTGAGTCGAACGGGGAGGGCGATCGGCTTTTGGTTCTAAGTTTGTAGGGTGGGCGGTTGTTTCTTCTTTTGGTGCCACGCAAACGCGTTGAGATCCCTGGTTTCGACTTGCAGATGTGAGCGGACGACGTCATTCTGTCGATCGATCGATCGATGGTTTCCTTTAGATTTGATGGCCACGCTGAACTTGATGGACCTCCGCTCCCTTTTCAGGTTTCCTTACCTGTACTGGGTCCTGGCCCCAAGGCGTATCACCTAGCCAAAGGCGTGCCAATGTTGCGTGGCCTTGCGGGTTAGCTATCCCAGCGACATGTTCTAGTTTGTTTTTATTCATGTTCATCGCGCGTGGCCATGGGGTTTTGATATCCCTGCCATATGTTTGTAGTCTTCTCATATCAACATCAACCCTTTGTTTCCATGGGATTCGCTATCCGGGTCGTTTGTTTGTAGTCTTGTTGTATTTATGTCACTGGTGTGTGGCCATGGGTGTTCACTATCCCAGGGGGCTCATGATTTTTTCTTTCGAAAGGAATTCCAATGGTGGCTCACGTCCTGACCTTGCGTGAACAGGTCGCGCAGAGGCGGTCTGTTGAAGGTTCGTTGGTGTTGCTCGCGCGGAGGTCGTGCGAGGCCGCGCAGAGTACCAAAAATGAACCCAACAAAAGAACAAATGATGAAGATTTTCTCGTCAACCACAGCGCAGGAGAGTGAAGTGTGTAACCCTGGGGAGTGCAGGCGACCGGCGTGCACGTCTATGGACGTGCTAGAAAGTAGGCTCTTCTTAAAAGCAACATGCCCAGTAAACCCTTCGTTTGATTCCTGCAATGTATGTTACAATTATGTTGAGGCAAGTGTTTTTTAGGTTTTGGGGTTCGTTACGCATGATGCGTGACCATGGGGTTCTTCAAAGTTTTTGCGCCTTTTGTTGTCCCAAACTTGCTTTTGGTTTTGCTGCTGTGCCATAGCGTTTCTGTACTCAATGGTGATATGAAAAGATCTCAAGTAAGATGCGCCTGTGATGGCGTGGCCATGGGGGTTCCATGCCTGAACATCATCGCGCCGATGCTTTCACGATGCTTGCACCGCTGTCAAGTCAGCGCGCGTAATCATAAGTGTGTCTGGCCTCGCGCCAGCCCAGGGTGAGTCCGCAGAGTGCCCCCTGTGGACCTGTTGAAGGGGGGTTTGTCGAACGTATCCCCTGCCCGGATACAAAGCTGCTCACAGCGAGCGTAGGTGGCCTAGGCCGAGAGAACTCAGATGATTTTTGTCGATTTCTTAAATTCCAAGCTGGCTCATGCCCGCAGCGGCCCAAGCTGGCTTAACGCCTCAACGTGGTCAGAGCGACCAAAGCATGTTTTGAGGATCTTTGGAACCTGTCGGATTCTTAGGTGCGCACGCATCGTGCACACTTTAACAAGGCAGGTCTTCCTAGGTCGCTGTAATGTAATGAGGTTTGGCTTCATCGGTTCCCGTCCCCTCCATTTGGTTCCCTTTTCATCCTTTCCCCTTCCCTTCACACACTTTTTTTCTTTTTTCTTTTCATGTCTTCCCTAGCTTCATGTCCTTTCATCTCACTCCTTTCTTTCTCTTGCGCGCGCAACGGTCCGGGCCTTAGTTTGTACGCGCGCACCCACTGTACAATTAGGTCTCAGGTCGCCCAGGTTCTGATAATGAGGTTTGGCTCACTGTTTGTCCCTGTGCATCTGGTTCTTTCTTGGGAATGCAGGGATACTCTGCATAAGGGAATCGCTCCGCACCCCAAACCCCTTCCAATTGAACATGTTGTTCCTTGACTTCAGGTGGTATCTTTTGTCTGAACAGGTGTTCTTTGATCAGGAGCCGCAACTTTTCTTGCGCCCTGCCCACCCGCCCCAGATGGGAGCTGTGGTGAAAGGCGCGAAGTAATGCGAAGCCTTAGGAGTCATTGCACCATCCCAATGGATGGTTGTTTAGGGGA
>CAXAMN010022507.1:3304-26681 GCA_963970005.1 Durusdinium trenchii | reverse complement strand
CAAGTCGCCACTTCTCATCTTCCAGCTCCACAGCTACTCCGCGTACTAAAGTTGTACTACGCAGTCGCCAGTTCTCAGCTTCCAGCTCCACAGATTGCTCCGCGTACTAAAGTTGTACTACAAAGTCACCAGTTCTGAGCTTCCAGCTCCCCAGCTACTCCGCGTACTACAGTTGTACTACAAAGTCACCAGTGCTCATCTCCCAGCTCCCCAGATACTCCACGCCTCTCGCCCGCATTTCGCGCACTCGACACGCACGATCTCCGCAGAGGGTTGCGCGGGCAGCCGGCAAATCCCCCTCTCGCCTGCATTTCGCGCACTCGACACGCACGATCTCCGCAGAGGGTCGCGCGGGCACCCGGCACATCGCACTCTCGCCTGCATTTCGCGCACTCGACATGCACGATCTCCGCAGAGGGTTGCGCGCGGACCGGACAAATCGCACTCTCGCCTGCGTTTCGTGCACTCGACACGCACGATCTCCGCAGAGGGCTTGGCGCGCAGCCGGCAAATCGCACTCTCGCCTGTATTTCGCGCACTCGACACGCACGATCTCCGCAGAGGGTTGCGCGCGGACCGGACAAATCGCACTCTCGCCTGCATTTCGCGCACTCGACACGCACGATCTCCGCAGAGGGTTGCGCGGGCAGCCGGCAAATCGCACTCTCGCCTGTATCGACACGCACGATCCCCGCAGAGGGTTGCACTTTCGGTTGACGCTGTTCGTCCCGCCCTCCGCCTTTAAGAGAGAATTTATAAAGTGGGGAAATGTTTTTTCATTAGGACATCTCCCGTGCTAGTCAAAGCATGCTTGCGTACCCATCACTTGTATACTTACACTGCGTGCTTGCCGAGTGTCAGTGTGTATGTGTAAGTGTCAATGTCGAAGTGTCAGTGTATGTAGTGCGACTGTAGTGGAAGTGTCAGTGTGTAAGTGTAAGTGTCGAAGTGTCAGTGTTCAAAGGATTTTCCGGAAGAACCCTTCGCAATGCTTTCGGGAAAAATCAAAACATCCTGAACCCAAAAACTGCAGGGCAAGGCATCGATTCCTTCCTGCAATGTCACCAGGTTGGCCGTGACACTGGGGCGCCCCCCCTCTCAGGACACTCAGCCTTCCAGATAAACTCTCAAGGATCGTTTGCTGACTTTGCGGATGCCTGCAGTGTGAGATCCAAAAAATCATTTCTTTGGGACAACGCGAGGTCAGCATCCTCTGAACCGTGTCCATCATGGACTGCTGATACTCCAAGATCCAGCGTCCTCGTCACCGTCACTGGCGACAGTCCTCAGCTTGTAGGGCCTCTTCTGAGAATGACTCGGGTCCTTCAGCCTCATGGGTCATGAATGCATTGGCCTCATAGGTCTGTGTGTGTCTTGAGGAGGTCTTTCCTGAGTGTATCTGCGGGAAAAATTGCTCCTCAGCAGCAGCCTCTGTAGTCCAGTGATCTGGACGACGCAGCAATCAACCGCTTCTTGTCTTCGGCACTCAGAGCAGAATTCCTCAACAGGATGGGGGCCCTGAACTCATCTCATCCCTCCGCTCAACAACTCCTCAAACTTATGATCATGCCGTAGATTGCTCGATCGAACCTCTCGAACTTGCTCTCCATGTTGGATTTGCCCCAGATTCCCCCCAGCTGGCCTTGACTCCTTCTAGAGAGTTCACTCAAAGAACCCTCGGATCCAATCGGGACACCCTCTGAAATGCAAACCCTTCACACATGCTGCGGAGGCCAAAGCTGGGCGAGAAACCCAACCTTCCTTGTCCAATCTGTCAGGCCAGCTTCACCAGGCTTAGACTGTGGCAGCTGACTCCAAGGTAAGCAGATCTGGAATCAGCGGGATCTGTTTCCTGCTTTCCCTCCCTGGAGCCGCTCTTCTGTCTTCTCAACGCTGTCCAGCGTTCAACTGACGAATCAATGTATGCAATGTAAAAAAAGCCAACTCAACTGAGCAACTTGTGCAATGACCGGCCAGCAATGTATCAATGCCCAAGGCTTTGCGCAATGCACGACGCACCCAACCAAGGCAGCCTTTCAAGCTTGCCCAATGATCGACAACCGAGCCCTTTAGAGCGGAACTCCGCGACCAATGTGGGTTTACCACACTGGTAGCCACACCAACAATGGCTGCAAAAATGCTGTTTTCAGCCGCCTCTGCCTGAACGATCGTTGGTTTTCCGGAACTTTCGGTGCCTCACCGACTGCTATGCGGGACAAGCCACCACCAAAGGCCCTCCCTCAGGCCACCCATCGTCCTCGTGCCTCTCATGGGCTACGGAAGGGAACATGGTGGTTCCTCAGGTCAAGTCCATGTTTTGACATTCACAACATGCATACATACATACATCCATACATACATACTTACTTGCATTGCATTGCATTGCATTACGTTACATTACATTACATTACATTACATTACTTACTGACATGACATGACATGACATGACATGACACAACGCATAACACACATGGAGGAGTTGCTACCCTCCCTCTACACTACCCCTCCCCCTCAAGGAAGGCCTGAGCACCTAATAAGGCCTTGCTAGTTACTGTGTAAGCGCTATTCTTAGCCCTTTTCAAGGCCTCTCTTGCAAAATGCAAAGTCACTAGCTCCACGAACCCACCAGCTCTCAGAGCATGGTTGGCCAGGGGAGGGCCAGTTCAGCGGGGACCACTTCACACTTCCATATACCATAACATAACACAACATACATTGAATACATTGCATGCGCTTAATGCATGCGTGCAGGCATGCATACAAACAATACATCACAATAGAATACAATACCAAACCTTACGTTACGCACATTACATTACACACTACACTACATTCCATACATACCAATACAAATGCACACTAATACAACACATACTACACATGATTTATGTATACGTTTGTTCTGCCTATATTGTGTCCATCCGGTCAAACTTCAAGTTCCAGGCAGTGTTTCCCGCCCTCATCGGGCGGTGGTGCGGCTGCGACTGTCCTGGAGCTGAGCGCTCAGCGCGAACCGGGGTGGCTTTATGTCTTCTGGGCCGGACAACGGGTGTTGACAACTTTGTGTTCTTTCACCCCGCCACAAGGGCCAGTCTCCAAAGTCAGAGTCCTCTACTAAAATCAGAAGGGCATGATGAAGCATGAGTTCCTGCTGTTTCAGGTGGGCCTGCCTGAAAAGGGTGCAAAAGTGATACATGCTTGCTGGATTCAGTCAACAGGCAAGGAATCGAAGTCTCCATCCTTTGGTCCAAGTGCCAAAGGGGCAATAGCGCTATCAGTGACGCTTAGCGGAGGTGCGCCGTTTGCTAGTTGAAAACTACCCCAATTCCCGTCAAGAAGCAGCCGATAGAAAAACAGGACAGTGGCTGTCCGAAACGTGGTCGCTAAACCTCTCTGAAATTTGGCTTGCACCCCTTAGAACATAACTTTGTGTAACATCCATGCTCCTCTCGCTGAAGAAATGCTCCATGCTGGGTGAGCCACTGGATTTGCACGGCCTGTTTTCACTCTTCTGCTAGGGATTTACCTGGAGCCTTACCAGTTCTGACTCAACACAGGATTCTGCGAGTAGTGTGGGACCTGTGTAGGCTCCAAGTAGGAGAGAGTTTAACTGCCCTCCCGCAAATCTCACACATCCACATCTCCTTCCTTCATCCCGGTGGAGTTTCACCCACTCTAGAATTTTTCCGAACTTGTTTTACAATTTGTTTAGAGTGAACATTCTGCCATAAGTTCGTTGGCTGATTCTGAGGGCAAGAGTTGTAGGTCATCTCCGCAAGCCTAAGTTTACAACTTGTACATCTGAAGGAAGCATGTTGAAAAACAGGAATTACTCACATTTCATGGAACAATATGGGTTCATAATCTTCCCCCACTCTCCACATGCAGCTCCAGCTCTGCTGGACGTGGCGAAATGGGAGGCTCAATGCTAGGTGAGCCAATCAGCGGTGTAGTGGAAGAATGCCAAGTTCAGAGCTGCCCAAACCACATAATTAAAAGAACACACCCCCTGCTCAAGAAACCGCATCCCTAAAGGTTCTGTTCGACACCGTCCGATAACGATACGGAGAGTCTGCATCACTCCAATATAAATCCACATTCCCATCAATGATCTTTGGTCTGTGTTGCTTTGGAGTGCTCCAAAAATGCCGGCATTCTCCTTGTAGCTTCGAATTCGAGTGCCATGCTTCTGGTTCCGCAGCGGCGAAATGAACAAAAGGCCTCCCTGTCCTCCTGATTGGGACACCACCAACAACAAGGGGTCGAAAAAAGGGTAGTTGCCATTCAACAGGTTGCCGTGCAAACTAACTAGCTGCTAGCTGGGCTGAAAGGGATGGTCGTTGCCCCACGGTTCCAGTTCTCAAATGATCCACAGCCAGAACAAACACCAGGAAACCCGGTTTGAAGGAACACGCCATCCAACCTTGGAAGGGCAGGCCTTTGGCGGAAAAACCCACAGGATCAAACCACAAACCCCGAGAACCAGAATCCGACGAGCTGTTTTTCTTTGAAAATGTCCACGGAGGGGTTTGTGTCTTGCCTCGGGACGTTGCATGGTGTGAGGCTCTGGCCCCTGCCCAACTCAGAAGCTTGTGGTCGCGAACAAACCTTTTACCATTCGGTGCCAAACTTTCCACGAAATAGGTGGATGTTCCACTAACAGAAGCAAAACGATCAAAACGGTAGTTTGTGAGATTTATTGAGTTACCACCTCAGAACAAACAGGCGCGGAAAATGCGACACCAAAGGATGGATGCGCAGGCGTCGAATTCGTCAAGCTTGGCTTGAAAGCAGGCTTCTTTGATCAAAACCCGCAGGAAACTGGATTTACGAGACTTCTCGATGTAGCACAATTCTAGCTTCAACAAGCCTAATTTGCTTCTTACATGCAGTTTTTTCCTCTCTCTCTCTCGTTCTCTCTCTTTGACTCATGCAACGAAAAACATCGGCAAATGCCATCATGCCCTGGTTTACTCCAGTCTTGCACAGCCACGAGGCCCAACGCGCTCCATGGGCGGCTCCGACTCACTGCGGATCACGGCACGAGATCCTTGGTCGCTTTTGTCGTCGGTTGCGAAAAGAGGAACAGTTGAGAAAAAAGAAGAAACACATGCTTTTTCCCCAAGCAGGGTGTCCACACTGAGGGGTACTTACGGTAAGTTTAAAAGCCCAGGTTCAATCAGGGTGCTCTCTGAGCGCCCTTGTTTTGGCTGCGCAGGCTCGCACAAAAGTTCCGTGCTGAAATCTCCAAACGCAATTTCTCTGCGCAGGGTCGCGCGAAAAGCTGGCTGCGGGAGGGTGCTTTGACGGAGGTGTGCTCTCGCCGTGCGCATTTTCAGACTTGGTGACCAGTTCTCATGACAGGCGAAAGGGAAACCTCGTGAATTCGTGGCAGGCGCAGTGCTTTGGAGACGGTGGTGGTCTTTGGCGTGGTCTGTTTTCGTGGCAGGCGCAGTGAACTGTGACTTTTGGACATGTGGCTCGATGTCAGAAATCGTGGCAGGTGCGGTACTTTGTGGACCTTGAAGTGCAGATTTCGTGGGAGGTGCAGCACTTTGTGGATCTTGAAGTGCAAGTTTCGTGGAAGTTGCCGTGCTTTGTGGACCTTGAAGTGTAAATTTAGTGGCAGGTGCAGTTCTTTGTGGACCTTTCCCGGCTTGCGAACCCCCATCCACCACCATCAGCACCCGCCACCATCACCACCAACACCAGGATCTTCACCTTCATCACCGCCATCACCTCTCTGGACCCGAATGCTTCTAGATTTGTAGACTTTCTGCTGCTACACCTCTAGACCTCAAACACACTGTTTGGGGTCTCTTGCCGGGATAATTTTTCATTTTTACTTTTTCTTTAGACCTTTATTATTTTCTCCTTTTTTCCAGAAAAACAGGGACGAAAGAAACAGGGACCACCAACAATTTAGCACCACGAACATTCCTCCACTGGGTATGGTTTCATGGTTCTGGTGATTTGGTGGTTTGGTGCTACTATGTCACTATGTGCTGCTCCAAGTGGATTCCTGGACACTTAGAAGCAACCCACACGAGACAAGTCATCGTTTGTTCAGTCTCCTCCCAACCTAGACCCTTCAAAGCGAACGCATCACTTTTCTCGGGATGCCATAGGCATGGGGGCATGACACCCTGAGTCTGGTCAAAATGATCAGGCAAAGCTTTGGCGGCGAAACCCCGGTTCCGAACGGTTATCTCTTCACGAGGCCGTAACAGAACACTTGGTGACCAAAGACCTGAGCAACTGGAATTCACTTCCGGAGTACCCCACCATCATTCGAGCGAATGTTCGCTTTGAACAAACGCAAAAACTCAAATGAGTCTGTACGAATCATACGAACACAAGCCGGGCGCAGCCTGGCCTAGCCTGAGCGCCTCCCTGCAGCTCAGGCCACAGGGAGGGGTGGGTGCTCAAACCTGGCGTTCGCCGCACGTCTCTCGCCAAAATGGCAGCGTCGTACGACGAGTGATATCTAAAAATTCATTAATGAAAAATCTTCAGTTGAACAAGGAAACTGAACAGCTTGCTATTAAGTGGCTTCCATGTTCCAGCCAACCTACCGACAACAAGGAACCCACTTAGAAGCAACCCACACGAGACAAGTCATCGTTTGTTCAGTCTCCTCCCAACCTAGACCCTTCAAAGCGAACGCATCACTTTTCCCGGAATGCCATAGGCATGGGGGCATGACACCCTGAGTCTGGTCAAAATGATCAGGCAAAGCTTTGGTGGCGAAACCCCGGTTCCGAACGGTTATCTCTTCACGAGGCCGTAACAGAACACTTGGTGACCAAAGACCTGAGCAACTGGAATTCACTTCCGGAGTACCCAGGCCCCTCACTTCGCACAAGAACATTTTAACCACTCACGAGACAGGGTTGCGAACGAGAGCACTCGGCCAACGAGCAAGGACCGTCTTCCAGCCGACGTGTTCACCACGCATCAAGTCATCTCTCGAGGGCGCATCAGCCGGATTGGCATCTGTTGCGACCCGATCTATGAAGACTCGAATCTGGAGCTCTCGAACAAGATCCCAAAATACCGAAATGAGCAGGCAGAGATCTTCTCTTGAAGAATACCCTTTTATCAAGGCCGACTCAACGACTTCGGAATCTACGAAAAGTAAAAGGTCTGAAAAACGAAGGCGATCGGCAAAAGTGGTCAAACTCACGATCGGTGCAATCATCTCCACTGGAATGATCTGCGCCTTTCGAACAAGCCACGTCTCCTTCAGCCTCTGTGGAACGACCTCAGTGAACTGAAGAGGATCCATGGACCTGCGATCAAAAAGAACAGCGCCTATCCGATCGGGTTTCACATCGACTTCTCTGGGGTCAGGGGAGAACCCATCCGTGAACAGGACAGCGTCTGCTCGTTTGTCTGCACAGAAATCGATCGTCCTGGGTGGACCCTCACGAATCAAGATCAGCCACTGTTTGAGCGACTCTTGCAAAGGTCTGTCCAAAGAGAAACGATCGTTTACCGACACTCGAGCGTACTGTCTTTCCGAGATGGTCTTAAGAAAAGCCCTCCCCGTCTTGCCCCAAAGCTGGCTGGCTCCAAACATGAGCTTACCTTTTAGCTTACCAGCATGTCCTGGATCCAGCGTTCCCGAATCAAGGATTGCTTGCAGCTCTTCAACGAGCTCAGTCTTTCGATCGGCCTTAATCTCCAGGATCCAGTCGTCTAGATTATATGTCACACCGAGACTGGTCGGACGAGAGGTCAGTTGCAGCTTCTTGGCATCAAACCTTGCACCCAACATCCAGTGAACACTGACAGACGTCTGGAAAGCCGATTCGATCGATTCGACTGGCTCGAACCCATACTTGTCGTCATAAAAGTTGAAGGCTTTGAGATTGAACAATTTCAAAAGAATTTCGTTGATAGCAGCCGAACGGCGGTTGTAGTTGTAAACTGCCGAAACAAGGCCGAAGGAATGACCAACCATGATGAAGAACACTGGTACACCTCGAGAGGGGTCCTTCAAGCATATGACACTGAATTTACGATGGTCAGGGCGAATGGCCACTTGCCGATAGGCCCCACCCGGCCAGCTTCGAATCAGGCAGAGCCGATCTGAGACACCTGAGAGCCGCTACGTTCACATCAGTCGAGGGCAATTGCAATTTTTCAGTGATCACTGTTGTCTGGTTGATCAAGTTAGTGGTGGCGCTGTCGCACCCCCGAACCTTATTCTTTTGAACAACTTCAAATCTCTGGGTTGGGATCCAATCATCACACTTCAGGAAGTTCGAAACCTCTTGACAAGAACCGAACGGCCCAAGGGTCGAACCCTCCTGAACGTCCTCCAAAGTGGCGTCCCAAATCTTCTTTAAGTTATCCGACACCGGGACACCTTGCACTCTAGAGACAATTTTTGAACGAATCTCCCAGGCCCTTGAACAAGCATGTTGAACCGAAACTGTCTGTTGGGGCTTGTCGAACGGCGGCCAACGACGCGAACGAGCAATTGGACCAACGATCGGAAACCCTTGCAGTAGAAGATCCGGTAGGAACCTGTCGATCGAGTCGCAGGCTTCCAACATTTCGTAGTACAGAGCAACGTGACAACAGGCGCCGAGTTGGCACGGTTGATCATCCGGCACTCCGCGAAGCAAGGTCCTCAGCGCCGGATCCGAAACGGCCCGGAGCAAACGATCGGTCGCAGGCAAAAGTTCGAAAGCCCTGGCCTCCCACTTGGACAACACTGTCATGCGAGTGGCCACAACAGAAGACACATTCTGAGCTAAGTTGTTCACTGCACGCTTCATGTCTTGATCAAGTTCGACCTCCTCACTCAATGGATGTGCAATCTGAAGTGCCCAAGCGATAGCTACCCCGGGTTCCGTTTCGACATGGAGCAGTGGCTTAAGAGCACCACGTTTGAGCTGGTAGCCTGAGGCCTCGGCCTTCAGTGCTGAGAGGGCCTGACGATGCTCCTTCCAACGGAGTGGTTGCCCGAGCGGGCGCTTTCTGCTGGGGGTGGAGAGCCTGAAGCTCTGCATGAACTGAAGGCCACGGTCCGGCCAAATCAGCCGCACCGCTTGTGCAAAGCGTTGACAAAGCTGATCCGGATAGACTTGTGCCAACTTCGTGCGAAAAACGAGCTTCTGGAAGAACTCGGACCACACCTTACCTTTGAGCACTTCATGCACATGAGATCCATCACAACGAACTGTCAATGCGAGCAGGCAAGCGTGCGACACAAGTAGGGTCGTCGGCTTCATGGACGGAGCCCCAAACATGCACTGATCAAGCTCAACCAACCACGCACGGGCGCGCCGAAGCAACGAGCGAATGGCCGGCACTTGCCAGAGCAAGCTCTTAAGGGGGTTCTCGATTGAGAAATCGCCACCTCTGGTGAAGACTGCCAAACATGCTTCGACAGACCTTGCAACGAACAAGTTCCCCAAGAACACAAGGGCAGCATTCTCAGCCGAAAGTGAGCTCAGACCCAGCGGCTGGGCCGCCGAGCGTAGAGGGGGTGGCCCCCCGTCAGCCTTACGAGCCGCTGAAAATGTGTTACATGGCGTGCCACAATGGACGAAACGAACCGCTCCTGCGCAGATCAACTCCATGACAAACGACCATCGAGCTTCATCAACAACATCAAATGGTGTTGGCACTTCCGAGCAGATCGTAACATCGATCGGTGGCAAGGTGGGCACACCACAAGCACGCATGGCCTTGGTGAGGCTGGCAGTTCCTGAAAAGATCTCCAAGAAGAAAGGTCCGGCTGCACACACTTGAGCGACATCTCTGGGCACGTCAACCCATGACAGCCAAGGCGAGCAAGAATCAGACACTTTCAGTTCTGGATCCAAGACTTCATGCGTGTCCGGCGGCTCGACCTGTTGTGGAAGAGGGGGCTGAGCCGGGGCCCCCTCTTCTCTTCGAGCAGTGCTTCAGTGGTTCGCGTGCCACGAGTGCTCCTTGCCGCACTCGACGCACAGATGAGCACTCTTACACTGATCACCAAAGCGACAGCCTAACGAACAGTTGAACCAAGCACACCGTTTCTTCCCTTGGTATTTGAACGAGTTGATCTTGTTCCACTCTGCAGCTGGGACACGAGCGTCCTTCTTGGAGTGATCCTTCTCTGAACGAGCCTTCAGATGGTCACGAGCAGCTTGGAGAGTCTTCTTGGCTCGGTCACGTGGAGCTTTGTTCTTCTTGGCCCGAGTCGAGGGCGACTTCTTGGTCGGCGACTCCGAGCGATCACGCTTGAGCGGTTTCCGCGCTGGCGTCACTGGAGCTTGTTGATGATGAATTTGCTTGAACTTCTCAAGCTCTGCACTCGACCGAGCATCGTTCCACAACTGCTTGTGGTGATTCAACACTTCGACCAAGGCTGAGGAGAACGTCGGAAATTGTTTGCGCTGATCAGCGTTCAAGCGATAGACTTTCTTCCGAGTCAACGGACAACAGCAGGGCCAAGCCATGATGATCATGCCTCCATTCTTCAAGTTCCGACAGGTAACGTAAGGGACCTGCCGCATGTGAAAAGTCACAAATGTTGAGGTACTCAAGAGCAACAAAGAAGGCATGCAACTTATCCATGACATGTGACTCGGATGCTGCAGCAGCGGGTTGATCAACGGTCACAACACGAATCAAATCCTCGGCATTCTTAGTCAGACCACTCTTTTGGACGATCGTCTCACTTCGGGTGCGCATCTCGCCAACCTCGTAAAAGGGCACAGAACCGTGCACGCGGAAGTCTCTTTGCAAACGTTCGACTAGCTTCCGATGAGGCTCACGATGGTGCGGCAAGAGAACGTCCGGATGTCTGACCACGAACTGCTCGCGAAATTCTGCATGATCATCGCCTGGGATTTCAGGAACCTTCGAGGGATCCTCCTCCATCTTTGCCCGACGGGCGGCGAAGTGTTCTTGCAGAGATGAACATGTCTTCCAAACAGCTGCAATCGAGGTCAGAGCTAACTCCTGTTCACCTGCAGATGCTCCAAGAAGGGCATCGTCAGCCACGATCGTCCTGACAGAAGCCTTCACTGCAGCGATAGTATCTCCGAGCATAGCAAACGCCTCGACAGTCAGGAGCTTCTTGTCCGCGAGCAGCCTACACAAGGTCTGAGGCAGTCTTTGTCGGCCAAAAATCTGGCGCAAGGCCAGCTCGGGCATAGCATCCGCTGCGTAAGTGGTTCGATCGACCATGGCTTCCTCTCATCCAGTTTCCTATGAAAAAGAGTTCGAGCATGAAAAACTCCGATCGCCCAATATTCCGTGCGTCCGGCCCAACGAGTCCCCCCTCACACGTACTGAAACATGCCTGGAAGGCCTGCTCCAGGTGTGGGTGGCGCCGAGCGCGTAGACACCTGATGGAATGAGGCGACCTCAGAACGAGCCTTGGCGCACGCTTTGCAGAGCACGCTCATCTGGCAACAGATCGCCCACAGACGAGCAGTCCAAAAGAGCGAACTTGTTGCAAGCGGTGAACTCTTCGTTGTCCCGTGAAGTACAGTGAAACTTGTATTCATTGGACGAGCCGGCGCTAGGCTTCTTGATGAAGTATTCGACCCCGTGCAAGTCCGAGTCTGGTGCATCCATGAGCAGTGTCTCTGAATCTTCCTGAACTGGATGACTTTCCTGAACAAGGTCTTTCACGAGCTGCTTCACCATCAGAGCCGGAACTGACGAGCGGTTCCGTGTATACTTCAGGACGAGTGGTCCTGGGTTTTTCCAGTTCGCCTGGAGCCCAATCTCTTCAGTTGTTCTTCCCGCATGAACAGCGGCATCTAACAGCGTCACCCTACATGAATGCATGGTGAACTTAGAGATGCTAGTTGCACAACGAGACTGAGTAGTCTTGTCGAGGTGAGACGAACCGTCCACAGCTTTCCGGCTCAAAAACTTCATCCACTGCAACGATCGTGTGAGAGAAGGAGGCTCCATTCTGAAAGTCTGCTGTGTATTCAGCTCAGGCATCCAAAAGTCACGATCGGTTTCAAGGTGGGATTGAAAAAGAGCCCAATGAGTTTTGAACCATGAGGCGTCTCGGAACCCGACTTTCGGAACGAGTCCCTACCTTCTTTCTTTCCACTTTTGTCTGCCAAGCCACTCCGAACAGGCCTTTATCTGCGAGATGCAGTTCACGCGGCTTCACATGGATCCCGTCATCGAAACGCAATGAAGCGAAAATCAAACATAAGACCCACCACATGAAAAGCCTGGCCGCTTCGGGGTTGGCCCGTGACACCACAAACTCCTCCACCTCACCAACCACCTCGAGCGGAAAGGGGATAGCCTCTTTGAGGGTCTTTGCACGATCGCTCATCACCGATGCCTGAAGCGCCTGAAACTGATGGGCCTCGAAGTCCGGGGAGTCGATCGCGAGTCGCGCGCAGACCCACTTCACTGCAGCTCGAAGGGTTGGGAGAACGGAAGGTCCACAAAAACGATCGTTCAAAAATAAACAATACTTCAAGATCTTGTCCATGGTCAGGGGGTAGAGAGGCACGTCCAAAGCCCCAAACCACCTTTCCAGACGCTCGAACGTCTTGACGTGACCAGCCATAGTCCTGTGAGCTCCAGAAACTGGAACAAGATTCCTGAGCTGCATCTTTTCTCCCTGAGAAAGGTTGGGGCCGAGTTGGGCGTCCTCAAACAAGCGAGCATGGTGCCCTGCTCTCTCCCCGATCGCCTCCAGCCTAACAGCCCACCTCTTCTTCTCCGACTTCTCTTTGTCGAGCAGTGGAGTTGAAGAACTTGAGGAACTCTCAACCGTAGCCTTGGATCGTTTCGGCTGAGCGAACGGCTTGGCTGTGAGGTAGGCGATCGCCGCCCGCTTCTTGAGGGAGGCCGAAGGGTCCACTGAAGGAGTGCTCGAAGATTTCTCACAAAGACCAAACCCTAGCTGAACAGCTGTAGATTCAAAGTAGGCTTTCTCCACAGAGATCGAGAGGGTCCAGAACTGTTCTAGCATGAGCTCACGTCCTTGGAACACTTTCGAAACGCTCTCCTCGAACGATCCTGCCAAATCGAACACCTTCTGGGCGAACTGAGTCCCTGAAGTGGCCTCAAGAGCAGTGACGAAGGCGAGCGAGTTCAGCGGGGTCTTCTTAACCGAGCGGGCGAACTCCACATCAAAGACGGGTAGATCGAGGATCCTCGAAACCCAGCGATCGGTCTGCTCAGCCATGTGTTCGAGCCCGGTCCGTCTTTGAGCCTCAACACTAAAGGTTGAGAAACCTTGTTAGGACCATGCCCTTCGCGGGCTCAAAGGTTCTTTGGTTGCCCGCTCACCCACCCAGGGTTGCACGAACGTGAACACTACTGAAACGACAAAGCGACAGCGAATTCAAACGAACGTGCAACACTCCGAGAACAGGCACAAGGACATGAACTGATGATTAATCCATGAAAATTAAAATACATAATCTGAACAACACTCAAATAAACAAACAGAACTAGATCAGGGAACCCCATCAGGCCACGAAAGGGCAGGCTCCCTGTAGTCGAATGCTACAAGTGCGAGCACACCTTCGGGCGAGCGGGCCCCTGAGTTCCCACAACCCACACCGCACTGGGGGATCTGACCTCGCGCGAAAGGCAGTGCCAGACAATGCGGCGTTGCCCGATCGGCGTGATCCGGTGTGGTTGCACTCACTGAACTGAATGATCTAAATGATATGAACAATAAACTGTTCTCAGTTTCTGAACGCACAGCTGCCCTTCGCGGAAAAATTTTTCAGCTGTACGGATTCCAAGCGAGTGGTGATCACCTCTCGCTAATTTGAGTCATTCAAAAAGGATCCAGATCACACATCTGTCTGCGGATCCGGCTTTGGAGGAGCAAAAGATCTGGGCCCGGTGCCGCTCGACTGATCAGGCAACTCAACCACCTCTTGGATCCGGACTCTTGAAGGTTCGTTCCATGCATTGGGCGGTGGTGCCTTGCGAGCAGCTTTGACGAAAGCTTGGGGCGTCATCGCCGAGCAATCCATGCCCTCAGATCTCCTCTGCTCCAGCGAGCGTCGTGATGGCGCTAGAGCACCTCCTGACCAAGAACTCGGCGGCGGTGCCTTTCCCGGCGCTGTCACCGATGGCTTCACATTGCTGATCGGCATGGCTGAAAAAGCATCGACCGGAGTGGGCCCCACCAATGCCGGCGGTAGCTGCCTTTGGCTGCGCCGAAGGGCCATCAACGATCGGAGGCACGATGCCAGCGACCACTTCATCGAGCGGGTCATGGCTCTGCAAGGCCAAGGCCTCAGCGTTCACGATCACACGCTCCATCTTGAACAGAGGGCTCTCCGAGACGAGGTGCACGTTGATCGGGTTGCTCTCCACTGCGATGGCAGAGATGCGAGGACCTGTCTCCTCCTCGGTCGGCGCCTCAATCTTTGATGTCCAATTGGCATGAACAGCCGCCAGCTGAGCCAGCTGCAGCTGTTGATCAGGACACTCAACTCGGGCACCATGATCACGACACCATCGAGCGTTTCGGATCAATGTCGGACCCGAAATTCGGCTGAAAACCAGCCACCTGGGTGGCACCATGGCCGTGCTGGCCGACATGTCAAGGCGATCGCCAGCTGATAGGAATCTGGTCTCCAGACGATCTGCATCGGCGCCGAAAGAGTCAGGGGACGCCGTCGCTACGAACCGAAGTTCGAAGTGGCATAGTGGATAATCCAGAGCCACAACAATACCTCCGTCCGAACATGCGTAAAGGCGACCGCCAACTTCCCACGACACTGCGACCACTCTCCAGCCCTGAAAGATGGTGACGACCACGCTCGGGATGAACACCGTGTCCGCCAATACCTCCTGGATCGTGTCGGCGATATGCCACAACTGGACCGAGAGGTCAGAATCAGAGCGATAGCCCCTGAGCTCAAGGTGCACCAGAACATGGCCTTCCAGCTTTACCTTCACGTCCATCCATGAAGGGCTCGAATCAGTCATAGCCGGCCATCTAAATGGCTGAAAAGCCGCATGCGACAGCACTTCTCCCGTGGCAGCATCCCAGCGAGCGCATGGCACGTGAGAGTAGCATGTCATCGAACCAGTCACAATGACCTTGACTGAATCTAGAGTCTTCACCATGAAGAGGTTGAAGTGGTATCCACTGGATGGCGAGCGCACCAAATGTCGATCAGACTTCAGGTTGACAAAACTCAGGGCATTGGTCAACACCTCATCGAGCAGCCAATTCTGGAATGGCGACTGGATCCTTTTGTCCCTGTTGTCAATGATCAGGATGGAGCGCTCACCCTCTGCTGAACCAATCTGTGAAAGATGATCAGGCAGCTGAGAGTTCAGTGGGTTGTGGGCGAGATTGCCCATGTTCCCCCATCGAAAAGCTCTTCTTCCTCTCCGAGCGGCTTGCTCCTGTTGACGTCTCAGCCTCCTTGAGGCAGGTGTGTCATGAGCATGGTCAACAAATGACTGAGCAGCTTGCAAGACTGGAGCGGCAGGAGCTGACGGTGGAAACACTGTAGGAGGAGGGGGTGGCACATCACTTGATGAAGCACCTTGGGGTGCAGGGTCCGCCTGAGTGGGAACATCATTCTCAGGCACGGTCGGCATGGTCGAAGCCGGTTCCTCCTGGCGATGGCCATCCCCCTCAAGATCAACCCAAGAGCCAGATGAAGAACCATCGTCCCAGCGCGATGAGGCATTGAGCATCTGCCGAGCGAAGGCTGCTGGGATCCGGCTCTCAGACATTGCGGCGAACACCCAGGCCTAAGAGAAAAGCCTCAACGTGCTTAAACCTGGCGTTCGCCGCACGTCTTGAGCCAAAATGGCAGCGTCGTACGACGAGTGATATATTGAACAAGGAAACTGAACAGCTTGCTATTTAAGTGGCTTCCATGTTCCAGCCAACCTACCGACAACAAGGAACCCAGATCAACCAACAACCCTTGTTGCCGGTGGCATGGCAAGGAAGGAAAGGGTTGTGGCCATTTTTTGGACGTCAAGTCGCTGCCCCCACATCCTACAAATTGGTGTGGGCAGCAACCAACATTCCTGCAAAAATGATGACTTCCAGCATCTTGCAGCACCCTGCTAGGCTACAATAATTCCAGTAGGTTCGTTTCTCACAAGTCTTTTGAGCTGTGGGTGTTCCAGTATTGTTTCATTCTATTTCGGCATGATGTGGAGGGGCGGGACTCCAAGTGTCCAACTGTGCTCATGCAAATGGGATCTTGACACAAGCTGCGCAAATGCAATAGAATAAAACGAGCAGATTCCCTAAACATCTAGGAATCAAATCATTAGTGCGAGCGCTTCTTCAAGCATCTCCCCCCTCACCCTCAGGCTATCTTACGTCCAGTTGCTAGGAGCTTACACCCATACTGGATTATATAAGTAGCTTAGTAGGTAGTCTCTACTTAATTGGCTCTCCACCTTTGGCCGTGCCGAGCCACGCACGACCGATTGGGAGGCGCTGTGGTCCACATCTTCCGCCTCCAAACAAGCTCCATGTTGCCTAACCACATGATCCATCTGGTCACCTGCCTTACTTATCCAAAGGTTTGAGGGCTGGTGTGTCTTCAATCCGTCGAGCCTCCTTCCGCTTTGCTTGCCGCGACCTGGGGTCCGCGGGAAGGTCGGCGCGTGGGAAAATCACGAACAACCCAAAGCACCTCAAGTTCGTCAGATCCTGCACGTCAATTTGGTGGCTTTCGTGTGTCTTACAGCTGCATGCTGGGTCATCTGATCACGCCAACAACACGTTGAGAGAATTTACGATCAAGCTTTATGATATTGAGCCAAGCAGCAGGCAGTAGTTCTTACAAGGATTCGGCACTTCAACCTGTTCTTCACAGGAGATGCGAGCTTCCCTTCTTCCAAGGCACGCATCTGATCGCCCGGCAGCTGTGAGGCGGCCTTAGCATGATCGAAAAAAGGCCAATGGGAAGAAGCGACAGGGTGCAAAGAACGCTTCCCAATCCATGAATGGCACACTTCCCTACATTGAGGTGATTCGGGGGGTCAGTGCAGTTAAACATTCCCACGCAAGAATTGGGAGAGATCGGACCGTATCTGCGAATGCGAACTAAAGCCCCTGCAAATGGCAACTATAGCAAGTATGGTGGTTCCTAGCGCAAAAGAGTGGATTAGATTTTGCGCTCTGTGTCAAAAACCATGCAAACTGGCCAAAAGGCTGTACGGCGAATGGCCAAGTGACGGTTAAGCACGGTGTGGGTCACCTGATCTCTGCTGCGAGTGTCAGCCGCCGCGATCGACATATCCTGAGGCTTCTGCAGCGGAGTGGAGGAGCTGTCGCCTACGGGGAAAATACAAGTTCCAAACAACAACAGGTCACCTGCCATAGATTGGTCCACAAAATCATTGAAAAGGAACCGTCGGAGGCATCGGGCAGCTATTTTTTGACGCCTTATGTCAGACCACTGCATTCTTGAACTTTACAGCAGTCTCAGCCTGTCCACAGAGCTGGAAACGGATTTCGGTCCTTCAGGGGCATCAGCTTGGTGGCGCCTGACCCACCAGCGGACGAGCAACTTGTGGCCGAAGTTGATGAGTTGAATGGTTGAAACCTGACAATCCTAACATCTTCCTTAAATATGGCTCACTTACATGATGGGTTGAACATACTGCGCAAAATCCACAATAGAGAGCCAGGGGGCGTGTCACAAGTCCCAGCTTCTGGAGAAGACTCCGCCACTTGGCTGGTTTGACCACTGTCTCTTTCATTCTGAACATCACTGCGTGGATGGCTTTAAAGGCCCTCCACAACCTAACTCAATGTGAACAACATAACACACTCAAGAAACAACGGAAACACCCCCTGTTTGGGGGCATGACTTCCACTTTCATGTATTCATCAGCCATTGGGACCAATCATTCCAGTAAATAAAATAATCCGTTGACACCACCAGTCGTTCCCACTCTGGGATGATTGTTTATACAGCGCCTGGCTCCTCAAGCAATAAAACGAATGGCCATGGGAGGGCAGAAACAAACGGTTCGTTTCTGTTTTTTCACGTTGGGTGGGTTTCTTGGCCTCGGTGAGCCGAGGCTGGACGCTTAGAGGACCAGGGACGCCTGCCAGACAACATGCGGTTCAAGTGCATCGAGTAGAGGCTGTGTCCAAAAAGGGTGGACATGTAAACCCACCAAGGAACACACCTTCCTTGTCACAGGCAACAAAAAAGAAGTATGCAAAGAACAAGTGATAGGTTGAGAAGCAAAAGCTCAAGCTTGGACAACAGCATTTGCAAGCTTGATATAAAGGCGGCCTTTTCTTCTGAGAAAGAACAATGACCCAAGGTCTGTCAGTCCAGGCAAAATCTGCTTGACCAAGGACAGACTTGGAGCGACATTTCGTCAGCAAATATTCAAAGTTTCACCCTGCCAATCCCACGATG
The DNA here is from genome assembly GCA_963970005.1 of Durusdinium trenchii. Taxonomy (NCBI): domain Eukaryota; class Dinophyceae; order Suessiales; family Symbiodiniaceae; genus Durusdinium; species Durusdinium trenchii. Next base: position 8,304 of record CAXAMN010022507.1, on the reverse strand, counting down.
CCATGAAACTGAAATCAATCCTCTGAAATTCTACAACCACTGCTGGACATGGTGGAGGACCTGCCAATCGGCGAACTCGGATTCAATGTAGAGAAGCATTCTTGAAAGAGTTTCCAGTGCAAGGCGATGAAAACACAATGGCTTTCTCATTGCTTCTGGACCTCCACGCCTCTGCAAAAGCTCTTGGCAGTCTCCAGGGATGCGAGGAGTGTGCGGTCGATCAAGTGGCCTTAGAAACAAAACCAGCCATCTTTTGTGCATCATTCTGAAAGAGGCAGTTGAAGTTTCCCTAAAAATCTAGGAACCAAATCATTAATGCGAGTGTGAGCTATCCTGCGTCCAGTAGGTAGTAGCTTACTTAAGCTGCTACTAGCTACCTCCCTTCTACTGGCTACCTGGACCTACTGTGGGCCATGGAATCCGGGCCGTCCCTCTCAGATCGGCCACTTGGGCCGCGTGGTGCCGAGGAGCTGGAGCCCCTCGTGGTAGCCGTTTGCTGGGCCTCCGAAGGATGCCGTTCGAAGCAGTGCACGGTGTGAGGCAAAAAGCGATGCCCTTTGCTCTTAGTAGCAAAGCCAGGAGCCCCGATCGTAGCGTCCTCGCAGAAGTATGCCAGAAGAAAAAGGCTCAATCAATCTCAAAGGCCCAAAGACCATTGGGCAGCAACCGCACAACAAATGTTCACATCCTTAATCATGCACTCGGACATCTTTCAACCAATGGTGTGAAATACTTATTTCCTCAGCTTTAGATGCGCTGCTGGTCCACCATGCCCACGGTTTCACTTCTTTCCAAGCATATCCACCTTCCCCACGAAGGGGTTGACAAACTCCCTGTAGTTCTTTTGGATCCCCTTTTAGTAGTGAACATCATGCCCCCAGCTCCTTTGTTTCCTCCAAACCTGGAAGCTAGTCAGGCTTCTGGACACCAAAAAGAGCCAAGGCGGGATGATCCCAACAAACAATACAAACAACCCGATCTTAATTCTTAATCCCAACAACTAGTAAGACCTTACTTTTTGCCAGCAAAATTGCCTTCCTGATGGTGAGGGTCCTGAGGGACAAGCTCTGCCCACCTAGGCTCGTACTTGTTACCGTACTGAAAGGCGTCTTAGTCATCAAAGTGGAGGCGGATGCTGAAATTCAGCGAACCAATTTGCTGCAATTCTTTCGGACCCATCAGAACCTGAAGTCCAGGTGATCATGGCTGAATGACCCACTTTGTGGTGTTCAGACCAGCTTACAGGCTTACGCCGCTTACGCTGGAACGTATACCAATTCATCCCATTTTGCTTTACGTCCGTCTTGGCCCACATGTTCCTTGATGTTACTCACCGACCCACCAAGCCACCTGTTTGGTGCCAGCCCAGCCTCGGTAATGATCAGGCTCTTGCGTGGCCTGGCCCGCACCGAGCCCCTCGGGCAAGGACGGGCGGCATCCTGGCCGAGGTTGAAGATGATGTGTCAGCAAGTTTCTTCAAAATTGGACAGTTCAGCGCCCAACATACCTAGAATATTGGAACCACTGTAGGTGCCAACACGCCTTCTATTCCGAACTGATGCAGGGTGGTCTATGAAATCCTGGAAGTAGTAGCATTCCGCTGGAAGTCTAATGGTATATGACCAGGATTTGGTGTTGCGGGGTGACAATTTAAAAGCATTGTGGCTACCAGGAAGGATGCTGCTGTCTGGGAAAACCTTCCATATAAATGCCCGCAACAAAGCCAAAGAACATGCTGTCATTGGCCAATCCCATCTACACCCAACTTGTTGCCAAGGGCTGCATGGTCCTCCCTCCCCCTGCAAGAAGAGGGATACAATTCCAAACGTGTTGTGGGTGTGGCCGCGCCTTGTGGAATTGATCTGGTTGTCCACTGGCTCAAAAACCATACCCCTCCCCCCAATCAACGTAGCTCCAAACCATGAGAGACAAGGATATTGAAGTTAAAAGTTTGCACGCTGGAGTTTGAATGAGTGGAGACTTGCTGCCTCCAAAAAGCACTCGCAGCATTCATCGACACTTTTTGGCATTTTCAGCCACCTTGCTGTTCAGAACGGTTCTGTGAGCTATCCTGCGTCCTGCCTAGAAGCTAACTTAGCCTAGTAGCTTACTCTCCCTAGCCTTAAAGTAAGCGCCCATTTGTTTAAGTAGGAGCGCCCTTTGTTACTAGTAGCGTTCTTGCTCCAAGTGTCGTCTCCTATCCTGGTCTCCGATCCGCTTCTGTTCCGTCCACTCGTCCTGTCCCCGGTCGTCCTGTCTCTGCTTGTCGCCGAAGCTCTTGGATCCGCCGCAGCCTCAGCCCGTGGCAAAAGCGAGGTGAGACCCGCGGGCTTTGCTGCATATACTTAAAAGAGGTCACTATTGCCAGTTTCCTTCCACAAAGGCTTGCCAACTCTGAAGGTTGCATGGGTGTGTAGCATCAAACTAGAGTTCAGTGGGATTGCTGTTGAGCGGCGCTGCGGCAGAGCCAGCCTCTCGGTTCGAAGAGGGTGCCTCAACCGACAAAGCAGAACGCGTCTTCGACTTCTATCAAACCATTTTCTTAGTGCCTGAGACAAAGATTATCCAAGTATCGTTACGCCAACTCAAGCGAGCACAAACACGCCTTTTCTGATGCCTCATCTTCATCATCTTCTGATGTCCAGAGTATGATAGTTAGGGCCTGTCGTTGATCTTAAGGTTGAGTAATGCAGTAATGCATCTTTTCTCAAAAGGTCCTCACAAATTTGGAGCTTTCCAATCTTTGCTTTGCTCCCATAATGTAAAAGTTCTCAAACGATCAAGAAAGTTGACATTGACATGCCAAGCCTTCTCGATGACACGGTCAGCCGAAATGACCTGAGTGTGCCGAGTTCAATCTTGTGTGGAAGGTTCGTGGTGACCCCATTCGACCATTTTCCTGTCTAAATCCTAAGTGGAGCGCTCCCACTGGCGGTGAAATGCAAGGGTCTTTGATCACCCTGGCCTGTCAGATCTTTGACATGCCAATGGCGAGAGCAATGATGACCACCAGCACTACAATGGGGAAACATCCACATCGAGCAATAGCGATGCAAAAGCGTCGATGGCAACAGCAGAAAGTGCAACAGCAACTGCAGCTGCAAAAGCGCATCCTTGGCGACCCTATCAGAAGGAGCTGGCAGAGCATTGCCCGGTGATATCACACTCCTTTAGCAAAACATGCGGGGTTCCAATCGCCCTTCCTTCATCCTGGTGGAAAGAACACCTTGAATCACAGTTGTCCCCGACCACTTGGCGTTCAGCTATTTGGCTCATCCATTCGTTGGTTCAACATGAACTCCCTACATTCAAAGGCTGATGAACTATCTTCCACCGCTCTTGATGCGTTTCTCCTTGTTGCCGATCGGGTGTAAATAGAGATGCATGAACAGCGCTGAAAAAACACGCTTTACCATGCTTTCCCTCCAAAATCCTTGGTGCAGGAATCCCACAGACCGTCTTTGTAGGCAATTAGTGGTTCCAGAGACCGTCTTATTGTGGAAATATGTTCGAGACAAAATGCTCAAATCATTTCCGGATAATTTTAGAGAGGCGCCAACAGCAGTAATTAGTTAACATAGGGAGATCTACCAAAGACCCTCTGGAAGAAGGGACATGGACCAAAAGTGCTTTCTCCTCACATGGTTCGGCTGCTTGTCAAGTGTGGCAGCAATAATAGCAGCGGCCGGGCTGAGGGCACTGCGCTGTCCACATCATCCTCTTCTCCCACATCCTCAGTGATTCATGCAGTGACCAATTGCATGACTGACCGCAAATCTACTTTATCGCGACCCTATCGGGAGTGACATAGCACCCAGTTGGGAACAAAATTTGAGGAGGGTGTCTAATTGCCAAATGTCTATATTTGTTTCAGTGAGGGCAACTTCGGAGTCGATGCACCAGTAGAAGTGCTACACTGAGCTGGCAGCTGGCCATATCCACCATGTTTTCCAAGGAAATTCTTGCTTTGGACCAACCATTTCAACCAGAAAAGGCCAACATCACAAGGTTTCTACGTGTTCCCCACGTATTGCAGAGTTGCACCATGCTAATCGAAGTGCCGCGCTGGGATTTCAAGCCAAGACACCCAAACCTGCACGAAGGGTGGCACGGAAAGAAGCTCTTTACAGGACGGCCGCTTGTTCCGGTTCTGCGACCTCGCATTCGTCTGTTGGATCTGTTTCTTCCTCTTCAGACTTAAAATCAGCGATGCAAGCCTAAATTCCTCCGGTATGACTACTCGTAGAACTTCATGAATAATTAATCATGACCAAAGAGCTGAGCTTAATGAAGCGAGACGTAGCCCCGGGGCAGGAAACCGAACTGCCATCCACCGGAGTAGCGCTTTCGACCCAAACCAACAAAACTGGAATGCACGAAACGACGCACATCACGGCCATAGTCTAGCATGTGGTTAGGACATTTCCTACAACTCCACCTTTGCTCCGGCCTCAGGGGCAAACAGGGCTTCGCGGCCCTCGTAAACTTGAATGACATAGAGTGAAACCCCACAGGGATCAGGTAAAGCGACTTGATCCAGTTGTTCTCAGCAAGTGGCATCAGTGCACCATAGACCTCTGCCATCGAAGTGCTGAAGCGACTGGGCAGTGGTGGCGCTCGCTGCCGGGCGATCGACTGAAGGAGCTCTTGCAGGGTGGGTGCCTCGGAGTGGTGTGGAGGTCATCGCTACTAGGGTGGAGGCCATCGCTATTGGGTTGGAGGCCATCACCATTAGAAACAAAGAAAAGATTGAAGAAAGAGAAGTCTAATCATTCAACTTTGAATATACAGCTACTAGTAACAAGAAGCTACGAACGGGGCTCCTGGCATCGCTACTAGGAGCAAGGACGCTACGAATGGGGCTGCCGTACTACTCGGAGCAATGTTTGCTACCAGTAACAGGTGCCTCGCTAGTAGTAACAAGAAGCTACTAGTAACAAGTGCCTCGCTAGTAGTAACAGGTGCCTTACTAGTAGTAACAAGGACGCTACTAGGAACAA
>CAXAMN010022506.1:0-24037 GCA_963970005.1 Durusdinium trenchii | reverse complement strand
CCTTCTTGATTTGGTGTTTTTATGCCACTCTGTTTCCTTGTTTGGGCGCAGACATGCGCCGGGTTTTCCAGCATTCGTTAGAACTGGTGATTCTGTGTTTATTTGCTTGGTTGTGACGCTCCAGAGGGGCACTCCAGAAACTATATTGGTTTGGCTTGAAACTGTATTGGTTTGGCTAGAAACTATAATGGTTGTGGCTGGTGGAAAAACATACAATCCAAAAACAACACCACTAATAATTCATTGGTTGGCAACATGGGAACATGTACGTGGATGGCCTGGATGGCCACAACCTGTGTTTGTGCACACCCACTCGCTCTGCTTAATCTTGGTTCAAATCATGATTCATGAATCCTCAAAGTTCCAGTCAGGTGACTAAAAGCCAAATGAATGAAATGGATGAAGCCAGCCTTTGAAATGAGAGAGGCGAGAGGTTGAGAGGAACTTTTGTGGCCAATGGCAAAGCGCAGCCATGGGGGTGCCTTTGCAGTGCTGGCATCTTTCGGGACGGAAACAAACTGTGCGACTCAGCTACTACAACAACAACTGGACTGGACTATGACCATGACCATGACTAGCACAGACTGTGACTTTAACTGTGGACATGTCTGTTGAAACGAATCCATGTCTACAGTCTACAGTCTATAATCTTGATATTATACTTATACACTTATACATACTATACTATATTATATTATAGTCATAGTTGATCAATTGATTGAGCCACGTGCCACCAAATACTCTGATTGCGACTAGTCACCCGACATCTTTCGCTCCCGTATTCTTATTTCTGGTGAGCTATTCATTCCGTCGCTGGAGCCCCCCAAGGATGGCAATGGCGATGGCGAACTTTCGGGGAGTTTTGATGACGAGGAGAAAAAATGACAAGTCCTTACTTCTGAAAATGGCGCACTGATTTGAGCCATGAACCATTCATGGACCATTATTCACATCCTAGCGAGTTCGTAGTGCCTTTTGAATCCCATAGCCCAAAGCCCGCCTATGGCCCTACAAACATGTAACCTGCTCTCTTACTCTTTCTGTCCAGGAGATTACATCTACTTGGTCGCTCTTGTCTTCACCTTTGAGCAATGGTGATGAGGACGAACTAGGGGCTCAGCGAGAACAGGATGGGCAAGACGAGGATGGGACTGGAGAGACACCGCTGACAATGTTTGATTGCGCGGAGTTGTACTTCAACTTTAGCAAAATCCCACGGTCCTCATTCACCCCACCTGAAGGTCGTGAGAAGTAGCTGAGCACAAGTGTATATAGTTTGCTTTGCTGCTTTGTTTAACTTCCAGGCTAGGAGCCAACCTGCGCACACCAGCTGTTGGAATAAACGCCAATGAATATCTGCGAAGAACACTTGTTTGCACCTTGTGGATCATTTGCTGATCAAGTCTAAGGTACGTATTGGCTTCAGCTTGCAGTGGCGCTGGAACTGCAAACTACTGCATGCCCCTCATATAAAGAATAAGAGCGTGCGCGTTGCCCAATGACCCGAATTTAGACGCCGCACAGCACCGCAAGCCTAAATAGAAATCACCCTCCATCCTCCCATTTTCTAGGAGTAATAGTACTTGCGTACAAAGGGGACTTGTTTACAGCCAGGGCCACGGCCATAGCCATCAGGGATGGATCTAGGTGCTTCTTTTGCGACCATGTTTTGCAAAAACATACAGCGTGGAATTGCAGGGTAATCGGATATCGGTAAATCGCAATTCACCCACGGCAACTACTTAGGAAGGATTTGTGCGCTTCGACCGGGACCGAGTTTGAGGAGACTATTGCGTCAGACAGCCATCGCAGCACGCAAGAGCTGCTCCGATCCACGTACAATTGCTTCTTGACATTCTTTGACAGGGTGTTCAAGTCAGGGTCAGTGTCACATCATCCAGAGGATCGAATCAAAGACCGTGTGTTGTTATAGCGCGCGGAAATCATTTAGTGTATCCGTATCTAATATAACTTTTATATAATGAATCACTTAGCCAAACGGGTGAGTGAGTGAGTCTTGTGGACCGATGAACCAGTTTACCAATTGGTTTCATGATGTTTCATGGTTCTGGTCGAGCCTGTTTGGGACCTGCTGCTAGTACCATTTCCAAAGAATAGCAGTGGCAGTGGGAGTGGCGTGAATGAGCTCGCAAGGTACACATCTTTTCAATGACTGCGCTGGGGGACACCAAGGAGGGCACTGTGTCATCCATGACGCCTACTGCCTCCCACCCTCAGGCAAACAGAGCAGCGAGGAGTGCATGTGCGCGCATGTGTGCCGTGATTGGGGTGTGCAGTCTGCGGTCTGCGGTATGATTATGTGTATGCATGACATGAGTCAAAGGTCGCACGCGACACACTTCAAGGATTCCGATACGGGTTTCATGATGTTCCATGCTAAAGCTAAAGTCAAAGAGGCAGCTCATGTCACAGGCCCTGACATCAGTTTTGTGCTGTTGCTTTCTGTTGCCATCCACGGTCCACGGTCCACAACAGCACAGGACTTTTTTTGTTGCTGGCACTCCATGTCAGCCTTTCTCGAAATTGAATATGCGGAGACAGAAGGAAGACTACCATCCTTTCAGGGATGATCCTGGCGCACGGCCTACAGTGGAAGCATGTCGCCACATACGCGACCGCAAGCCCAAAACCTTCCTTTTGGAACAGGCCATGGGCTTAGTATATGGATGTTGGCAAAACTTGAAAGGCAAAGCTGCCAAGGGGCTTTCAGTTTGAGCGTCGATCGACAGTCGATGTGACGGAGAGTCAATCCTCTTGAGTTTTCTGTTTGTTTCCCATTGGTGGATTCCGCAGTGAGCAATGAATGACAAACCATCCCATTGTTTACAAATTGTGATTGATGACTTCGAAATCTTCTAACTTGCACTCGTACTCTGGTACTGCCAGCGCTGCACTGTTTTTTTGATGAGGCTTGCAAGTGAGGGATTTAGGTTGAAATGATGTCACAAACAGTCTGGTTGACTCGCCACTGTCAAGCCAGCAGTCACCGCTGAGGTTGCTTCGTTCGATCAACCTTGGCCCAACCAGTGCTCCGGAGATTTCTTTCAACAATTTAAGGCCGGGCCGGGCCGGGATCTAGCTGCTAGCTGAATGAAGAGTGGCGCCTGCAACGTGTGAATGCCTTTTTAAATCGTCTTACGTTAAGTTAGGTTGTCTTCTTTTTTTTTGCGCCGTGACACCCACGTCGGTTCTGTGATTCTTCGACAGGATGGGATAGAGACATGATTCGACTCATGACTCATGACTAAACAGTGGACAAACAGTAGACAGGTCAGGTCGAAAAGCATCAACATCAACCAGCAGCAGTGCGCAGCAGAATCGTTCAGATAGTCAGATGAGGAGTTCCAAGAATCCATGTGCAAACCAGCGACTAGGCCGGATCCAGGGCAGCCGCAAACAATTGTAGGCCAAGGTGTCCACTTCTAATGCTGGCCACAGCGTTGACCACCAAAGACCCAGTCAAGCCATGTCATTTGAAGTCAGTACTTACACTAAGTAAGCACCCATCAGGGCCCATCAGTTTTCTCCCAACAGCACTTGATTTGCTCATGTCGCCGCTGATGCAGTGACTTTTGTATTCCTCATGCCCTTGTCCGACTTGTGGGCCGATTCTGATGGGCATGCTGCCCGAACAGATGAGGATCAGGCCCTCATCACAAGTCTCAAAAGGTCATGCCGCACAGCCAAGGCTCGCGCGGCAAGTTTGCTATCTCGGCAGAAGAAGAAAATTGAGAGAATAGTGGGCCCTAGCATTGCAGACACGGAGTCTGATGCAAAGCTGGTCTTTCAGCAGAATTTTTTGGCTTCCAAAAACACGCAGTGGGACCCACTGGAAGACAGTGGGCATGCTGGATTGATACACACCTTTGATGATGTCAACGGCAGACGCAGAGCAGTCTTTTCATACCTGAAATCTTTTGCAGGTGCTGTCAAGCGCTTGTTTCTATCGGACCCGGAGTCGTCATCACAAACTCCGATCTCACATGTGATCAGTGTGAACACCAATGATGACACCAACATGAAGCTTGGCAGCGGCTCGCGCGGCTCTACAGAGGTTCGAAGCGTGATGAATAACATCCAAGAGCACATTGTCGTCTCCAAGTCTTCCTTCAGTTCAGATTCAGAGCCAGTATGGTTCCAATTGCACCAGCCGATCCAGGCGCTGGACCGCGCAGACACTTTTGGCCTGTACACGACTTTCATGAGCTGGATCCTGTTCTTTTGTGAGTATGTGGGATGGAGGCTGCAATGCTGGGGTGTGCCTTCGAACTTGTCCCAGCGTGTGAAGCAACACACGTTTGTGTACATGGGGGGACGCATTGCGTGTGAATGATGCAGTCTTTAGACATTTTGTGCAAACCATCCATGATCAGGGCAGCAAGACCAGCACAGCAACCTGTGCGCTTCAGATTCATTGCAGTATTCATCAACTGTCGTTGACGCGCCGGTACGTCGCACTAGGCTTTGAAGGATACTTTAGCCAGCTTGTGAGGCTCGGACATTTGTTTGAATCTCATGGTTTTCGATCGAAGTTTCAGGTTGCGATGACCAAGTTGATCCAGCAGCACTTCACATATGTTCGTGTGACACAACTTCCACCCGAAGCAACGGAATACTATGCTATCAAGGTCCAAGAGTTGCGACTCCACACTGATTCCTACCACATGGGTCTAGGTGGTAGGCGTCCAGGTCGGTGCCAGGGTCGGACTACAGCTTCGGTCCGCTGGAAAGCTTTGCAAAAGCTTTTGGTCAAGGACAACGGCAATCCTTCCGATGACTTGATTGTACATTTCTGCACAGGTCAGGACTGCTGTCCACAGGGCGAAGAACAAGCTCTTTCCACAATCGTTGCTGGGTATTTAGACCTTTTCAGCCATATGTGTGTGCCGTTGTTGTACCGATGGAAACACGCCAGTTCCGCCAATTGCTATGTCCGCGACGGATGTTTCCTCCATCGCATTGTGCCAAGAACGTTGGCGTCAATGCCAAGCCTCAAATGCTTCCTGGCAGAATTTCAACCTATATTTTTTACCGTTCGTTTGCAGGTCATGTTGCACGCTTTGCGTCCAGTGCTCTCACCAAAGGTGTCGGTGTCCACTCTGCCACATCCACAACTTTACCACACCAAACCATACGGTAGCGGTGCCACAAATTCTTTTGATATGACTCAACGTATTGTTCGTATTGTAGCTGTAGCGGCGGTACTGCTAGCCACATTTGGGCAACACTGTACAGTCGTAATTCATAATAGATATAGTCATAGTCATAGTCATGAGTCATAGTCATAGTCATAGAGTCATAGCTGTAGTCGTCATAGTCATGAGCCATAGTCGTTGAGGTGCGGTATAGTCAGAGTCAGATCTAGTCAGATATAGTCATAGTATGATATTGCATTTCAGTTCTGTGGGTATGTTGTGTGACAAGGTTTGCGATATGGTTTAATACAACCATATGCCGGTGCCACTACATATCATATCATTTGTAATGTGATGAGTGGTGATTCAGCGGTGATGATTCGATGATGTGTGTGTGTGTGTGTGAAAGTTGCGCTTTCTCGTGCTTTGCTCAGGTGAGAACGATAAGGTGTTGGCGGCCGTTGAGAGGTGGAAACAGGCTGCAGAGGACGGCAACAGTGCTGAGTTGGCACGCGTTGTTGAAGATCTGCTTCAACAAGAAACTTCATATGCTGAAAAGAACGCAAAACGGTTCAATTTGGTTTTGGAGGCTTTTCAGAAGCCACACTTTGAGATCATGGTGAGCTGCTTTGATTTCCTCATGTATCCTTTGGATGCAGGTGTGAACCGCTTGCTGAAGCGAACCACAGACCTCAAGAAAATCCACTACCAAGACCTTGAAGAAGGAGCTACGCTTTCGGACCTCAAAGAAAAGTCGAGCAACTTTTTCTTCAAATTTGTGGATGGATCTTTTGGCCTTGGCATCATCGAAGATTACGTGAACCAAATGCAAAGCAAACGCATTGCAGAGCTTTGTGGGACTTGCGCAGACCCTGGAATTGTTCAGACTTGTTTTGAGCTTGTGGTCTTCGCCATGTCTGACACTTGGTTGCGGTGCTGCCTTCCAGCCCAGGCTTTTCCACACAGAATGTTTTCATTGGCCAAGTGTGACGAGGACACATTTCTACAACGATGGAAAGATTTTCGAGAGACTTTGCAGTCATGTCCTGAGTGCGTTGATGTTGGATTCAGCGCGCAGCTTTTGCAGCGCTTCGATTTGTGCAGTGGGACTCTTTCTGAGCAAGAAGTCACAGCTTTTGTGAAAGAGCTTCTTGCCAAAACTTTGTAAAGTTGTTTCTTGTTAGTTTCAGTGACACTGACACTGGTGCTGATACTACTTATCGAATCATATATCACTTATCACATCTCATAAGCTGCTATGTACTTACTATTAATATTATATCATCTTTATACACACAGTTACCGTTACCTTAAACACAAACCAACCAAGAGCAGTGCAGCAGAAGTAGCAGGGTAGGAATAAAGTACGGTTTGGTATTCCATAGATACTCCGCTGATAGTTCTAGTTTTCGTTCTACAGTTCCACTGTCGTGTAATATTTTTGGAGATTTACGGATGTATTGCCGTGTCGCCGAATCGCTGGGATTCAGGCACCGACTCCAGGACAAAGGCTTGACGGTCAAGGTCAAGGTCTATGTCTATACTGTACTATACAAATGAATGATGAATGATGACTGAATGTGTGATTTTGGTAAACATGACAAACGCTTAAAGCGATTCCGGGATTTAGTGAGTACAGTATGTTTTGTTTTAGCAACCCTCGTGTCAGGCTGCAGGGATACTTGATCGACATTGCCACCTACAGCCCGTTGGCCACCACCACAGTTGAAAATTCCCACGGAAAGCATCAGAATGATTTGTACAAGTTTCGGGGTAAGTCAAAAGGCCCAGCTGCTGCCGCAGAATGCTCCATACTCTCATCCCTGGTCTGTGAGCACGCTTACCTGAAAGGAATGGTTTTAGACAACACCATGCCAAGCAGATGGGGACTTGCCACAATGCAGAAGCGGTTGGGCAGAAAGAAGGGCCACCAGTCACAACTTAGTCGGAAGGCTCGTGTCATCCAGGCAGCGAACAAGGGAAAGCGCCGCCTGTGCGCCTGGGATATTTTTCGGACTCAACGAATGCAAGCCAGTGGCAAACTTAGCTCCGCTTGCTACAAGCAAGCGATGAAGCGCTGGGCAGCAGAGTGGAAACGTTTGAGTCAAGAGGAGAAGAATGGTTACCAGTTGGATGCCCAGTACCAACAGGCCTGCCGGGATGAGCTATCCACACGTGGGCTGGCGACCCTGCGTTCCAAGCCTGATTGCTCCGGAGACCCTCCAACTGTTCCACCTGAAGAACAAGCAACTGGTATGTTGGAGAGAATTGCTGGTGCCCCGGCCTCATTTCAAACATTCTGACATTCTTGGAGCCGAATAAAAGGCTTGGCTTGAGCCAAGAGTCAAGAGAGGGGTCAATGAATAAAAATAAATACGAAGAGGTAAAAATGAAGGTGTTATTGCTGTATATTACGGTGCGGTAGGTATATTGTAGTCATAGTCCTGCTTATAGTCTTTTAGTCCTAGAGTCAGTTGATAGTGATAGTCGATAGCTGAGATAAAGGGGCAACTGACAAGCAATGTCCAGGGGGTATGATCACCTTCACAATCAGATTCAAACGATTGAGTCAGACCAGTAGTAGAGTACAGAATAGCGATAGGACTCCGGTATGGGATGGACGGTCATGGAACGCATGGAGGACAGTAAACGTCGGCCAAATATGGTGTTCAGCGATGTGATTAGTAACAGTCAGTATGACAGTATGCGATATTTAAAGTCATCGAGTCATCGTCGATGTCATACGGTACTGCGCTTTTGATTGATGCGTCAAGCCAGATCAATACTGCTTCAACCAAGTCAAGATCATAAACCAACCCAACCTCCATAACTCTGTCTGTGACACAGTGGTACTGAGGACAAAGGTATTTGAGCAAGATCTCCTCCAAGAGACTCTACGTCAACAGCGAAAAAAAGAAGGATCACGAGGCTTGGTCTACATTTGGGCTTGGCTTGCAAGATTCTGACGGCGCTGTAAAGCGAGAGTTTGTCGACTTGGACACTTCCCAAGCTAGTGTGGGTTTTGCAGTTGACTTTTCCTTGCACAGAAGGGCAAACGAAGAGATCTTGGATGAAATTCCACACCCAGAGCAACTTGATGTTCACACGCGGACATGCCTGGACCTATTTGGTCATTGCAAGCAGCAGACCCATCATGCATTGGCAAAATGCTTTGCCAAGACTTTTGGCGACTTGACTTCGTCAAAGAAGCTGGCAACTGGTACGTTGGTCCGGTTCAAGCCAGTTGGAACCTCAGCAGCAGGGTCTTCAAATGACCCAGCTCCAAAGGAAGAGTTTTACTTCACCGGCGTTTTGTGCAAGAAGCCCTTTCTCCAAGTTCTTGCCAAAGCATGGCCAAAGAACTCATGTTTGCCAAGCGTGAAGTCATTTTCTTTGATTGACGCAAGCTCTGCCATACGCGTGCCGACCTTTGTCACTTCGTATGATGCCTTCCGTGACATCGCTGAGGGATGCCATGGCACGCTCGAGGGTATTGCTGTGTCCATATTTCCTTCAACATTTGAACTTGACCTTTGGGGATTGAAGCTCTTGCAAGTCACTACTGCAGATGCACCAGTGGAACACTTCATGAAGTCTGGAGCTTCGCCTGTCAGCCAACGGGTGCAGGTCCAACTGCCCTTTGGTCTGAAAGCACCACAGAAGAAAAGGGCGCCCAAACGACGAGAGAAAAAAGTTCGAAAGACGAGGGCTAAAAAAGCAACGGCCAAAGTGTTCATTGTTCCGTCAGCATCAGGTTCAGATTCTTCAGAATCCAGTGCAGCCCCCGACTATGTGTTTGAGCCAGAAGCTGCCAGCAAAAATGGTTTGGATACTGAGATCGAGGCTGGTGCCAATGACTTGGAGTTTCAGGCAGGTGCTGCTGGTGAGAGTCTCCTTGAGAGCGATGAAGAAATTGCTAAAGACAGCCTTCCCCCAACTATCGTTGCAGCAAAGGAAGCAGAAGCTGCATGCACTGCCTTCCAAGAGTATCAAGATGATGCTGATGACAGGGAATTCTTGACAGAAGTTGCCCAGCGCCAATCCAAAGCCGCCGGGACTGTTCGGAGTTCGTTTTTCAACAAGTTCATTGGCTTCAAATCAGAGGCCGGCTTTGCGCCATCGGGCAGGAGTCGCTGCTACCATTGCAACCAATGCATTTCCAAAGGCAGCATTCGTTATACATATTTGTGGAGCCTTTCACGGCCAGAAAGGTACATGCATGGAGCCTGCGTTGCTCCTTTCGTAGAGGCAGATGTGACAGGTCGTAAGACCCAAGCCATCGAGGCTACGAACCAAATAATAATTGCCCAATCAGAAGACTTGGTGATTAAGAATGGAACTGACAAAGTGTTGGCAGAGCTGCTGAAGTTGTAGATTGGCTTTGCAGCTGGCAGCGGCGTGACGGCTTCAAAGGCAGAAGACCCAAAAAGCCGTGGGAAAAGCAGCAACTCCAGTGATCTCAGGGTTGGGAAAGTTTGTGAGGAGTGAGGCGTTATTCCGTCATTGAGTCATTCATTTTGTGGAAGTTCGGAAGAACGGAAAACTATAGGGTCTGGAATGCAGGATGACCGGATGACCTGACACTAGTAACTTCTCTCTAGTACTAGTACTACTAGTACTCTTTTTTCAGTGTGCATCTCGGGACTGTCGACTTCTTGGTACCGTGGCTTTGTGTGATTGGATTCGTATCGGGGGAACATTGAATCCTCCAAAGATTCTGACTGCGAAGTCTGAGGGCACAAGTTGATATGATATTTAGTTTCTATACTGTCTATACTGCTGTCCATCCATCCGGTCCATCCTGTATCTGTATATTTTTACTTAAGAGATTGGGCTGAAAGACTAGCAGGGTCCAGAGGGCAGAGTTCTACTTAGAGACAGAGTCCGAGACTTGAAGACTAGTAGTCAGTAGAGTGTAGGCGAGGCTGACTCAGCTGCTGACTAGAAACAATAAGTTTGAGTCCAACTCCGGACTAGTCCCACTTCCGCCCTGCCCAGACTCCATACCAGTACCTCTTGCACGGCCACGAAAGCGGAGAAGAGTTTGGATTGATGCTGCATGAGACGAAGTATCACATCGCCCCACTGAAGCTCAGGTTCGGTTTGGCGGGGCTAACACGCCATCATTGCCAATTGCACCTACCAACTGTACGCTACGCTACTGTAGCTGGTTGCAGTTGACTTGCGTTTTCGCAATTGTGGGCAACTGCAACTCTTCTGAGTAGCCATAGCCATTGCCTTTGTTGTTCAACAAGGGGAGTTCTTCAAAATGAAGTAAATCGCATTCTATGATAGGTTCTATGTTCCTTCAAGTTTCATTGGGTCAAAAGAGATCAAACATCTGGCCAATGTCAATGTTGTTTTTTTCCCGTTTTAGTTGGCGTTGATACTTATGTCAGGAGAGATTCCCCAGGTTTGACGGTTTGACTGACTTAGAAAGTAGAGTTGAACATAGAACTGTACATGAGATTATTTGTAGTGTGGGAACGTCTTAGCTCAGAGCCCCAGCGTATATAGTATACAGTATACGGTACGGTATATGTATATATTTATATTTGATATATATATATATATTATTTCTTTAAACATGTAACTATATCTAATGCGGTACTGCGTAATGTTGCTCCTACAACTCTTGTTGACATAATCAACCAACTCATCATTCCACTCTGGCATGTTAGCATGACCATTGGTTGAGGTTCTAGGGTTTGGCAGAATAACAAACCAGCTCACCGGTAGTGGCCAGCTCATCGCTCATCCTCACCAGGAGCCGCGACTATGGATCTCCACAATGCAGATTGAGGCTCTATATTGTGGGCGTGCGTTGTGACTTGGTGGGCCCAGGTGACTTCAACAGCATGGTGAACTTTATCCGTGCCCTCTCGGATGTTCACAAACAAGCCGGCGTATCAGACATTGTGAGTTATGTGTCCAGCCTCGGAGTTCCACATGTGGTCAACAGGGACATTGGCAAGGACTTATGTTGCTTTGCCCTTGCTGTACTCTGGTCAGGTTTTTGGTAACCCCTCAGGATTACGCTATCATTGGCGAATTCTTTAACTTTGACTTTCAACATTTAGTCTTTAGTCTAGTTTAGTTTAGTTTCATTGTGTAACTAGGTAACATCAGTCTATGCTTTTTTTGTTTTGGCTCGGCCTCCGGGCGGGTAGGGATAGCATAGCATCATTCATAGGTCGGACTCTGGTCATGGTTTGAGGCTCCATGTTTAGGCTTCCCAAATGCACCAAAAACGGAGCCACTGAAATAGATCCCAGCTCCCCAAAATGGGGCCCCAAACCACATGGAAAGTTGCCAGTTCGGACTATAGGCTGAGGCTAAGGCCCTCAGGCTTTAACGCGGCTTTGAAGCTGTAACAAAAAGGGGGGTACTGAAGCAGCATAGCAGCATACCATACCACACCTCTCACCTCTTGCTTAGTACCGTGCTGTATGTAGTATGATGACCCCATCAAATCCAATCAACACGCTGATAGTTCTACTACACACATAGGCATAGGCACTTGGTAACGTGATAGTTCTACAGTCTACAGTCTACACAATACCAAACGGTTGTCTGGTGCTGGTTTGTATACTTAGACTAGAACTTAGAGCTATGGGCCTATGGGCAAAAACGGGCGCATCGTGAGTTTAACCTGCCTGTAAGCGCCAAAAGTACCAAGATTGGTTGATTGTGACCAGAAGCTGGTTTATATTTTGGGGCCTACCCATCGGCCAGTGCCCTGGAACCAGGTGACTTTCAAATCTCCCAAATATAGTTTCTATGATTTTCCTTATAGTTTCCAAGTTGTTCAGGTTGGTTTTCTAGCCCCCCAGAAACGGTTTCTAGCTATCAGAAACGGTTTCTAGCTCTCAGAAACGGTTTCTAGCTCTCAGAAACGGTTTCTGGACTCCAAATCAGGTTGCCAAACACGGGCCCAGAACCCCCAATTTTTGTGGCCCTTCAGGAGCGCAGGCTTTCTGCAAAGAGTGTGAGGGAGCTGGAGCAAGCCAAGGAGAGACTCAACATTGCAGAAGGCCGGGGTCCGGGGGTGAACAATGTACTCTAACCCTCCAGCAATTCTATATGCGGCCTGGGCCCCTTTTTTTCCAAACCCGTTCGGTGCCGTCTGGGCCACTCTAAAAAACAGGCGCCCACCCCTACACCAAGAACATTGACGAAGAGCACCTTGCTGGGCTGACTTCAAGGGAGCGAGACGTTCTGGACATCTCTTGGAAGGCCATTGTAGGAGAAACTTTGCCTGCACTTTGGTCTCTGCTTTGTGATCCAATGGCCTTAACAAGGCAACTGGGGCACAGCATTATTGATGGTTCGATGATTCGATGATGCTTCTCACTTCATGCTGACACTACTTTTTATCGAGCATGCAGCATGCATCATGAATAATTAATGAATAAATAAGCATAACATAGCAGCAAAACTTCACAACTTCTCTAAGCAACAACTTAAGACAATTACATAATGTAACAATAATGTAACATAAGGTAAGTACATACCTTGACCTTAACATACTGGCTTGATCTAGTTTGTTTGTTTTATATATATTTTTTTTCCTCCAAAGGTTTCAAGATAGCCAACATATGACATGGCTTGAAACCGTCGTGACCGTTCTGGGCTGTCTCTCACAAAAAAACCCCTAAGTCTGAGACTGTTTGTGACCGTCTGTGACCGTTTCTGGAAACTGTATTTATTGATAATAGTACAGAACCGTCGTGACCGTTTCTCACCCAAGCCGGCCCAGGCCACTTGATAGAGTCAGAAACCGTCGAAACCGTTTTGTACTTTGCCAACACCACCTCTTACTTTGACCCATTCAAACTTATGTTACTTATACTTATACTTATGTTATGTTATGTTAGGTAGCTTAAAGGATCGACGTTTAGTTATGTTAAAAATCAATTTATAATCTATATAATACCATACATTTACAGTAGCTTACTAATAATCAAGTTAACTTAACTCAACCCATAACCTCCATAACTATAACCACAACTATAACTCAGGCCTTGATTAAGACTTGGGCCTGTTACTGTTATCCGATCGAAGTTTGAACTTAGAACTTTCAGACTTAGCGTCTTGCTTTGTATTTATGCAAACACACCATGCAAACATATGCAAACCATTCACTTAAAGGACACGTGCACATAACCATGAATGCCATGAATGCCATGGGTGCATATTCGTCTATGTATGTATGCTATTGTCTATTGTGCTTTCCTGTGGGAGTCTCAGAATAGACACACCAAACATATACAATAATGCAATAACCGTGAATCGATGTCACCTGACAATAGTAAAGCATTAAGATTATGATTACATATTGTACTATTTTATAGACTGTTGTACGAGTGTGATATAAGAGTACTGTACCTATAACTCAAAATAATTTAACTGACATTTCCGTTGCGTCAGTTAAAAGCAGGAGGCAACAGACCGTCAGACCGCAAAACGAATCATACAATCATATATATATATATATTATACATCCTAAATCCATGGTGTGGGGGCCGAGGAAATGGCGGGAAAACCGCGGAAGCAAAGGTTCTTGGTGGACTTGTCTCGCACCTTGGCAAACAACTTTCGGGCTTCGTTTCTTAGAGGGAACGTGTATTCCGTATCGGTATGAGTCGGTATGAGTCGAGTCAAGAAAACATGAGAGACAGCGTCATCTCCATATTAAGTCAACAGTCAACGGGATGTGGTAGATTTGACAAAGCCCTACTACAGGTTGCGAACACACTGGGCATAATCTACGGTAGGTACTGTGACAATGCCAACCACAAATACCAAAAACTGGATACAAATTCGGGGATGATAGATGGGATGACAGGATGACAGGATGGAATCGGGACATCTGATTTCCGCCGGGCCAAATAAAAGGGGGGTCAGCGTAAACCCATGATTTGCTCGCTCTCCGGTACTGTGGGCACTCAGGAAGTCTTGGAAGGGCAGCCATAAGCCGCTATGACAAAGTTGCAGCCGTCACAACTTCGAACAAGTTCTGGAGTTTCTTTCACGGTCGAGTGCTTGGTGCAGAGGACGGAGAGAAAGCCATTGAATAGGTTTTGGGCCGCGAAATACAGGCTGTTGGAGGTAGCCTTTTGAGGGCGTTTATTATTTGAGCGAGTCAAGTCATGATGTGTTGAACAACAATATACATACAGTTACATACACTTCATAGGTTCAGGGTCAGAGTCAGAGTCATATTGAACGTACAGATTCAGATTAAAATTATGGTTGGGAAGTCTATGGTTCACGGTTTACTGTTTACCGTTTCCTTTGCCATTAAGTGTTGTAGACTGCAGACTGTAGACTTCGTTTTCCTTCGAGTGGCTTATCTTGCAGCCGCCGGATCCAGCAGGAGTTGATGGCGCTTCAAGGACTTGATCCAACACGCTTCAACATGGCCGTGCGCACATGTGCTTTTTGGAATCGAGTTGCAGGCACCGGGCACGCATTATTGAACGGTATACTTTACGGCACGCGGCATATGCTACACGTACTGATAGCTTTCGTGGTTGTGTGACCCTGGACGATGCACTGTTGCATGCGGTATACGTTTTGCACACTGACAAATTGGTTGCGCAAATGTTATTACAGTTCTATGAGCAGCGCATTGCATACACTGTTGGGTTCGCGAATCCACGATCCCGGATCCCGGAAATATCAAAATGATCTAATGGTAGGACGGTAGGACGCCTGAGACTTCCTCCGCTTCCAAACCTTCTGCCTTCCATTTCCCTTGCAGGGAACGCTATGACGTCCAGCGTTGTTTCAGCATGCCTATTTGGACTCATGTGCTATGCTCTTCCAACAGGGCCAGGCAACACCCCCTTGATGCAGGGGCCATCTCCAAGCAACCTCTCGCTTGCAGTCACCAGCACAGTTCAAATCGACTTGGATGCCAAAACTTTGATTCTGGGCCAGACAAGTGATGATACAAGTGAGAACGAACAGGATGGACTCGGACTGACCCCGAAGAGTTTGGGGCGACAATGAGATGGTGTATGATGGGTGATTGTGATCGTTGTTGGGTTCCAAATGAAGCTCAGCAGCATAGAAATCGGGAACTGGCATTGGAATGAATCCAATCCCATACGATCCGAATCCTGCGTGCCTTTTGAACTGAAATGAAACGCAACCTGGTGTTAAACATCAACCATACCAAAATTGCCACTGCAGGATTCTAGCTTCTCTTTTTGGCAGCATTCCAGGGCCAGGGCACAAGCTCCGGACTCCAGACTTAAATCAATCACTCAAGATTTCAACATTGCTGGACACCCACTGAGATGGAGAGAGACTGAGAATTTCTCCACCCATCAACGCCCACCTGGTTAGCTGTGCTGGGTTGAATCTAGATCGACCACTGTAGAGGCTGCTGCCGCCGCCAGAGAAAAGGTGGCAAGGAGACAGACTCGGACGAACGCAGTGTGAACATAATGAGACAATCGAGATTGAGATAGCTTGACAGTTTGCAATTGCCCCCCGTCAGTGCACTGGGTGCTAGACCGACCTAGCCTAGCCGACATACACTGTTTAGGCTGCCAGGAGAGGAAGTTACGGGTCAAGTCACGTCAAAATGGTGTTTTTTTCTTTGTTGCTGTGGTGCATCATACTTGCTGCTACTGTGCTCACTGTTCAAGTGTGAAGCTTTGCGGATTTACCACGGGATTGAGACTGTTGACTTTGGCGCTGCCAGTGGCCATGTCTGGCGAGAACGGTCCTTGTGACAACCCACAGACATGCCTGGCCTGCAAGCAGAAGGAAGGTGAGATTGACAAGGACATCATTGCCCAATATTAATTTTATATTGCCCACATGGTTGGTCGATTCGTCAATTCGTCAATGGACAAATGAGGTTCAGGTACAGTAAAGAGGGAAAAGGTGCGAGCATTGTAGCATTCGTTCAGCAGTCGGATTATTACTTCCGATGCCTCTTGTCATTGGAACTACACCAACCACCGGCTAGGCTAGACTGGACTGATAACAAGTCTGGCTCACCCACTCCCACTACCGAAACTTTGCCACTGAGCGCCGCTGCCTTTGGGTGAGGACTGTCCTGAAGGATATGAGAAGCGGGTGGAGATGCTGAAAGCGCAGAACTGCTGCTTGTGTAAGGACTGTTACTACTTGAAGCGAGGCAGCCTGAACAACATGAAGCAGTCTGAGTTGATAACCAACTTGAATGAGAATGAGTCCTTCAACGACAAGCAGCTAGGTCTCTTCAACAAATCATGACTCCTGACTCATGGACTCATGGTCTCGCAGCTTTGAGATTCTAGAAGAGTCTGCAGTCTAGGTTTTAAAGTACAGTAGAGTCTCGGCTGATAGACCACTGATAGATAGAACGACTGGACAGGATTCAGAAAGCTAGCCAAGGGTGAGGTATTGTGATATAGTCATAGTGTGATGCTGAGGTACGGTCGAATGAGGAAGTCAATGATCTGCTTTAATTGCCTTCACCCGAATCAGCGCTACCGCCACGAGAAGCCAGATATCAAGTCACTTCTGGAACGAAGGGATGAAGAATACGTTGACGTGGGCTGCGCAACTTGGCTGGCAGCCTTGTGTCAAGAAAACACTTAGCGGCCACTGATTTATCAAATCTAAACTGCTGGTCGACCATGACTCTTGACTGTTGTGGTTTAGCACAAGCTCTAGCAAGTTGACAGTTTTTGTTTTAGCAAATTGTATCGTTGTCAGGATCGGGTGCGTCTCCATTTCTATCTGTAGTATGTATAGTCGTAGTATAGTCGGTATAGTGGCCAGTTTTGCCCGTATTGATCTGATTGCTCTACATTTGCCTACCACACATTGCCCGGCTTCCCACTTCCCAGGTCTTCGTATGGAAATCTCTGCGGAAATTTTGTGAAGAAAATTTTCCTGACCAGAAATTCAAGACGGATGCGAGCAGGCGTTCTTTCGTGGAGAAGCGCGGTTTGACTATCCAGGACGACGAGCTTGGAAACCCCGGGATTGCAGTGCCAAAAGAGGGAGGCGACCCTGAAGAGAAAGAGATCAAGGTGGGGAGGCGGCTCTCAGCAGCAAAGGTCAAAAGCTTTGGCTATGACCCTGAGAATGCAGACAAGCAAGACATGGCACAGCAGCACGCTAAGAACGCGAAGGGCCTTGCCGTGAAAATGAACTCGAAGGACCTTTTGAGGTTTGATAGGGTTTGCAAAGGCAAAGCTTGTTAGGCTATATGTGCATGCACGCGCGCGTGTGTGTGAGGTGTGTGGTGTGTGTGTGTGTGTGCGCTTTGGCTGAAGTGACGAAGCGATGGTAGAGACAGGGCTGTGGACTATGGACAAAGCGCAGTGTGGTGGTGTGTTTGTACTGTAAATAGGAATTGGAAGGAGTCGGACAGACAGTAGACAATAGACAATATAGACTGACTCCACTTAATAGACACAATTAAATAAACACTATCGGCAGGCTAGGCAATATATAGTAGACAAACAAATTGATAGACGTTGGGAGCGGTGCCGGACTACGACCATTTATGAAAACCCGGAGTATGGTTTAAAAAAACAGTAATCAGGTAATCAGTAATCAGCCATCAATTTGCAAGGACTATTTATAACTTAACTTATAACCACTTAGACACCATTTGTTGATTGGACTTTAACAACGGGCGAATTGCGCACAGCTAGCTTCGGGACTACAGGAACTGTGGACCCAGTTGTTTCGTCAAAAGATACCGTCTTTTGGACATGCCCGGTTGTGCTATCCGGAATGAGGATGAGTGAGGATAAGGCTAGGATTAGGATTAGGATTTAGGACAGGAGAAGCAGGAGGATCAGGACTGGCAGCTTGTCTGGTAGACAGTGGAGCCACAGCTCTAAGTAGCACGCCGCCCGCCTTCCCTCAATTGCCCGCGATTAGGAGGGTTACAGTAGGAGTTTGGAGGATGAGAGCCGACAGCTTGTCTTTGGTAGACGGTAGAGCCACAGATCTAAGTAGCACGCCTTCCCTAGATTGCCTGCGATTAGGAGGATTAGTTAGGAGTTAGGAGGATGGATGAGGACCGGCAGCTTGTCTTTGGCAAACAGTAGAGCCACAGATCTATGTAGCACGCCTTCCGCCTTCCTTTGATTGCCCGCAGCTAGGGGTTAGGGTTACAACTTTCATTAACTAATCGGTCAAATGTTTAAGCTCCAGCTCCATGATACGCTGCTACGCAGTATGCTGGCCATAGAATCATGTCACATATGTCATCCCAAAATGTGCACTGTGTGACTGTAACTGTGTCACATTATGTAATACATACATATCACACATAGCATTATTTTTTGACAAACTGACTGAACTTGGCGTTGGGAACACGAAACCGGGTCAGAGACCAGGAACGCGGGGGTGAGTTGCGCTTTGCAGTTTGTTTGTTTGCATCGAATGAGCAGCCCCCACAATTTCTTGGTATCGTTTAAATATTAATCACAGAGTCTCACAGAGTCATAGCCTATAGTCTGCTATAGGCTATAGTCAATCAAGTGACGCACCGGACTAGACTAGACCGGACCATAGGACAATGACGGCGACCTTAGTTTTAATCAATGGACACCCGCTTTCCATGGGAGGAGACGCTTGATGCTGCCCTTGGCGTCGAGGGTAAGGATGAGGAAGAGGACGACGACGAGAAGTCTGTTGCTGGCTCTGACGCATCCAGTGAGTTTGGTTTCGGTGGTGGGAAGAAGCCTGTCACCAAGACAAAACCCAGCGCAGAACCAGCGCCCAAGAGGGCGAACCCAGCTGGACCAGTCACTGGCACTACAAAGCCAGATCAGTGTCAGAACAAGGCCATTGAGAAGGGCAAAGCAGCAATGGAGCAAGCAACGAAAGTGATGGGCACTTTGGCACCGCTGAGTTCCACTGCCATCTGGCGCGGCTCTTTCAAAGACTCCGACATTTCAGCCAGATTGAAGAAGGCATCCACAACCGCCTCATCTCTTTCCCAACAGGCTTCTACCATGGAGCAAAGCCAAACGAAGGCTGAAATGGAGGGCCTAGCGGCGCGGATGGAGCAGAAAGTGGCTGAAGTGTCAACGCTGCAAGAGGTTCTTGGGCAAGTGCACAAGAGCAAGCAAATCCTGTCCCTTGTGCAAGACCGGCATTCTGCGGACAAGCTGACCTCCGCCTTGCCGAATATGGATGCTGAAACTGTAACGAACGTTTTGATGACGATCGGCGGAAAACTGTCTGAGGCCTGCGCGGGGTACTTGTATTTTTTTGCTATGCAGCATCGCACCAACAAGGTATTGCAATGCCATTGCGCCATTGTGTGTGTGTGTGTTTCCGACAACCACTTTGGAATTTTATAGGCAGAAAAGTCTTGCGTTGCGTACGAGCTCGAGTTCTTTACTGTTGACCATTCTGGACTTCGGACTAATTTCCAGGGCCGTTCAAGATGCATTGAATGGTTTCTTGTGTGCACTTGCCATCGCACCCGTGCCAGGACGAAGGTGCGAAGCACTTCTTCAAGTTCCTCTCGGTCGTGGCTCCAGATGATTCGTCTGAGGTTTGCTTCACCTTTGGCAGTGTCTATGGGCAAACTGAATCTTTGGATCGAGCTCTCCTCCGGACCCAGTTGACAGTTGCCCATACTTGGATGGACGGTTTCAAGTCAATGCCGTATGCCAAGATCCAGACAATAGCTGCTGGAGGGCTCAAGAGCATTGAGTTTGCAAACCAGTCTGGCATCGCAAGGTGCGACGTTGAGACAAACAGCCGACAGCTTTTAGGAGGACGGTGGAAATAGACAGTTACATAACATATCATATCACATATGGTCCTATGGTTATCATATGGTTCAAACAAACATGAGCTATGTAGAAATGGAAATGAGTTAGAAAGAGTTGGAGTTTTGGAGCCGCAGTTTACTTTATATACTGTATATATAAATTTCGTATCTTGGCGAGAGTGTCTCACTGACCATACTCACACTACTGTTTGTTCTTCTTCAGAGCCCAAAGCCGTTAATGAAGTGATAATTTTTGGCATTGCATTGGCCGGATAGATGTTACATGTCCGTCAATGCCAAAACCCAGCAAGTGAAGGGAACCATGGGTGTGGATTCGATTCTAACTCGACTCTGACTCCAACATTTTTTTTGAACTGCTGTCGATGACTTGGTATCCCGTATCCCTGAGGGCTGGATGCAAGTCAGATCTGAGCCTCGAGGCTTCGAATCCTGAGCACTTCAAGAATGAGACCGGCTTTTCAATGCAGTTGCTCACTGACCTGCAAACCTTGGTTGCCTGCTTTGGGATCGCATACCACGAGAAGGCATCTCTCCCAGTCACCAACCTCATGCGCATCCAGTTTCGGGAAATCACTACGCGCGCTGAGTTTTCTTCTCGCGTGACCTTGGCTATGCGCCAAAGCCAAGGGTGGCAGCATCTCTCCTGAATAAGGTTTGAATTGCAATCGCCGAGGCTGCATGTTCATTAATTGTAAGATCGTTCCTTTGTCGCCTTACAATCTATGACTCCACTCTGACTAGACGCCGACTCTAATTTGAACTTAAGCGGAAGCATTGGGAGCGTGATAAGAATTCTGGTACAATTTAACTTTGACCTTCCCAGACCCACAGTGAGGCAGCTTTGGCAGAAGGTTGTGACTGAAGGGAAGAAGGCCCTGGACCAGGGCCGCATGCTTGACGGTGGGAAAGCACTCGTGTCCTCCATGCAGAAGTTGCTGGCCGGCTTGAAAGAGCAATCGACCGAAGACAAAGTCATCCTGGCAGACGGAAAACGGGCCCTCATCCGAGATTGCTGTGCGAATGACCCGTCAGCGATTGCCAAGGAGCTTCAGGGCATTGAAGGTGAATCTGCGACTACAGCGGATCAGCTCACTGAGGCTGTGGAAGGCTTGCAGGCTTTCATTCGCCCCCAAATCGAGGCTTGTGCGAACAAGATCAAGGAGTGGGTTGGCAGGCAGTGGTTTGCGGCTGGTGAGGGAACACAAAGTGATTTACTCTCAGCGACAGCATCTCCCCTTCTGGAGTGCTTGGAGTCTGCCAGCATCATCCGTGTCTTGGATGGATGTTCGCGGTGAATGTTCTTTGTTTCTTAGCTGTTGGCTGTTATTAAAAATTTTATCCAGGTTTTCATTCGTATGAGTCTGACTGTCTCATGAATCTTTCTTGTGCAGTCTGTTTGGCATGCCCGTGACCGGAGATCACATCCTCCCAATCGCATCCAGACTGTCCAGACTCTGAATGTACTTTCGACTGTTGATCTCATCCTTAG
Source organism: Durusdinium trenchii (assembly GCA_963970005.1). Classification (NCBI taxonomy): domain Eukaryota; class Dinophyceae; order Suessiales; family Symbiodiniaceae; genus Durusdinium; species Durusdinium trenchii. The sequence continues at coordinate 2,616 of CAXAMN010022506.1, read as the reverse complement.
ACAGGACTTTGTTTCTGAGACTCAAAGCTGACTCCCAAAAGCGCCGCGGGGTGTTTGCACTAGTGATCGTCGAGCGTCAGCGATATTAATTTGATATTGATATGTATTTGAGTTATGTTATGTCATGTTTTTTAACGACGCGGCCTGGACAAAGCAGGTGAGCTTTTGCGCATCTTTGGTCCCACTGCAGACGAACCATTCAGCAATGCAGTGGACATGGTCATGCTGGTGAAGAAGTTTTCTGATGAGTGCGCCAAATTCCCTGACAAGAGCAAGGAGGATGGCATCTTGGAGCTCAGCTGCAAGCTGCGTAGGGACCTTGCCTCATTGGTTGGCCGCTCATGGAACTGTGGCAGTGTTGAGTTCAGTGCATCGAATGAACTTCAAGATCTTTTCAAGGGAATGTTGAAGCGCTTGGTGGAGGGACTTGACCACCACGGCGTGGTGTGGCTGAAAAAGAAGGTGATGGAGGCCGACCCATCTTTCAATCCGAGGAAGACACTTTGCGTCACCACACCGCGACTGGAGGCATGCATCGTGACAGTTGCCATGTCCACCACCGAGTTGCCCCAGGAGTTGGGTGAAGACTTCGCTGACTTGGTTGGAGCCATGCCCGAGTACACAAAGGCCTGTTCTGTCAGCGTGGAGCTGATGAAGGAACTCAGCCCCGATGGCTTTGAGCTCTTGAAGAGATTCACAGATGCGGTGGAAAACAAATTGTGGGATCAGCTCGATGTCTTCCAGCAGTCCATCAGCCAGCTGAGGAATCTCAACAAGAAATACATGCACTTTGGTGGCATTGATTCATTGACAATTGACTTTGAACTGAATGTGACTTTGGAAAGTATTGTACTTAGACTGACTTCAGGTTGTGGGCTATGTACTGTTCCGATATCATTTGTTTGGTTACTTGTGTTTCCCGTAACCAACTTTTTTTGCGCAACGTTGTCAGGTCAGTCAAGAGCTGCGCAGTGGACTGGAAGATGGAGCACGTCCTGTGGATGTTCCAGGGTGATGAGACCGTGGATTCTGACATGACCATGATGTTGGAGTTGCGGACAGAGATCAGCGACTCCATCAAGTGCGCGGACAAGATTTTGGCTGTTGGCCGAGGCCCTTCGTCTTTCGAGAAGTTTGCAGAGGAGCTCAAGAAGACCACGGTTGACGCGCAGGCCAAATGCCTTTGATTTGTCAAGTCATCAGGTGTTTGTATTGTCCTGGCAGCTCAGTATCATTCATACAGTATTACATATATACAGATACATATATGAAATTATATGACTGATATGACGCATATGCCGTTGACATTGAGAATGGACAGGGACTTAAAAGGTGAACAGGTCTTCCGGTCTTCCACTTTCAGTCTTCTGGGGAAACTGTTCAAATTTCATTGTCAGCCTCGATGCCAATGACAATATGTGCATTGGAGGCAGCCCGTCACGAAGTCGCCCAGACTGTGGCTACTATGGTGGCTGCAGACGTTTTCCTAAATCCGAAGTGGGCTGGAAAGGCACACAGTGCGGTTCCCAAGGTGTTGAGCTATCTCACTTCAAAGATTGGCATGACTTTGAAGGATTTGCAGGAGATCTCGCCAAAGCTGGCTTCACAGATCATGGAGGTGACTGGCAGTGGCAGCGAGAGTAGTCGCAAGAAGGTTCAGCAGCCGCCAAAGGCTCAACCTGAGGTTGAGGAAGATGGAAACAAGCGGCGTAAGACTGCCCCGCAGCCAAAGATGACCCGCAAGCGAACCCGGCCGGCCGATTCCTGAGCAGGATTAGGGTCTAGTTCTTCAATGTTTTTCAGGGCTGCAGGTGACAGGAGGGCACTTCTGACCATGAAGACACCTCCATAAGTCCATGAGAGATGAGAGTAGAAATGCGATAGTCTGATTGGACGACTGCCTTGTTACCAAACCAGCTGTAACTTTAAGCTCTTCTTCTGTCACCTCTCATTTGGTCTTGTTGGGCCTGGCCTCAACACCTCTAGAGTCTTTTGACAACAGGTGATGCGGTCAGTTGGGGATGCCCATTGATGATTACCATGGACCATGGCTGATGCCGTGCTGTGCGCCGAGAAAAAGTCTTGACCTAGCAAGGGCAAGGGTCATGTTGCGCAGACCGCGGATCTCAAGATTTTTGCTTGATCTGGCACTGGTGCCAGCCACAGACACAAACCCACACAGAAACCTGTTTGGAATTGGAAGGGGGGCACAGGAGTCCGAATTTTCAGGCAAACCCTGAGCAACTTCATCTAGCCTCTGAGAACTCAGCCTTGGACTATGTCTATTTTTCTGTCCATTTCTTCCCAGGTCACCCTAAGGTTTCTTGATTTTCTCTATATAGATTCTATTGTTCCTTATATAGTTTCTATGGAGTTTCTATACAGTTTCCAGGAAGTCTATTATAGTTTCTATATGCCCCTGGTTGCCACACTTAAACACACATTCACTGGTTACAAAGCATTCGATGTAATGCTTTCTGGGGCCCGTTCCATCAGTGAACGGTTTGCCATACACTTGTGGAGTAGGACGACATGCAACTCTCCAAGAGTGTGTGATGTGCTAACTGTTAGGCCTCCCTACGAGACACTGCCGATGCTCACTTTTTACCTTGGTGA
>CAXAMN010022504.1:11229-24128 GCA_963970005.1 Durusdinium trenchii | reverse complement strand
TGCAGAACTGGAGAGGATAGGAGGAACGGTGCTTTGCGAGAGCGGAAACATTATCACATTGTTCGGACATTTGGTTCAAACAAAGGGCGCTGACACAGCTTTAAGACAAACAGGCTTTTAGCAGTATTGGCACATTCTGGAGAACAGAAAATGAAGTTGCATCAAGAATCGTCAAGCTGCCTGATGAGAAGCGCAAAGGAGGCGGTGTCTTGGCACAGAGCAACCCGCTGAGAAAGACTTTGCTCAACATGTTTTCCGATTGCAAACAAACTGAGAATGCATGGTTAGAGTATGGGACGCAGCAAAATCAAGCTTTAAACAAGTGGTATCTGTTTCATAGAACGAGCTCGTCAGATCATTGAATCATTGGCTGACTCATTGTTGCATGTTGTATCTCTTTTAAGGGCCTGTGACCAGTATGTACACTTGAGAAGTTCTGGATTAGCCAAGGCCACCACCGGACAATCTCTCTGCCGCACCAGCAGTTCAAAGACCAAATTCCCTTTACTGACCTCTGATGAATGAGGATGCAAAGGTCCCTTCTGCTTTTACTGTGTTCTTTGGACCTTTAATCGTTTCATGTTCACTCAACATGTTTTCTTTGCTTTTGTCTTTCTTTCAAATGTTGACCTGTCTTTTTCCTTGCACTCGTTTCTGGTCTTTTCTTGCACTTTGGAAGGAGGATGCACAAATGCAATTGCAATACAACATGCTAACCAGCTGCTTAGGAACACGCGGCCTAGATTACAGTCTGATAGAGGAAGGTCTGCTGGCTTAAGAAACTAGACGACGAGTGGCCCGAAAGCATGTTTCATCACGTAGGAAGTCAGAGTGTGAGTTACCTGTTAAGTGTTCAGTGTGAAGTGTTTAAGTCGAGTGAGTTGAGGTAGTGTGAGGGTCTCTGTGTGTGTATCTATGTCCGTGTGTATATGAGTCTGTGTATGTGTGTGTGTGTTCGAGTAAGTTGAGGCAGTGCGTGGGTCTCTGTGTGTGACGCGGCCTCCCAAACCCCCCACCGGCGGCCAAGCGGTGACAGCCCAGCTCATCGTCATGAGCATTTAAGCTGCTGGTAAGGGGAGAAGCAGCGTGCACGCCTCCAGGAAAGCTCACTGAAAAAAGCGAGCTGGAATGAACACAGAAAATGCTGAGGCAGCCACGCAAGAAGTGTCTCGAAGCAGTGACCTGTCAGAGGAGATGCGTCCATCGATATACGATCAGAGGTAACATTTCCTTCACTCCAGGACACAGCTTTTCTAGGATGTAGTTCACCAACCACTATGCTTGTCATTGACTAATTGACTGTCTCAAAGAAAAACGTGACAAAGTAGCATGAAGTGACACACAGCAGGCACTGTAGATGTTTTAGCGTACTCTCGCTGTTCAGCTCGCGACTAGTCTTTGTACACAGAAAAGATAGTGTATGTCTAGTACTTGTTGCGCTTCCGCAGAACGACGTCCACACAGGATTTGTCAGGAAGAAGTCACGGTATGAGACATGCAGTTGGTTATCACGTGAACACCTTTTTTTTATCCATCTCCATTCAGGGTCTTTGCCTGGTCTGGGTCTAGCGCGTCGACCCGAAGCAGATCTGGATGGTGCAGGCATGTGTGAAGTTGCGGCTGTTGTTCCTCACCCAGTCTTCCCATCCACTGGACCACCTGATCACTCGCCAAAACTGCCAGGTTTCTCCATGGGCAGCCCAGTGTCTGGTTTCTATGGACTGGTTTGGCCATCTTTCATGGATGAGCTCTGGCTGGTTGTCCTGCTTCCATGGGACCAACAGAGGCACACCTGTCTCTGGTCATCATGGGCGATGCTGAAGAAGTGGTCGTCAACAATGCCAAGGTTCCCTGGCATGATGGCTGGGCAAAAAGGCAGACCTACGAGCTAGTGGGCTGCAAATTGGTAAATAGCACACGCGTAGCCATAAGAAGGCTCTGTTTGCTTTGTAAAGGTTTATGTGGGAAATGAATATTGCAAAAGCTTGTGGGGCGCGTTGAAACTTCTTGCAAGTATATTCTTCGTTGCTGTTGAGTTGATATTTTGGTGGTTGGCCCAAGTTGCGCCTGGAAACCTTCTCTGGCCATCAAACATGCGGCCAGTGCCGCTGGGCTACGATGTATGCCACCGTAGCAATGGAAGAGCACGACTTGTTTCCGCCCCAGCATGGCACGCCTGGCATTCAAAGTGCGTGCGATCTCTGACCATACCCGACAGTTCCTTTGGGCCTGCTGCGCGTACAGCGTCGGATCTTTGGTGACTTTGACCGTGAAATCGTCCAGAGCGTACACACATTGTTGGGCACTGTGCAGAGCAGCCATGGTCAGTGCGCCGCATGCCTATTGACGAGAAGCTTATGGGGTGTGTTGAAACTTCTTGCAAGTACATTCTTCATTGCTGTTGACTTCCTGTATGTTCCCGGCTACGATCTGGCGCTCGCTGACCCTAGTTCTGTGGAGACTTGCGCAATCTCACTTTGACTACCAAAGGTCTGCTTGAACCGCCGCGCACAATTCCAGGCTACGCAAGTAGTTCTGAAGCTCACACATTGGATGTCACAAAGCAAGACACTGAACACATGTAGGTGCCTATAGTGCTTAGGGCAGGCTTGGTGTAGGCTAATCATTCAGCACATGGTCTTTGCACAAGTTAAATGGTTACATTTTGGCTCAAGGCTAGCTTTAGCCAAAATAGCTTTGTGGAGTGAAACTCTAAAAGAGAACCTCTCTGCTCAGCTTTTGTCCCTCCTCTCCCACCCTGTAATGTCCGTCATCGACTCCCCTGTCGTGAAATGTGAGGAAGATCCTACACCTGAGAATCAGGTCCATGCTGATGCATGGATACCAATGCATTTGGCAGAAAGCCTTTGACTGGAGTTCAAGCGAAAGGAAAAGGGAGCGTAGTGCAAGCCATTGACTGAATGTATACATGTCTATTTCTGTGGTTCTCTCTCTCTCTCTCTCTTTTTCTTTTGTTCATTTGTATTCATTTGTTCTGAAGGTGCTCGCATGACTTAGAGTGAGTCTGCTGTACTTCAATCCGATTGCCCAGCAGCGCCGCATTGTCGGCAATGGAAGCGTCATGCAGGGTTGGCGGCAGAGAGGCAGCTGGGATACTTGTTCCTCTATGCTGCACACGATCAATGTATTGAATGTTTACAATTCTACGCTCCACATGTGAACGTAGCCTGTAAGTCCAGTGGCAAGGATGCGCGCGCTTGGGCGAGCGCCGAGGGAACTAAGGCTGTGTCACAGGATCTCGAGGCACTTTTTGCCACATGGGACCTTTGACTTTGATTTAGCATCAGGCAGTTGGGCCGCAGTCGAGAACGTTGGTCTGCGGATTCGATCAGCGGACTTACTACTCTTCGCAGACAGACCAAGGAGCTTGTGTCAAAAATAGAGCTCTCTTTTGGAAGGTATAAACAAAATGAAGCTTCTGTCAGAGATTAGAGAATGCATATCTAGTATATTTACTCTTGAATCAGAATAAACACATGACTCTTTTGAACCGGGTCTCAGCATGAGACTTCAAGCAGAATGAACACACACAAGTCTTTTGAAAACTATCCCAGCGCGTGACTTTTGACCATGCAGGTTGGCTATATGCGGAGACTGCGCTAAAGAGGTCGGGAAGACCGAAACGAAAAGAGATTTCAATCCAAAGATATAGTCTGATGACTGTGCTTGCTGTTGTGATCCTGAGATATAGAGATGTGTTTTATGTGATGCCACGTGTCACCAGCGAGCGCAAGGCGGGCTCAAACACAAGGGCACAGTAACATTGACGTTGTTCAGCGGATTTGTTGTTCAGTTTACTGGAGGCGCGCACGCTGCTTCTCCCCTTACCAGCAGCTCAAATGCTCACGACGATGAGCTGGGCTGTCACCGCTTGGCCGCCGGTGGCGGGTTTGGGAGCCCGCATCACACACAGAGACACACGCACTGCCTCAACTTACTCGAACACACACACACACATATACACAGACTCATATACACACGGACATAGATACACACAGAGACCCTCACACTACCTCAACTCACTCGACTTAAACACTTCACACTGAACACTTAACAGATAACTCACACTCTGACTTCCTACGTGATGAAACATGCTTTCGGGCCACACGTCGTCTAGTGTGACGTGTTCAGTTTAGTGTGTCGGGTCCATCTCTGTGTGTGTGTCTATGTTGTTTTGTTAAGTGTGGCGTGTTCAGTCTAGTGTGTCGAGTCTGTGTGTGCGTCTCTGTATGTGTGTCTATGTTGTTAAGTGTGACGTGTTTTTCAGTCTAGTGTGTCCAGTCCGTCTGTGGATCTGTTAAGTGTTCAGTGTGAAGTGTTAAGTCGAGTGAGTTGAGGCAGTGTGTGGGTCTTACGCACGATCTCCGCAGAGGGTTGCGCGGGCACAGGCCAAGTCGCACTCTCGCCTGCATTTCGCGCACATGACGCGCACGATCTCCGCAGAGGGTTGCGCGGGAACAGGTCAAATCGCACTCTCGACTGCCTTTCGCGCACTCGACACGCACGATCTCCGCAGAGGGGCACGCGCACACACCCAATCGCACTCTCGCCTGCATTTCGCACACTCGACACGCACGATCTCCGCAGAGGGTTGCGCGCGCACAGACCCAATCGCACTCTCGCCTGCATTTCGCGCAACACGCACGATCTCCGCAGAGGGTTGCGCGCGCACAGAACCAATCGCACTCTCGCCTGCATTTCGCGCAATCGACACGCACGATCTCCGCAGAGGGTTGCATTTTCGGTTGACGCTGTTCGTCCCACCCTCCGCCTTTAAGAGAGAATTTATAAAGTGGGGAAATGTTTTTCATTAGGACATCTCCCGTGCAAGTTTTTTCCAATACATGCATACTCATTGCATACTCATGAATACTTGCCGTTGGATACTACTTGCATCCTTTCACTAGGATACTTGCCGTTGGATGCTTACACTGGGGTACGTATAGAAGTGTAAGTGTTCATGTTCATGTTTGTTCATGTTCATGTTCAAGTGTAAGTGTGAAAGCGTCAGCGTTCAAGTGTACGTCTCGCAATGTCACTGTTCAAGTGCAAGTGCGGAAGTGTCAGTGTGTGAGTGTGAGTGTAGAAGTGTCAGTGTTCAAGAGATTTTCCGGAAGAACCCTTCGCAATGCTTTCGGGAAAAGAAAGGCAAAAAGGAAGAAAGGTCAACACAAAAAAACGGAAGGATGTCAAACAAGGAAAGCCAAAAGGACCTTTGCATCCTACCAAAGACAGAAACAAAACAAAACAACATGAAACTCTTACGACTCTTGCCTCTGTCGGTGGACATCGGTGCTCCTTGTCAGGGTCCTGTGCCGCTGAAGGGTTTGAGTGGAAACTTGAAAAATTATATAAAGCTTCAACTGTAAGGCCTCTCTCTTTTCTCTGCTGCTTGCAGTTGACACAGCTATTGGCCTATGGCCTCGACCCGGTGATGAGGAGCAGGGCCGGGTAGGGAGGGTCACTTGAGCGGAGAGCGACCATCGAACAGCTTTAGTCTCTCAAAGCTTCAACTGTAAGGCGCTCTCTCTTTTCTCTGCTGCTTGCAGTTGTCACAGCTATTGGCCTATGGCCTCGACCCATATCTCCCAACAGCTCAGCCTCATGGCTTGTCTCGACTCATCACCGGCCACCACAGTGTTGTAGGAACATTTGCTCGTCTCAAAACTTCAGCTTTCTGAAGAAACAACTCTTGCAAGGGCAACAACAAAAAGCTGTTTGTACCCAATGTATCCGACGGAAGAAGTAGATCTTTCCGAAGAGCTCCAGTCATTTCTGATGTCCTCAAGAGAGCGCCCCATCCGAGCGACAGTACGCCAGCCACCTCAACCCAACCCCATGCGAGCGCAACGCTGAGCATCGCCAAAACGATTTGCCAGGGCATTGCTATGTGATGCACAGGCCTTTCTTCGCGGACCCATGCAAAAGCCAAATCCCATGCGGGTTGAAGCTGTCTTCTCAAAACAGGGCGGAACGACACAATGCTGTTTATGGATTCAACGTATGTTCCATAAGGCTTCCCAGCCTCGTACAAGCGCCGACCAAAAAGCTGAAGCACTTTGTTGATGGTTTCAACATTTTTTAAGGGCTCATCCAGCAAACATTGTATGTTCCAACCTGCTCTGGCGCACCATCCAAAAAGTTCTCTCAAGAGGCGATCTCTATTCCCGGCTGTCACTTCAGTAACAGGACGTCCAACAGGCAGCGGTGGCTTCAAACGTCGTGCTGACTGCCTAGCCCAGTCTCCAGGTGTGCGCGGGGCTATCATGCCATGGCAAACTACCGGGCCGGCTACGAGGACAGACAAGGAGATGACAGGAGGACAGGGGGCATGAAGTAAGAGAGAGACAAATCCAAGGAGAATGCTAGGAACTGAGGAAGGAGGCCCTTCCCCAGGAAAGCCGAGAGTGCAATCGAAATCCAAAACTCCAAAGTTGAGCCGAGAGTCATGAGGAAGCCACTCAGGAAGGCCAGCCACAGAAGTCCACTGCAGACCATGACAACGTTGGCCAGGTTTTCCAAAGGGCAAGCCATGGAATCCGAACAACCCAAGTGTCAACCTCAACCAATTTGATGCCCAACGTCTCAAGCCCTTTGAAGTAGCAAGGAATCTGATATCATGCTCGTCCATCGCAGAGAAATCGACGTTCCCCAGACTCTGCCGAAGGTCATGATCCCGAGTGGGATCGTCTGCCGGGTTGTGCCTTGTCGGCGCAAAAGGTAGAGTAAAGTACAAACCTCCTGCAACAGAAAGAGCTCCAAACTTCCGCAAGAAGGGTGACAGCGCAATGCTAGAAGACCTTCCTTTAGAAGCAGCACATCTGATCACGTAGGAGTCGACGAAGTTGACAACTCTCAAAGGGCGAGGGACGCCGATCAAACGCTCAGCTAATCTGACTACACTCTTCATCTCCAAAACATTGATATGCCTTTCCGTCTGAAAAGACCATGCTGACCGGGCCTTCCACGAAGAGGATGTGGCTACCAGATTGACCAGCTGATTTTCTAGGCCGTCGACTGGCCCAGCTTCTTCAGCTTGGAAAACATTCTTCCTGGCAGCGACTGCTTCAGCAAAACAGGCAGCAATCTCATGGGCAAGCTCGTGGGTGTATGATGCTGATGCCTTTGCGTACCTGCCCTCCACAGGGATGTGGCTGTGGTCTCCACTGCAGCGTCTGTTTAGCCTATCTATGCCAAGGTGCACGGCAATGAAGCGAAAACTCTTGAGATGTATTGGCCCAAAGGCGCAGGAATCAGAGCGCATCGTTCTCACTCCGGGCTTCTCCTCCAAAGCTCTCCAACTTGGAAGAAACCTCATCATAGACGACCACGGCTGCTCACCTAAGGCAGGCACACCATAGCGGTGGGCAAGGAAAAGGAGAGTCAATGCCCTCAACGCCAGCACGTTTCCAAGATGAGTCTTGGGATCACGAGGGTCAAACCCAAGAGGAACAGAGCTAGATCTCAGCCGAGGCCGACGAATGATTGAAAATGTAGTGCACACCGGCTCAACCATCAAGCTACCAAGGAGTCCAGAGGTGACCATGTAGGAAAGCCAGCCAATCACTCTCACCAAGGACAGGTCAAGCTCACCACTGTAAGCTATATCGACTGGTGGCCCAACGACCAGGCCCATAGATGAAGCTGCACTCGAGACTCTTGCGGACCCTGCATAAATTTCTATGAAGTCAAACTTGAAGGCTATAGGTTTCACAGGCCTCTGGCCTGAAAAAGCAGCAGGAGGGGCATTGCCATCCTCTCCAACATCCTCAGCAATACCAAGTCGTTCAACCAGGAGCTCATAGTCAGTCTTGAGGCGCGAGTATGCCCCCTTTGTTCTGCAACACCGCCAAAGCTCTTGTGCAACGGAAGGCAGTGTGGTAGTAGACACAATGGCACCTTTTGTATTGGAGGCGTCCGTAGCAAAGATCTCCTCAGAAAAATCAGCAGCAATATCAGACACCATGAGGGGAGCCAAAACGCTCATGAGGCATAACTCATTCGCCACAGATCTTGGAAGAGCAACTGTCTTGGGCGCATCCGCATCAACATTGGCAGCATTCACAAGCTTGTGTACTGCGGTGAGGAGGCTCATGAAAGGCCTGCGATACAAAATCATCGAAGTCCAGCCACCAAGAAGACACAGGTGAAGAGAGTCCGTTGTAGCCGGTAGTTGAGAAGGTCACCCAGCTAAGACTCAAGCGCTTCCCAATCGGCGATCCAACAGAAGTGATTCCACGACGGGCAGCATGGTCGTTGGAGTTGATCTCGGCTCCTATAACTCTAGCCCTCTTTTCGCCAATGACATCCTTTTGTGGAGAGCCGATCAGGTCGTACTTTTTGTACACCGCCTGACTCTGGGAGAAACATCTTGCTGCAGCACTTTGCTCAGGAGCTAGACGGCGTGGTTCTCGAGAAATGGCAAAATAGTCATCAATCACGAGGCCATCTGCTAAGGGCCCCCCTCTGAAAGGCCTGTTTGCAACCAGCCGTGTGGATCTCGACAGGAGGCCCTGAGACTGCAAGACACTCTCATGAGAAGCTGTAGCAAATTCAACGCCTCCATGATCTCCCTGGAACAACGATTTGAAGCATATGAAGATTTCATCGCTCAACAGTGAAGCACGCTTCTTATCAGAAGGCTCACGCAGCAAGTGGAGTTGATCGCCCTCGACCTCCCGTGTGCGCTTCACTTTCTTCTCGTTGGCTTCTCTAGAAAGCATCTCACTGTAGGCGTGTAAATCAGCAACATCAGCAGCAGTCACTGGAGGACCAACCGCATTGGCCGCAGCTTTGGCGTCTGTGACAGCGAACTGATGATAAAAATCACTTCTGTCTGTGCAGTAGATGAATAGGGCCTCCTTCCTCCCATCGAGATGGAGGTCTGTCAAGTCAGGTCCAGCGGGAAGATGCCTCGAGGGGCCATACACCTTTGCTTCCTGATAGTTTCTTCCACGACGGTCGCCGATTTGACGGTCACACTCCTCATTTTTGAAGTTGTTGAACACCCTTGTAAGTGACTCAGCCTCAACTGGACCTCTTCGCAGGAAGAGCAAGCCTCTCGCATCCCATATTTTTGCCAGCTGAATAATCTGCGTTGCATCATCTGTCATGATGGGGAAGTCTCCGTACTGGGGCTGTCTATCACACAGAATCAAATCTGGCATCCTGTAGGCCATGAGCAGCTCATCACCCAGATGTGGAGTAGCGTCAAAACAACCATGACCCTTGACGCTGAGTCTGTTTGCATCCAGCGGCATATAAGGCTGAAGCTGAGGAAGGACACTGTTGTTCAGGGGAACTTCGTGGCCATGGTAAAAATGGCTATAGGGCCCTGCAGCTCCAAGCTTGGTCACATAGTCAGATATTTCTCCCAGTCGTGCAACTAATTGAGGAAATCTTCGACCACAGGCCAACACCTCAAAGGTGCCGGAATCAGGGCCGTCAGCCGCTAAAGCATTCATCAACTTTCTGTATACGGTCCGATGGGCCTTTGATGGATGCCTCGTCAAAAGCACCTCGTTGGGGAAACTCCTCGAACCTCCATGCCAAAAGTTCAAAGCCATCACCAAAACATGAAGGGTCCTTTTCAGATGAAGGCGACGTCGGCGATGAAGAGAGATGGATGACGGCATCCTTTGGAACACTCCAGGAGACGGAATGGGCAAAGGGAAAAGCGGCGAAGTCGAAGTCACAGAACTCCGAGGCAGATGCAGAGTAGTTTTCAAAAATGCTGCAAATGGCGTCCTGGTCCTCAACACATTTCGAAGCAAACCAGAGCACCACTTCCAAAAAGACAACGTCGGAGGAACACCAGCTCTTTCATGCACGTTGAAAGAATTTTGCCAGGACCAGAACCATGTCCAGAATGATCACCAATGCCCCAGAACCATGTCCAGAATGATCACCAATGCCCCAGCCACCACTATGGTGCATTTCCCCCTTTCGAAGTTTGAAGTCACCATTCTCGGAGTAGGGGGCGGGCTCATCGACAGGCAAGTAGTTACCTCCACAAAAACAAATTCTGGAATTCTCCGGAGCAAGAGGCCTATGAGTCCTCTTGCACCTCATGCACTTGAACTCATGTTTCACTTCTCCCCCTCCTGCGCCTGCTTCGGGCGCTTGGGAAACCTGGGCTTCCGGCGAGGGGAATCTTGGTTCACACCTTCTGAACTTGTTCCTTCCTTTGGCACAGGACCTTTCTTGGCCTCGGGTTTCTTGTTTGCCAAAACCTCCATGTCCTTGATGTAGCTCAGGGTCGCTGCTGACCACACTGGAGGAATAAGAGGACTGAAGGGTCGTCCTGTAGCCATAATAGCCGCTGCCCTCTCTTGAAAAAGCTGAATGGGAAGCTCCTCGTGCAGGCTTATCAGGTAGGCTACTGACCACTCCCCATTGTCGCAATTCGCCTGCTCGATTGCCATAGCCAGGAGGGCAATGATCTCCTTCACCCCCGCAAAATCGTCTTGGGCAGCGGCATCCACCGCATGGCCCAGAATCCATTGGATAAGTCCCAAGGTCTTCTGGTTTCGGTAACCTCCGGACTTCGATAGGTACTCCAGCATGGAGATCGACCCAACTTCTTCGACCGACCTTGGCAGTGTTCGCCCCGGGGTCAGCTTCTTGTGGATCTGCTGCATGAGGAGCAAAAAGAAATTGCCTGTCCGACTGGCCAACTCTGACTGCAGCTTCTCTCTTCTCTGTACCCCCTTCATTGAAGAGGAGGTCGAAAAGTAGCCGGATTGGAGGTCGGTCAAACAATCGCTCGACTGATTCGCAAAATGAGCCACCAGCGCTGTGAGGGCATTCGACTGTTGACTCAGTGCATTCACGATAGCGCCATGGTTCCCATCGCCTGCATCTAACCCCAGGAGAACAGCATTGGGATCTTCTGGAGCCTGAGGAGCAAGAACCTGCTTTGTCTGCACCTTTCCCAACTGGGTTCGAGGAGGAGGACCAATCAACTGCAAAGCCTTTGGCACGTCCACAGGAGGGCCACCCACGGAAGCGAGGCCTTCTGATAAGTCCGGCCGCCTGTTGACATTGCCACCGGATGGAGCGACGGCAGCGCCTGCAGATACAGGGGCCACCTCTGTCTTCTTCTCCAAAGCATCCTGTCGAACAGACAGGCTTTGCAGCTGAGCCATCATCATGTTCATCTGATCCAAAAGAGCGGCGTTCGAAACCCTCTTCGCTGCAGTAGCCTTCTTGGGAGGAGCTCCAGACTTCTTGGCTGCCACACCCGGGTCTTCTTGAGCCGAGTAAAAACCAGAAGCCTCATCCGTTCTCTCACGCAGCCACTGCTTCACCTTCCCCAGGAGCGCCTCCAAGTCAGGAATACATGCTGAGTGCTCTGAGTGGAAGGGGCAAATGTCGTGATCACTGTCCGTAACAGGGTCATAGGCTCTGCTATAGAACAAGATCTCATCCGTCACATCAATGGCCATCACCGGGCCACTCATACCCAAGCTGACAGGAGCCCCTGTCTCATCCTCTTCAATCATAGGCACGTTCAAAATGGTGCCAATGCCAAGCCAACTAGGAGTCATGTCAGGCGACTCACTCTCACTGATCAAGCTCTCATCCAAAGCACCGTGGGGGACCGCAAATGAGGAAGCCTCCATCGCGCGGGATGAGAGGAATAGCAAAAAGCTCAATCACTGATTCCACAACAGGCGGAGTAAGAGCGATGACAATCAGTGAATAGTCATCCCTCACCGCCGCAAACCTCACCTCTGAGCGCTGCATTGATACAGTGGAGGAGTATCAATGCCGTACGAGGCGCAGAAGATCTGTACCTCAGTCAACGATGCAAAGCCTTGGTAACACGGCTCCTCAGCACCTGGAGGGATAGAGGCAAGTAGCTGGCGAAGGTCTCCAAGCTTTCTGACTCTAATCGGCCCCGTAGAGCGAGGATGATTTGCAATGATCCACTGAGTATCTGACAAAGAGATGGCCTCTGCACGGGAGTAGGGCGAATGAGTGCTAACTGCTGCCCAAGCCAAAAAACCTGCACGCCAAGCTCGAACAACTCTATCTCGTGGATCTCCTGCGGCTGACGAGAGCTTTCCTGCAGCAAGGGTCAACAAATCACTTGGAACGGGCTGTGGGCCGTCCTCAAACACACGACGGAACTGAAGTGTGACCTTGAAGGGCTGCTCAGAGATGGGTTCAACCAACTCCCAACCAGCAATGGAGACTGTAGGAGATGTAGGAGTCGAAGAGGTCGATGTTGCCAATCTCTCAAGAGCTATACTTAGCCTGTTCAGAGCACCAATGAGCAAGTCAATGTCACTCTTGGTGATCGGGAGGCTCATCCACTATTCTGAATACGCTGCCAGTCGTGCCCTTCTCTCAAGACCTGCCGGCCTATCAGGAGGGGAAGGGGATCGGAACCCCTGAGATGCCTGGTGCCAAAAGGGGCGGAACTGCAAGGAAAACCAGTGAAGTGCCAGCACAAAGATGCAAGCGAAGGCCACAAGTAATCCTAAGCAAAATCCAAGGGCTATCCAGGGGAGGCAGCTAGGAGAACAGTGAAAGGGACAAGTAGCAAGCGAGGAAAGATCGGACAGAACCGACGCGAACTCCAAAACGCGCTGGAAGCTAAAGCCCTGCATTCACTTGAGCGGAGAGCGACCATCGAACAGCTTTAGTCTCTCACCACCCAAAAAAGAGTGATGGCCTCCAACCACATAGCAGCGATGGCCTCCAACCTAATAGCAATGCCCTCCAACCTACTAGCAATCAATGGCCTCCAACCCAATAGCGATGGCCTCCAACCTAATAGCGATGGCCTCCAACCTGTTACCAATGGCCTCCAACCTACTGGCGATGGCTTCCAACCTGATATCAATGGCCTCCAACCCAATAGCGATGGC
>CAXAMN010022504.1:0-11129 GCA_963970005.1 Durusdinium trenchii | reverse complement strand
TTCCAACCTGATATCAATGGCCTCCAACCTAATAGCGATGGCCTCCACCATAATAGCGATGGCCTCCACCATAATAGCGATGGCCTCCAACCTAATAGCAATGGCCTCCAACCTACTAGCGGTGGGCTCCAACTTGATTTAAGACTCACTTTGCTGTTGATCATTAAACTCTAGCAAGTCAGACGAGATTGGTTCCATCAAAGATATGTCCACCTCTTGTGTCTCGATCGTTTTGATGAGTGGATTTGCTACCACTACCAGACCCGGTCCCTCAGCTCATCATTGCTGAACAAGAAGACGTTCAATAGCGTCGAGAAGAACCTCAGCGCAGAAGTGGAGCTTGTGAACTTTCACTAAAGGAAAAGAAAATAGAGGATACGAAGAGAAAAAGGAAGTCTAGGAAGATACAAAGAAAAAGAAACGGGCGCTTGGTCCTTGCAAGTTTAAAGTCCGCTAGCTGCTGACGCGTGTGAAAATGTCGCATCTCCACGGTCCCTGAGAAAGGACTACCAGGACAAGTGCAAAGGAGTAGCATCGCTAGTAGGAGCAAGAAGCTACTAGTAGCTCCTGGCCTTGCTACTAGGAACAAGAAGCTACTAGAAACAAAGGGCATCGCTAGTAGTAGCAAGGACGCTACTAGTAGCTCCTGGCATTACTACTAGTTGCAAGAAGCTATTAGTAGCAAGGTGCATCGCTACTAGTAGCAAGGTGCATCGCTACTAGTAGCAAGGTGCATCGCTACTAGTGGGTGTTTAGATGAGTCCTTGAAGGCTTCGGCATTCGCTTCGCATGTTTGGCCACCGGGCTGCACGTTGGATGCTCCAAGCATTTCTGTCTCAGACATCCTCCAAGGAGGGATGTCCAAAAGGTACGCTTGAGAGGAAACACGAAAGGTGTACTTGCTCCTAGTAGCGATGCCCTTTGTTACTAGTAGCTTCTTGCTCCTAGTAGTAAGGCCAGGAGCCCCTAGTAGCGTACTTGCTACTAGTAGCGATGCCCTAAGGTACCAGGAATATATGAGAGGTGTATCAAGTGTGGTGTGTGAAAGAAGGGACTGTCGGCTGTCGAAGGGGTTGCTACAACGTGTGGTGTCGTGGAGGTTTGTCAACACGACTTTGCTAGTTTGTGTGGAGAGCAAAATGGTGTGTGAACGCTGGCTTGCGTACAAAGATGTGGCGTTTAAACGCTGGCATGTGTCAGAGCTGCTCCCACTTCGTCGAAGCCGTGTTACTGCCGGTGAATGGACCTCACGCTATGGTAGGTGGGTGATGATAGTGGTGCTTGCGAGGGGGGTCACCAAAATAATTGATTTTATTGGAGGGGGGGTCAATAGAATTGATATATCAATATTTGGTCCCGAGCAGGCTATTCAGGCTAACCCCTTTGCTTCGCAAAGCAAACTCAAGCTAGCCCTTACCAGACTACCTTTCGTGAAAAATTGCCAAGAGTCAAAAGCATGTCCTATAGGGAGGTATGTCATCCCACACGTTTTTTGGAGCTGTACGCAACAGCGTCTCTGAGTCGCTCTCTTCTTGATGGCGTCATGTCGTGGAAAGGCTAAAACCTCAAAAAGGCTGGGTGGTCATTCAAGTTTGAGAGACACTTAGCTCCATACAAGTAGCAAGGTGCATCGCTACTAGTAGCTAGAAGCTAGTAGGTTGGAGGCCATCGCTACTAGTAGCAAGAATTCAAGAGCTCCATTGGGCCACTTGCTTCACTTCCTTTAGACAGAAAGAATCTCTTACTACTTTAAGTTTCGCCCTCAATTAAGTAGGTGCCTACTGAAATAAGGAAGGGTTTGCTAAAAGACAGAAGAAAAAAAACAGATTGATTTCTTCAGTATTCCAAACTTCCCTTAGTAAAGTCTAGGTCTCATGTGGTGCTCAGGTCATGGCACAGCTGGCGGGCATGGACAGAAGTCTGGGCCCATCTGCACGGAGGCGCAGCCGCAAGTAGCGATTGCCCTGCCGCAAAACATGACCAAAAGCCACTTGTTTCTAATAGCTTCTTTGTTACTACTAGTAAGGCACCTGTTACTACTAGCGTGGCACTTGTTCCTAGTAGCTTCTGGGCAAAACGTTGGAATATTCCTGATTCTGAGCATGTTAGACAAGACTTGCAGGCTTTAAACCAGTGAATTCAAACTATGGCGGAGGAAGATGAAAGCAAATGAACAAGAATGGAAGACCAGGACACTGCGCATCCGGTACTTGCATAACTGTTCATTGTTCATTGTTTGCAGTCCAAGACTTTGCTCTGAGCAACACATTCAGCGTTCAAGGCCAGCAGTAGTACTGCTGTTGAATGGACTGGATACTATTCTCCGGTCACTATCCCTAATTACTCTGACCCAGGGCGCAGGGGGCTTTGTCACGCAAATGCGAACTGCATGCCATGCAAGATAGTCTCCACTACCAGGAATTGGCCTCCAACCTCTAGCCTCTAGTTCAAAAGTCTCTGCCACATTGCCTCAACCACAGAAGTGAGCACACACCTTGGCCAGTGGTACGGTGGCAGCTTGAATTATGTAAGCTTGAATGTATTGATGAAGCATTTCTCCAAGGCTCAACGTGTCTTGAATCTCTTGAACTGTGCCACCAAAAAGCGCCCAAAAGCTAACACAAAGAAGCGGTCTTCAACCAAATAAGCCATCAAAGGCTAAAGCCACCAGATGCCAAAAGCGACAGAAACCACAAAAAACTAAAGCCTAAAGCCAGGGACTGTCACAAGCTACCAAAAAGCTGAGCCCATAGCCAAAAGACAAAGAAACATAACACCCTGAAATAAAGAATTCAAATTGTCCACCATCCTGTTCGAGCCCATCATGACCCTGCATCTGGACCCGCACCGCCCCTGTTCTTGCCAACAGCGCAAGTGGGCCCTGAAATCCTCTGCCTGTACAAAGAAACAAAAGGAAGAAATCGACAATGGCAAATGTTTTAGATAGCCCATGCACACAATACCTTGATCCACTGATCCATCGATTGTACTCTGCCCTTTCACACCAAGTGTGAGCAAGCATCATGCTTTTTGAGGGCTGAAACTCCCAGCAAGCCTGGTCCATCCATCCCAAAGGCAGCTGCCATCGAGTGCCCTGAAATGAGAATGAATGCAACTTCGACCAAAGCACCAGTACTAGACCGACCTCCTCTTCTACATCCATAAAGGACAGGGACTGGTAAGCTTCAAACGACTAGAGGGGGAGATAGGACTGATGAAGTTCAGAGTTCAAACAAAGGATGACGATGAACTCTGGGCTGTCTCCCGCAGCCCAAAAAGGACACGCGATGGAAATAGGACAAAGTTTGAGACAAAATGGTTCCATTAAACGACTACGACTCGGTTGGAAAAATGGAAAGTCCAATCAAACAAGCTAAGGCTTTGAGGCTTTGAGGTCAGGCACGCCTCCGGAAAGGTTGGCCGTGGAGGCGCTTCAGGTCTCTCTTCCTCCTTTGAAAGATAGAAATAGAAAGCAAAAAGACACGTATCTCAACTACTTATGGTGCTTTGGGGGACATAGGCTGTGGTCTCACTTGCGGTGGCGAGGCGGCGGATTCTAGACACAAAGCCTCTACTTGTTCAAACGGATGTGTTCACACATGTTCTCGGTGACAAACTTGTCACGCATTTGTGGGAGTAGCCTTCGCACTCCAAACTTAAGGCGCCAGGTACCCAGCAAGGTGCGGACTTGACTCATTTTGTCGTGTTCCCCTGTTGACATGTTATCCTGTTCTTTTCTCCTCTCGTTTGTTATGCTCAAATCAACACTTTCTGCTATTCTTGCTACTCTTTTGGAGCCAGAGTGCAGCTCCAGCGCAAGGATCTTCAGGGTCAATTTGGGATGATTGTCTCATTGAATTTGAAAGGAAAGGATAGCGGAAAAGAAAAGAAGCAAACAAAGAAAAGGACAATTCAATGGTTTGTTCTTCTCGCATTGAATCGCAAAGGCTGGAGCGGAGTCGGGGGAGACGCGCAATTTATGCGATGTTCACTGCGCGATGGCCTTCAACCTACTTGCGATGGCCTCCAAAAGCCCAAAGCTCAAAGTCGTCATAATCCCCAGGCCATGAAAGCGACTAGAAACCAAAAGCTACCAAGAGGCACTGGGAAAATGACAACGATTGCGAAAAAGCCCCTAGTAGCGTCCTTGTTCCTAGTAGCGATGCCAGGAGCCCCTAGTAGCTTCTTGTTCCTAGTAGCGTCGGTTCAGACATTCATTTGAATTGTTTCAATTTGGAAAGAGTGCTGCACGAACTAGTAATTACAATTCTAATTAAATTCTTATTGTTACTAGTAGTAAGGCACTTGTTTCTAATAGCTTCCTTGTTTCTACTAGTAAGGCACCTGTTACTACTAGCGATGCACTTGTTCCTAGTAGCGTCGGTTCAGACATTCATTTGAGTGCTGCACGAACAAATGCCTCTTCACGCGAAAATCTTATCGTGTTATTGCAATGCTGCATCTTTGATCCAAGGAAGCAACCTAGCAATGTGAGGAATGATATTGAAGGATATACAACAACGCATACTTCATGCAGCTGTCAGTTGATTCGAACATGTGTGGCAAGTATGCTGCACCTCCTTGCCTTTCTTCTTCTTCTTCGCCTGACACATGAGCGACATGAGGAGCGACATTTAGACCAGTCCTCTTTTAGGTTACTGTTCCTAAGAACCAAAACATGTCAGCCATGTGAAGCGTTCTTCAAGGAAGCTTCTCCTGCCCTCAGACGGGAGAAGAGTCCAGGAAGAACACGAGCCGTTGTGCCCCTTGCATGTAGTAGCTTCTCGTGGGTTACGAAACTTTCACCATAAAACAAAGGTAAAAGTTGCTATGAAACCTGTTGTATGCTGCCACCTGGCCGCCCATGGACGCCTTGCTTTTCTTGTTTCCACCATCAATGAAGCGAGTCAGCTCATCGATGTTCTTGTCTTGCAAGTGTGCCTTGGCCAAGAACGTTCTCTTAGGAGGCCTCCTCAGGAGGGCTTCTTCCATCGCTATTAGGTTGGAGGCCATCGCTATAAGGTTCGAGGCCATCGCCATGAGGTTGGAGGCCATCGCAAGTAGGTTGGAGGCAATCGCTCTTGGGTTGGAGGCCCTCCCTAGTAGGGTGGAGGCCATCGCTATTAGGTTGGAGGCCATCGCTATTAGGTTGGAAGCCATCGCCATTGGGTTGGAGGCCATCGCTACCAGGTTGGTAGTAGGTTGGAGGCCATCGCTATTAGGTTGGAGGCCATCGCGAATAGGTTGGAGGCCATCACTAGTGGGGTTGGACACCATCGCCATTAGGTTGGAGGCCATTGCTACTAGGGTGGACGCCATCGCTAGTTGGTTGGAGGCCATTGCTATTAGGTTGGAGGCCATCGCTACATGGTTGGAGGCCATCGCCATTAGGTTGGAGGCCATCGCTACCAGGTTGGAGACCATCACTAGTAGGTTGGACACCATCGCCATTAGGTTGGAGGCCATTGCTAGTAAGGTGGACGCCATCGCTAGTTGGTTGGAGACCATTGCTATTAGGTTGGAGGCCATCGCTATAAGGTTGGAGGCCACCGCCATTAAGTTGGAGGCCATCGCTATTAGGTTGGAGGCCATTGCTAGTAGGTTATTTTTGGTTTGTGACTGCACGTTTGGAGGCAGCTTTAGAAAACAAACTTCATTACCCCTTACTGCAAGAAACAAATATGTTCTGTCCTTCTTCGCTCGCATTTCTTTCTTTCTTGCATTGTCTTCCTTCCTTTCTGTAGACTCCTTTTGACTTGAGACCTTTTTCTTCGTTCTTATTGCCTTTCTTTATAGACCGGCGCTTCCTTAGGGAATGAACGTCACTCCCCTTATTACTCACTTGTGGTTTCTTTTTCACCCAGGACTCGCAAGAAGAGTTATGTTTAGTCTTGGGATGCTTTGACAGCTGGGGACTTCGCTCCAGGCATGTTGTAAATAAATATGTAAAAGCCTGGCGCTCTCAGGCACGCCGATAGGGGGTAGAAAAAGAAAGTAGAATACATAGGTTTGGGGGGGGTGCCCTTTTTCGTCGTGGTTCAGGGGCGTTTTGGAGGCGAAAAAGGGCACCCCTAAAGAAGGGAGAAGCGCTGGTCTGCTGCGTGTTGCCAGTGAGTGAGCACAGATGGCTTCGGGGGGGGCCATGGGTGAGGTAATCGGCAGGCTCATATATGTATATAGGTAAAGTGGAGAAAGAATAGCCGGAAGTGGTGAAGTTGACATTGCAGCCACTTGAACGTGCAAGATGAATGATTGGTTAGGGGTGGAAAGAGAAAGTATAATACATAGGTTTGGGGGCGCCTTTTTTTCGTGTTGGTGGAGGGCCGTTTTTGAGGTGAAAAAGGGCACCCCCTAAGGAAGTGAGGGGCGGTTGCTCGTGTTGGCAGTCAGTGAGCAAACATGGTTGGGGGGAGCCTGTGGGCGAGGCTAGCGGCGGGCTTTCGTGAGGATACATATATGTATACAGGTAGAGTGGACAAAGAGTAGCTGGAAGTGGTGAGGTTTGGCAGGCGGTGCGCTTTTTCGTCTTGGTCCCAAGAAGGGGGTGCCTTTTTGAGTCCGGCAACCCTAGCAATTCAATGCTTGCCCGCTGCAATCTGTTCTCTTGCATGCCCTCAACGGATGGCATCATGCACCCCATATGGGATGCCCTTTTGAGTCCGGCAACTAGACCTTTCCACCGATTAAAAGGACACCCCCAAGCAACTCAACACCTTCCGCCTCCGCTGTGCCTGCCTCATCACGTGAACGCCCACCGCATAGGGAGTGCCCTCTTGAGTCTGGCAACTAAAAAAGGCGCCCCCAAGCAACGCTAAGCGTGACTGCCATCTGTTCTCTCTCTCCTGCTCTTAAGTATGGGGTGCCCTATTGCGTATGGTTGCCAGGCGTCACAGCCCCAAGCAACTCCAAGATTTCTTCTTTTCCGACAGCATTCTGCTCCCCCTCCTGCCCTCACAATGTCTTAAGAAACACAGAGAGAGAGAGAGAGAGACATCTCCCTTTTCTGGAGGAGTTCCAACCGCTTTTCACGTCCCGTTGTCCCCCCATTCCTGTCATCGACGTGAACGCCCACCCCTGGTAAAACACGGTATCGCTTGTAGGCTGGAGGCCATTGCTACTAGGGTGGATGCTTTTCTGTTCAGCTCTTGCCTGGAAAACCTCAGACTTGAAGGAAATCCCAGAAGGCCAGGGCGGCCATGTCCAACACCATCCTCTCGCACAATGAAGGATGGTTCAAAGCTTGATGGCACACTGCTTAGAACCCGACACGAAAAGCTCCGAACTTAGCCAAGCAGCCATCTCTGGGCAAACCGCTTGCGCTACCCGCTCATCAGACAAGCATAGAACCCACTCCTGCCAAAGTATTCTATTCCCACCAAATCATCGCTGAATCATTGCTCCACTGGATGTCAGAAGTGTTATAAATCTATATAGGCCAAAACTATTGTCAAGTCTTTTTGGACTTTGACACTTGAAGAGGTCTGGGACCGCAAGCTTCATTGCCAATTGTTGGATCAAAAGCAGAACCAACACCAAGCCTCAGCCTATCAGTGTGTCTCCCAAAGAACATCTTGAGAAGGAAGTGGGATCCCCACAATGAAAATTCCTTTTCCACCGCAACCTTTTTTTTGTTACTAGGTTGGAGGCCATAGCTAGTAGATTGGAGGCCATCCTTACTGGGGTGGAGGCCATCCCTAGTAGGTTGGAGTTGGAGGCCATCGCTAGTAGGTTGGAGGCCATCGCAAGTAGGTTGGAGGCCATCGCTAGAGGCCATCGCTAGTAGGGTGGAGGCCATCGCTAGTAGGTTGGAGGCCATCGCTACTGGGTTGGGGGCCATTACTACTAGGTTGGAGGCCATCGCTAGTAGGGTGGAGGCCATCGCTAGTAGGTTGGAGGTCACCGCAACTAGGTCGACGTCTGATTCGGTAACCGAAAGGTATGATTCGGCAACTATGATTCGGTGACCAAAAGCGCTGATTCGGTAGCAAAAAGCGCTGATTCGGGGTAACCAAAAAGCTGCTGACTCGATAACCAAAACCACTGATTTGGTTACGAAAACCGCTGACTCGATAACCAAAACCGCTGCTTCGGTTACCAAAACCACTGGTTCGGTAACCAAAGCCAAGAATACAATCCAATATAATGACCCGGGTAGTAGTAATGCTGCTGGTAGTAGTAGTGGTAGTAGTGGTAGTAGTCGTAGTGGTGGTAGTAGTAGTGGTAGTGGTAGTGGTAGTGCTAGTGGTAGTGGTAGTGGTAGTGGTAGTGGTAGTAGTGTGGAGGTGGTGGTGGTAGTAATAGTGGTAGTGGTAGTGGTAGTGGTAGTGGTAGTGGTAGTGGTAGTGGTAGTAGTCGTAGTCGTAGTGGTAGTGGTAGTGGTAGTGGTAGTGGTAGTAGTAGTCGTAGTAGTAGTGGTAGTAGGAGGGGCAGCAAAAGCAGCAGCAGCAGCAGCAGCAGGAGGAGGAGGAGGAGTAGTATTGTAGTTGTAGTTGTAGTTGTAGTTGCAGTTGCAGTTGCAGTAGCAGTAGTAGTAGTAGTAGTAGTAGTCGTAGTGGTGGTGGTAGTAGTAGTAGTAGTCGTCGTCGTGAGTAGAAGTAGAAGTAGAACTAGAAGTAGAACTAGAAGTAGAACTAGAAGTAGTAGTAGTAGTAGAAGAAGTAGTAGTAGTAGTAGTCGTAGTAGTAGGGGTAGAGGTAGAGGTAGATGAGGTAGATGAGGTAGAGGTAGAGGTAGAGGAGTTGGTAGTAGTAGTCGTCGTCGTCGTCGTTGTCGTCGTCGTCGTCATCGTACGTACAAACGAACAAACGAATTAATGAACGAATGAACAAAACCTTTGCAACCACATGGAAAGTTATTATCTTGGCCATGGTTCCCCACACCCACCCCCCACCCCACACTCTTCTGCCCTCCAACCAATTCCAGCCATTTCTAAACCTTTGCAACCATCGCCTGGCTTGGTTTCTGAATCAGCTGTTTTGGTTTCTGAATCGGGTTTCTGAGTCGGAATGCCTTGGTTTCTGAATCGTAGTTGGTTTCTGAATCGGCAAATGTCCTCGCAACTAGGGTGGAGGCCATCACTTGTAGGTTGCAATCCATCGCTAGCAGGTTGGAGGCCATCACTAGTAAGTTGGAGGCCATCGCTACTAGGGTGGAGGCCATCACTAGTAAGTTGTCGCTGGAGGCCATCGCTACTAGGCTAGTCGGGTGGAGGTCATCACTGCTAAGGGTGGAGCCTCCAAGATTGAATTCCCTGAAACCATCGTTACAATCTTTTGCAAGCACAATAAGAAGACAGCACAATAAGCAGAAAGGAACCGCCCGGTCACACTCATGCACACTTCGGCTGGCCGCATGAGATGAACTTGTAAACCTTACCTACCACCAAGCAACCACTGCATCCCGAAAACCAAATTAATCCCCAACAAATCTATACAAATCAAAACTAAAATGATGCACACAAGTAAGTGTCCCTAAAATTCTAGGAATCAAATCAATAGAAGCGTGAGCTATCCTGCGTCCAGCTGCTAGAAGCTTTGGTAGCTAGTAGCTTTCTACCCTACTTAATTAAGTGAGGCGGGACCACGGGCTAAAATGAACAAGATGGAACCCACGAACCCGAACGCAAACACGATCGAAAAACTATTATGTCCAAAGGACACTCTTGTAGGACACTCTTGCGGGACACTCTGTAGGACACTCTTGTACCACACTCTTGTGGGCCACTCTTGTAGGAAACTCTTGTGGGACACTCTTGTAGGACACTCTTGTGGGACACTCTTATAGGACACTCTTGTGGGACACTCTTGTGGGACACTCTTGTGGGACACTCTTGTGGGACACTCTTGTAGGACACTCTTGTGGGACACTCTTGTGAGACACTCTTGTAGGACACTCTTGTAAGACACTCTTGTGAGACACTCTTGTAGAACACTCTTGTGGGTCACTTGCAGGACACTCTTGTGGGACACTCTTACACGACACTCTTGTAGGACACTCTTGTGGGACACTCTTGTAGGACACTCTTGTAGGACACTCTTGTCGGAAGCTCTTGTGGGACACTCTTGTGGGACACTCTTGTGGGGCACTCTTATAGGACACTCTTGTGGGACACTCTTGTGGGACACTCTTGTAGGACACTCCTGTACGACACTCTTGTAGGACACTCTTGTGGGACACTCTGCGGGACACTCTTGTGGGACACTCTTGTGGGACACTCTTCTAGGACACTCTTGTGGGACACTCTTGTAGGACACTCTTGTGGGATAGTCCTGTAGGACACTCTTGTGGGGCACTCTTATAGGACACTCTTGTGGGACACTCTTGTGGGACACTCTTGTAGAAGCTCTTGTGGGACACTCTGTGGGACACTCTTGTGGGACACTCTTGTAGGACACTCTTGTGGGACACTCTTGTGGGACACTCTTGTGGGACACTCTTGTAGGACACTCTTGTGGGATACTCGTGTAGAACACTCTTAAGGGACACTCTTGTGAGACGCTCTAGTGGGACACTGTTGTGGGACAGTCTTGTAGGACACTCTTGTGGGACACTCTTGTAAGACACTCTTGTGGGACACTCTTCTGGGACACTCTTGTAGGACACTCTTGTAGGACACTCTGTGGGTCACTCTTGTAGGACACTCTTGTGGGACACTCTTGTGGGACACTCTTGTAGGACACTCTTGTGGGATACTCCTGTAGGACACTCTTAAGGGACACTCTTTTGAGACACTCTAGTGGGACACTGTTGCGGGACACTCTTGTGGGACTCTCTTCCAGCTCCCCAGATACTCCGCGTACTAAAGTTTGTACTACAAGGTCGCCAGTTCTCAGCTTCCAGCTCCCCAGATACTCCACGTACTACAGTTGTACTACCAAGTCACCAGTTCTCATCTTCCAGCTCCCCAGATACCCCGCGTACTAAAGTTGCACTACAAAGTCGCCAGTGCGCGCCGGCATTTCGCGCGCTCGACGCGCACGATCTCCGCAGAGGGTTGCGCGGGCGCCGGACAAATCGCACTCTCGCCTGCATTTTGCGCACTCAACACGCAGGATCTCCGCAGAGGGTTGCGCGCGCCTGGGACAAATCGCACTCTCGCCTGCATTTCGCGCACTCGACACGCACGATCT
>CAXAMN010022503.1:11515-24137 GCA_963970005.1 Durusdinium trenchii | reverse complement strand
CCTTATACGGTCTTTACATGTGTAAGCACTTTTGGCCCATGCCTGTCCCTAGCCCGGAGGAGTCTAGTCCAGGAAGTCCAATCAAGTGGCCACGGCAATCCCATCCCAGGGCGCTCACCCCAGAAGGAAGAGAGCGAACCCCCTGGGTTACCAGCTGGGCACGAGCCACTTTCGAACAAGGCATGCTATCAGTGCTCCCGATGCTAACAGGGCCATGCACAGTTGCGTCGCTGCCAGGAGAACACCTTTTCCAGGCCAGTGCATTGCCGCGCAACCGAATGCGACCTGCCATATTTCATGCCTTTGGCAAGGCCAAAATTGGAGCACAGACAGCTCTACGCGAACTGGAGCAGCAGGGTTGGGAAACGCTGCCGATGGCTATACTCGGTATGCCCAACCTACCCCCTGCATGGGCCGTTGAGACTTGGAAACCTGTCGGTGGTTGCAAGTTTACAGGCTACTCCTCTGGGGTAACTGGAAACAGTGCATTGCGCTTCTGCCTGCTGGTAAAGTGGCGAGCAATTCGTAAACAAGCGACAGAGCTTTTTCCGGAACAAAGGCAGGTGGACAGCCTTAGCTGTCTTCCTGCAGAGGACGGAGATGCAGAGGTGGAGTCAGTCTCCACACCCTCGTCCGACAACTCTGCCAAAAGAGCGGACCGACTCACTAAAGCAATTGAAGGTGACTCGAAGCAGGGCAGTCAAGTACCTGGCTCTAGATCACGCACTCCCTGTCCGCAACAGCTATCTCCTTCCCTCTTTGTTCCTTGGAGTCAAGTCGCTAAGCTAAGAGGGGTAGTAGCAGTCCACAAGGATATAGAAGCAAGTCCGTATGAGCAATTGCGAGCTGCGCTGGCACAACCCAAGTGCCTTGTCCCTGGAGAAAAAGAGCGATTTCTTCAAGCCAATCACGATTTGTTGTGTCACCTTCGAGGCTCATTCATGCCCTTGGAAGGTATCGCACCGCAAGTCTTCGAAGCCATCTCTCACCACCAGCAGGATGAATTCGTCTGGGTCACAGTCCTATGGATGGTCGCCCAACTCAACGGATATTGGATGGGACACAACTTCCCGCCACTGCCGTCGGTATTCCAAATCAACTGTGGAGGGCTGGGGGGGGGTGCCCTTGAAGGTGAAGTCCCCCCGCACTTCCTTTGCATGTGCCCTCCCGTGGGAGAAAGTCAAGTCTACGGGCCGTCACTTTCCCCAGCAGATGTCCTCAAAGATCAGGAGTGGGGGGTTGCTTATGGCTGGTCGACCGGAGTGCATGAAGTTGCCACCCTCTTTGCGCTCATACAGAACCCGCGCCAAAAATGGGAAGACCTTGGGTATGGCAAGGCAGCCATACTTTATCAACGCACGCAATTTGTGCTGAAAGCAGCGAGGCTTCTCCCTGCTCACCGACGGTTGCCGCACCAAGCCTTCCTCAGTGGCCTGTGGTGGAAACTGCTCTCGCTGCAGCCACTACGACTCCTTGCCTACTTGCCAGGGCTGGGGTGTCTGCGACCGGATGTGCAAGAAGACCCCACTCACTTCACAGTGAATGGTTTCAGTGCAGGAAGCTACACTGGAGCAG
Organism: Durusdinium trenchii; assembly: GCA_963970005.1. Classification (NCBI taxonomy): domain Eukaryota; class Dinophyceae; order Suessiales; family Symbiodiniaceae; genus Durusdinium; species Durusdinium trenchii. The sequence continues at coordinate 22,562 of CAXAMN010022503.1, read as the reverse complement.
TGATTGCCTTAGCAATTCGTTGCCTCTGGCCAGCCAGTCAGACCACAGCGCGCCTAGGCGCCATTGCGATGCCGAAGAGTGTCTTAGCAGCACTCGTAGCCACTGCAGAACCTGAAAGGCACAATTACTATCTTGTCCATGCTGCTGAGGATTGTCTGTGTGACTGGAAGCCGACAGAGAACGAGCTCGACATGTTACAACGATCCTTACACATCACGTATGTAACAGACTCTGCAAGATGGATGAGCAAGCGCAAGCACTGCTATTGGCACTGGCTCCAGTGCCAACTCCCTACGGGCAAAGTTAGTCTTGCCTCACTAAAGCTCACGCACCCGGATGTTGTTCCTCGCCGCGATCGAATTGCCGCGCCGATGCGCCTTGCCTCCTGGATTCGATTCGAAACGGCCACGACGAGCGATGATTGGGAAGGCGCTATCAGCTTGTTGGTGTCCAATCTCCACCGCCCTGACCAGGAATTGCTTGCGCTGCTACAAAGCTGTGTGGCCGGACAGCAAATTGACTCTATGGAAGAAGCACATGCGCTACTGCTGAAAAACTTTCGGGTTGGCAGAGGTAATCAAAGTGCGTGTGCTCAATGGCTGACAGAAATGGCCCGAGACCTGCTAGCACCAATCCCATTCCGAGAGGTTTTTGTCATCCTAGCCCTGTTCCTCCCGCAACTCACATTTGTCGAGGAGGCTGCTACAAAGAAAGAGCTGTGGAGCAGTCCCACTGTCCGCAAGTTTGGCTTAGTTGTGGATGTCACTCCGACAGCTACGGGGTTACAAGGGATGCATGAATATCGTATAGCCTTTCCGGCGTGGTCACAGTCGGCCATCTTCTGCCCTGCACACTTCCAAAGCTGTAATTACGAGCAACTTGCTAGCAGCCCCTCAAGCACAGTTCATATGGGTTCACAGGCGGGGAAGGCTTATCGACTAGTTCTGGAGGAGCACGGCAAGTGCTATTCAGTTTTAGCACTCTTGCTAGCCTTTGCGACCCCTTCGCGGAAACGCAAAGGAGATGAGGCGCCCAGTGAAAAGCTACGTCGCTTGAGCAGCCCTAGGCACTGGGACGTCGCCCTCGTGCCGTTCCCGGAAGATTTTGCGCCGTTGCCCACGTCAGCTGAGACTGGCCTGGCGTGCTCTGCTCCATGGGCTTTCCCGCCCAGCCTCTCCGTGTTGGAATCTAGAGCAACGCGGATCCGTGTTCTGGACATCGCGGAAGCAGGTGACACCGTCACTGCAGATCATCTCTTGCAAATGGCCAGCTTAGCGGCAGAGCATAAGCCCACTGTGCTGGGAATTCCCGGCCAAGTACCCATTCCGTATCAGTTAGAGTGCGCAGTAGTCCTACTGCAGAGTCTGCATGCTCTCTTCCAGCTACTGACCTCTGGCAGCACGATGCAACACTGTCCCCAAGCTGCCGGCTTCGCTGTGGCACTAGGCACTGCCGCCCGACATGACAACGGGCACATAGTGTCGATGGCTGCCAGCCTCGCGCTTGCCCTCAGATCTGGCAGGTCTACCCTTGCAGTAGCGGGAGTCTTTGGTGCAGGCAAGACCCGATCCCTGACCTTTCTCCTTGCCTGGCTGGCCCTCACCACTCACCTTAAGATTGCAGTAGTACACAAGGAGAATCCAGCAGGCCGGGCAATCACCAAGTTACTTACAGCCTTTGACCTTGGATCAGATCACCAGAGATACTTCGCACGGCCTGTCAGCAGAGAAGAGGCAGAAACCAACATAGCCTGCACTGACTATGACTTGAGAGCAAGCGACGCGGCGTCATACATCCCTGGCTGCCATGTAGTAATCGTCACAACTGGGCTCGTCTGGGATCAGAAAGGGCAGACTCATTCAACGCTCAACACCCATATGGAAAATGTAGACCTACTTATCAGTGAAGAGGCACAGCAGGATATGGACCTCAAATCTGCATTTGCGCCAGCAGTCCCCCGGCAGCCTTTCTTTCGCCTGCTGCTGGGTGACCCCAAGCAGAGCCCAGGTGGAGTGGCCGATGGACAGAGAGCTCATCGCACACTCCTACTCAAAGCACCCCTTGGGCTACGAGCCCCCACTACCTGGTACACGCCGCATGAAATACCAGGGGTCTGCCACATGCTCCTCCGGCACAGTCGAGGCTTTGGCCTTGGCGACCTAGAAGAAACGGCCAAAGTAGTGGGTCACAGGCCACTGGGGAGCAGCTGGTTTCGCCCAGAGAAGGTCAAAGCCACATCTCCCTTCGCCTGTCAGCTACAGTCCACCTATAAAGACCTCTCCAGAGTGGACCTGGACCTCCCGGAAGGACTGTTGGTAGGTCTAGGATATGCAGCCACCAGCCCAGACAGTCCACTCGACTTCCGCCAGGCGCAAACTGCGGCTGAAAGATCGGGAGTCGCAAACCCACACTGCTGGAGTTTAATGTTGCCGACGAGTGCAAGGGTTGCCCAGGAAGTGTATGAGCCGTTGATAGGTATTCAGTATCCCATGTTATGCAGCCGAATGGGAGACACCTGGCAAATAGGCACCACCTCCATTCGAGAGGATCACAAGATTGCCTCAGGCTTACGATTCATCCACTGGAGCCATGCATCGCCCAATGTGCAAGCAAAACAAAATCCTAAAAATGACCCCACAGTTCAGGTGTATCAGCATATTGAAGACCAACTTACCAGAGCAGGCTCTGAAGCTGATGACATCTTGGCCCTCACAACCACCCGAGAAGGGGCCACGAATCTACGCAATTATTTCTACATTGCCGGTAAGAAGGCGAATGCAGAGACAGCAGTCAAGGTAGCAGGAGCCACGGCCAAGCATTGCATCGTCATTCATGGGGATTCCACTTTTCTCAGTGGCGAAGGACGCAACCTGGACTATGACCAGGAGTGCTTCACTCGAGCGAATGTAGCATACAGCCGGGCCACCGACCTTACCATCCTGGCATGTCCATTAAATATGCAAGGGATGCCTGGGGCCCTGCAAGTCCTAGCAGCCCTTCTGCGTGGTGTCCAGACGATACATACCTATGACAGTAACAAAGAGCCCAACATCGTAGGCTCCCTGGACCTTACGGTCACACAAGTTGCACAGGCCACGACCTTTTTCCAACAGGCGCTCCTGCCTCACCCTATGTGGTGTGGCCCCCTGCCGGTCTGTCTCGCAGAACACCATCACGGTAAGGTTAGGCGCTTACGCCTCGTCTTAGCCACAATTACGCATCTGACCAAAGCGGAAATTAACAGCCTTGTCGAAGGGCCCTACCTGCCTGGCGGCACTGTCTTGCATGACCTCGTCTATGGATATGCAGCAGATGCCTCGATTGAGCCAGAGTGGCTAGTCATAACAGATGGGCAGCAGCCAGGACACTGGCGACTCCTCCACAACAGCTCGGGCCCACACCGATGCAGCGTAGGAAGCTCCCTACGCTATCAACCGACGCCGAGTATGCGCGAGCAGCGTAGTGCACAGGATTATGCTTTCGAAGCTCTGCACCGTGTGTACTTCTATGATGCATGGAGAGCGCAGCCGGTCTTGGATGCCATAGGCTCTGATCTCATCCTGCCATCGCGACCAGGCCTTTTAGTGCATGGCTGCTACTGGCCTCAGCAAAGTCCGCCGCCTGAAGTCCTTTCTGTCTCTGATCGTGACCCAGACAATGAGGAACATGCAGCTCAAGAAGGGCAGATGCCATCCTCTCCTGCAGAGACAGACGATGCAATGGCTGAGGAAGCCACACAAGACGTCGTCCTGGTCCACAGCTCCCCATCTGAGTCGCCCACTATCCCGAGCACAGAGAAACCAGAGGACGATGATGCCCACATGGAAGATACTGATAGTGCCAGCAGCTCTTCCACAGAAGCGGGTGATTGCCTTAGCAATCGGCCTGTTTCTCCTGTTCCACGTCCCGAGCAAGAGGACAGGCGGGCGGCTGGCGATGATGCAAGGAGTGTGATACCCCCACAAAATGTGAACCATCCTAGTGATAGCCCCGGGTCGCACTTCTCTGAGTCCCCAATCAAGCGAAGACCAGGGCCTAAGGCTCATACTGAGAGAGCGCAACCAAAAAAAGTCACGCAAATCACCTGCCTCAGCATCCAGGCAACCGCTCGACAGCGTTCCAGAACATGCGCAACCGCCGGCCACGCTAAATGATCTAGCCAGTCGAAGCGCTCCAAGGCAGGAGACCCCAGCGCGCAGAAACCCAGAGACGCCACCTGACTGCCCTGGCTCAGCGCAAGAGCGCCCAGAAGCCATGACAGAAATTGATATTGTCAGTGATCAAGAGCAAGCAGAGCGCGGAGGCACAGCCGCCACTGATCTCCAGCTGGAATCCGAACAGAGAGCCATGCAGATTTTGTATGACTATCAAAAGGCAGCGGGAGCCACCAGAGAAGCTCACGGGCAAAAGGTGCCGCTCCCCTCCATACAGATCTACAGTGACCTGCCTAGAGAATGGCCGATGGCGAGGCTTGCTGTCTCCAGCAAGCAAATCAACTGCCTTGTCCGCACGTTCCTCTGGAGGAGAGTGACTGAGCAAGCTCTCCATGGCTCCTCGTTTATAGACATTCCAGATGAGATCAACCAGGCCTACATTGGTGACCTTCTCCTCATCAGTGAAGCTTTCGCTGCCCCTCTGTCTAATCTCTTTGCTTTCGTAAAAAATGGGCACCCAGCATGCCCTTTCATTCCACAGAAGCAGCTTGCTCTCTATGCAAACCCTCGTTTCTGGCAATATGGCTTCCTAGCTTTCATTGCGAGGTGCTGTTCCTTCGACAATCAACACAGAGATCAGGGTACAGGAGCAGCCCAAGCTAGGGAAGGAAAATCGCAGACCACAAAAGAAAAAGATGTAGATGCCCTCACCTTCATGCGCACTGTCATCATGTCCTTCGTCAGGGGGATGGAGTATGGAGAACAAACGCTACCTACCAATGACCTGTTTGTTTATCTACCAGTCCAGATCCTGCCTGACCTGGTCACAGCCATGGAGCAACAGGGCTTCAAGCCAGCAGAGGTGAAGGGGGGCTCTGGATATCGGCCAAAAGAAGAGGGGGCTGAAGACAACCCATTGATCGTAGTGGGAGTGCACACCAAAGACAGTGTTTATGATCGATACCCCCGCATGCCGAATACTCCCTGGGCCGAAAGAGCGTACTCCAGTGGAGCCCTTGACCCGTCTTTGGGACAAGCCTTCGCTTTCCCCTCCCTGTTGCAACTGCGAATGCGCATTGAAGTCCCCGGGTGGAGAGATCTGGCAACAGCCAGAAATCCCACAGTTGATCAGCCAGCAGAAGAGGACTCTGACTCAGACGACACCGGGTCAGCAGAACGGTCGCCACGACTTGCTCTCCCAGTGCCGGTGGGAATGGCAGAAACGCAGGCAGACGAAGCAGACGAAGCCACAGAGGACGAGGCCATGAATGCTGAACCCAGCTATGCCTTTGCCAAGGGGTATGGAAGTTTTGGCATAGGCTACACTAGACTAGCAACGGCGCTAGGCAATTTCGAGCAAGGGGACAACGGCGCAGAAAGCGCAGTGGTAGCGCAATGGTTGACCTCCGGGCTCAGAATTGCCATGTCCCGCATAGGGTGGAATCTGATATCTACCCGTTACAGCTTGACTAAGGTCCCTAGTCCTGTCCTCAGTGTGTACTACTGCAAAGGATATCCTCTCACTCCGAAGATGGCAGATCGTCCATATAACCAATATGGCACGACTCACTACTCCGAAGAGAAATGGGATGAGCTCTGCAGATGGCTCACTAGGAACCCCACGTTCAGGCTCCAACTCGTGAGCCATAAGAAGGCACTTAGGGATCACATGGGCTACAGTCAGGAAACCGCTGATCCAAGTAACAAAGCCCGCCGCACTGAAGCAGGAAGTTCCACAACTGCAGCAGGGTCTTCCTGGCACAGCAAGCCTCCCCCCCCCACCTTCGCCCTCAGGGTGGTCCTACGGGTGGTGGCAGTAGTGTAGTCCTCATCAGGAGTCTCCACATACCACAACAGCCTCCGTGTCGCGCAACCTCCGCCATGAGATGGGTGACCTTAGTCACCTTCTCTATTGGGGCGTAGTTGCCACTATGGCTTTACAAAGGACACACCTCCTGTGCCACAGTTGTTTGGCTCAAGCAAACCAAGCACCTACATAGCAATGCCGCCCCCCCCAAGATCGCTTTGAGGTTAACCTTGAGTTGGTTACCGTAGCTGGCACGGAATATACGATGCAAGCAAACCTCACCCACTATGAGGATATAGCAGAGCTTGAAGATGACATCCTCTGCTTTCTGCCGACTGTGTCTGAGCTAGATGTCTTTGGCTGTGAATTAGAGTTGCTCAACCTCCAAACGCAGCGACCCCTGCCAGAGGCATTCCGCACTGAGCTCTTGCACCGACCGCAGCTCCAAATTGTTGTTCGTCCCTGCGTGGTAGATGGGCATTCCATCTGGCAGTTCCAGGATGACGGCAAGGAGAGCTACCCCAAAGCTGTTCGTGTCCCGAGAGGGGAAATTGCAGACAGAGCTTTCTACGCGGCACCATCAATCCGACGCGTAGAAGTGGCAACTGGCATCCAACATATAGGAATTGCGGCCTGGCAGAGTTGCCAGCAATTACAGATTGTCAAGCTTCCAATTTCGGTCGTCAGTCTGGCGGAAGGGACTTTCATGGGGTGCTATGTGCTGCGTCAGGTCGCTGCACCAGGGTGTGTCCACTATGGACAAAGGGTGTTCGCTGAGTGCTGTTCCCTAGGCAGCGTTGGGGTCAAGTGCGACTCAGAGGACAGCAGCGTCCTGGCACCAGGCGCGCAGCTTGGCAGATATGCCTTTGAGAGTTGCCTCACGCTTGCAACTGTCACCTTTAACACGGATCGTACAAATAAACCACGAGCACTGCCTGAAGGCGCATTCTGTGGAGCAGGCATTGAGCAGCTGTGCTTGCCGCATGACTTTCACAACATCGGGCCGAGGGCCTGTGAAAATTGCAAAAGCCTAGTGGAAGTCAACCTCATGAGCACAGAGATCACAGCCCTGCTCTCCTCCACCTTTGCCCACTGTGTAGCGTTGCAGTGCATATGGCTTCCACCTCGCCTCATACAGATCGGAAAAGAAGCCTTCCTTAATTGCGTGGTGCTGCAGGAAGTTGTCATCCCGACAGAGCTCAGGGAAATAGGCAACCGTGCCTTCTGCGGGTGCGAGCAGCTGCAACGGTTTACCCTCCTAGATTGGGGAGACGTTGAACAGTGGGTGCAGGCAGAGCACAATGCTTTTTTTATGTGCGACAAATTTGAAAAACCTCATTGGCTAGAACTGCTCCCCGCGGAAGGACCAGATTCTGATGCCTTTGACGAGGAACTCAGCCACGAATATTGCCACTATCATGCCAGTCCAGGGTAGACTTTACGGAGCTACACTGCCATGAACATTGCCATGCCAACCGCTCTGACTAGGAGCTAAACCATGTGTACCCTTAGCTTTGTGCCAGGCCATGAGAGGCTCAAGGGAGGTGCCTTAGCATCTGTCTTAAGGACACAGCCCCGGCCGTAGGAACAGCCCATGCGCAGACTGGACACCAGTGGCTCGCGCAATGATAGCAAATAGCCTGCCGCAAAAAGAGTTTGACAGTTCATCCATGAATAGCACTCCCATCGAAAAGGAGCCAGTCATGGAATGCCCCCTGTTGCTGACTACGCTTTCGGGGGTAACCTTTCAGGTCTCTCTTAGTGTCGCCAAGTTCGACCGATTTACAGATTTAGAAGACCAGGTTATGGATTATCTGGCCTCGGTCACTGACCTCCCAGTTTTTGGGTGCGTCATTGACTTTTTACACACCACCACGCAAACCTACCTAGAGGACCCAATTTGGGATAAGTTGCAGCAGGGTAGAGAATATACCATTGTCTTCAGGGACTGTAGTGTTACCCTACGAGAACAAGAACAGCTCGGTGGTTATCCTATTGATCAAGTCCCCTTAGCTGTTCATGTCCCAATGAACTCAGAAGAAACTGTCCCAGAATGGGCCTTTGCAGGTGTGCCACGCTTGCGACACGTTAGCGTCGAGTCAGGGATCAGGCTCATAGGAGCAGAGGCGTGGCAAGATTGCCGGCAACTCCGCATCGTCAAACTGCCGGCCACAGTGGTAGGCATTGCAGATAATGCCTTCCGGGACTGCAAGCTCCTAAATAGTGTCTTGGCTCCGGGTTGTCGCGATTTTGGTTACAAAGCCTTTTCAGAATGTTGTTCCTTGCAGCGTGTGTATGCATCGGGTGGAGCTGTAAATGTGTTCAGCGGGGAAACCAATTTCGGGCAATACCTCTTCCAAGGGTGCATCAACCTTGCAGAGGTCACCGTGAGCGAGGTTCCATCCCCCCGATCTGAATTGAACGGGTTAACCCAGCAAGACAGGACCAGAGAGCTAGCTCCGGGCTGCCTCAGCTCTACAGGCATCTACACGCTTGTTCTCCCAAAGCACTTTGTAGCCATAGGAGCGCACGCTTGTGACAGTTGTCGACTGCTCAACAGTGTTGACCTCCGTAACACCATGATTGAAGAAATTCCGGAATTCACTTTTGGCCACTGCACTAGCCTTAGGGAAGTCTTCCTACCGACAACCCTCCATACAATCCGAGTTAAAGCCTTTATGAACTGTGCCGCCCTTGTTGAGCTTGCCATTCCACCTGCTCTCAAGTATATTGGAAGTAGGGCTTTCTTGGACTGCACTGCCCTTCGGAGGCTGGTCAAAATGCCCGGAACACGCAGATGGCATGGGGTTTATGCTGAAGAAAATGCTTTTGCCATCTGTCCGGCCATGAAATGGCCACCCTGGCTGCACATGATCCCAGACATGGGCGACACTTGTGGCTTAGGATAGAGGATCATCCCTCCATCCACAGCTGTCGTGGCCCTGCTATCAATTTTGTTAGGGTCTGGGTGCGAGCCTTAGCTCGGGTCCGGAGTCGGCCAGCAACTGCGAAATAGTACTCCTCAACACGAGTCACTAACCATAGTTGCCCTCCGTTATACACGGAGTAAGTGCCCAGAGGCTGTCGGATAGAGAAGGGTCTCGGCGTGGCGGTGATGTCGACAACGGCAAATCGTCCACCTGCCAGACACAGCAGTCGGTCACTGGTTTAGGTGTCAAATGCTGCGGGACGTTGGCGCCCCGAGATGCAAGTTTTCGACACCATAGCATTCGATGACCTAGAACGCAAATGACCTTGAGCGACACAAACTATCTAGCACCAGCCTCAGCGAAGCTATGCTTCGGAGCCAGGAGAGAAGCAAGTGCGACGTGAGCGGTGAGTTGAGCCAAGTGTCAGTTTTGAGCATTAGAAAAGGATGATTTCCAGGCATATGCGGCAAGCGAAATGCACAGACACCAAGCAGAACCATGACCTCTTCTCGCCATCCGCTGCTAAGTGAGCCGATAGGAGCGAGAACCTTAGTTCTGCGTTCCTACACGGCGGGTGGTAGATAGTGGCAATGAAGGATGCCCAGGGGGAACCTTAGTTCCCGCTGTTGATGTCCGACATTTCCAATTTTGTACAAAGAGGTACAGATATCATGCTAGGAGAGCTCAATGTTTCACAGGTTTCACACGGGCCTTGCACGCACCTCTCACCTTTTGCCATTAAACAGCGCCGCGCAGACTCAAGTGACATCCCCCTTTTTGGCACCGTGGTGTGCCGAAGGGTGTTGGGTCTGCCTCCCCACGGGGAGGTGGTGCCCGATTCACCCTTAGCTGCAGGTTTCTCTCGCTAGGAATTGCCGCCGTAATTGAATTCTGTCTGGCAGCATGTGGCTGGCCTTGTATGCGCCGCCGGTTGAACGGGTTGTGCTACAAGTTTGGTCTTTTCCAAGGATTGCTGCTTAGATCTTCGCACATTCGGTTGGCCTGATTACAACCACTGCTGGAGCATTGCGAGACACCTGACCTGCAAAGTGACCTTGTTTTGCCACACTGTGGTGTGGCCGCTGGTCACCAACACTTGGTAAGGAAAGTCCGTTTGAAGCCTTCTAGGCGGCTTTCCATGAACACAGTTTGCGCTGCAGTCCTCTTCTTTTGCGAATTCAGGCCCACTTGTTGTCACTAGTCTCAGTTTCACACGTTTCACCTTGTGTTTAGGGAAGACTACAAGGTGGTGGAGTCGGCCTGCGGGCTTGGGTGTTTGGTTTTGGGTTGGTCTTTTGGGGTCTTCGTTCCGTTCTCCACCATCTGCCTTTCTTCCCTTCCTTCAACGATGACCTGGGCACCATGCCCACACGGCGTCTGCGCTCGTGGAAAAAAAGGATGCTCCTTTACGGGTAGCCCAACCGCCCTGGCAGGCAACAGTGCATTTCGCTTTTGCCTTTTGATGCAATGGCGCCCACAAGCAGTAGATCCCCATCATACACGCTTTGGGCACGGAATCCCGCCGGACCCAGATGTGGAGCCTGTAGCACCCTTACGGGAAACGGATTCAGAGCTCTTGGTTCGACAGCTCTTGCAGGCAGCCACGGACCAGCACTCCCAAGAGTGTAGGTCACAGGCGGTTAACAAACCGTCTCCATCGGAGTTGGATCCGCAAATGCAGCCGCCCTGCCTTTTTGTTCCATGGAAAACGGTAGCCAAGCAAGTTGGCATCCCAGAGGTACAGGCAGTGCCGTTGCCCAACTTGCGCGATGGAGTTTTGCATGCAGTTAGCCTCCTCCCAGAACCCCAGCATTTAAGAACAAATTTGGGCAGCGAGAAGTGAGTGCACCCAAAAGAAAACAGGCTATCAAAAGGACCATTGATGCTGGAAATCGAACAGATACTATTGGCCCTGTTCCTATTAGTATGAACGAACTCCAAGCTACCTATATTCCGGAGAAGCTATGCCCACCGCCACCCGGTGATGCAACTATTCCTCCGGAGCAACTTAAAGCAGTTGAAACATCCTTGTCGCAGTCTTCACAGGCGGATCACCTTGCATCGCCTGCCTCTCCAATTGATCAACCCATGCAGAGTTGTGAATCCAACCCACCATACGCTGTTCTGAGTATGTTTGATGGTTGCGGGTCGTCATT
>CAXAMN010022502.1:8662-19181 GCA_963970005.1 Durusdinium trenchii | reverse complement strand
CCCCCTCACCTGGTTTTTTCAGGATTTGGGTTTCTTAGGCTGGCGTGCGGCGCCGCTGTCAAGTCAGTACGCATATCCATAAGTGTGTGTTCGCGTCCCTTCCTGTTTTGGAAGAGTCCCCCAGGCCCACAACAATACATTTGAGAACTTCCCACTTGATTTCTACAGCCGAACACACTGAATACAAGCTCTAGTGCTCAACCTCAAGCCAGCTCGTTCAAGTTGTAGAGAATCAGGGGGTCCTGCATATTTTCAGGATTCTTTCTGTGACTTGTTCAAACATGTTCGGGTCCTCGTCGCAGTTTGCGGCCGTTTTGGGTTTCAGGTCTGCAGACGTGCACTTCTTGGTCTCACCGCAAGTAGACTGTAAAGGGCTACTGCACTTTAGATTCATCTGGTTCAGCACCATAGGTGCGACCCGCTTCCTGCTGAGTTTCAACCCCAAGCTGTAACGGTATGCCACCAATCACCAGTCGTCACGCTCGCACCGAATCGTCACCCCTGCAAACACCTTGTGACAGTCTGTCCTGCAGCTGCAAAACCATTGAGGTGTGAGCTCACAATGCTGCGGAAGCCACCAAGAGACCTGTCCTGACGGCAGCTGCGCCGGAATGTGTCGTGCCAAGTGTCATCAACAAGTTCACCACCCATTTCCTTACTATATACGTCTGATAAACTCCTTGGTGACAAAGACAGGGAGCACTGCAGCATCTCCGACATTGGAGTTGGCTCCGAAGGCAAGGCGGGGTTGCTGCGCATGCATCTTGGAAAAATCAATGTTTTCAAGCAGGTATTGCCTCAGTTTGCACAAATCTTGAACATACTGACAGCCCACTCCAAGTGAGTTTCAAGTATACAAGCTCTTTGAGTTCTGCTCTTTGGAGACTCCTGTATCAGACTTTGGTCTTATGTCACTTCTTATGATCACAAGTGGAAAGAACAAAAATGATCCAAATGGAGGACAATGTAGCATAGGCAGCACAGATCATCATGAAGGCTCATGCTTGAATGCTCCTTGGGGAACTATATAAGCCCTTGCACTGGTGCGGTGCAGCACTTCTCTCTAATTGTTTGTCAAGTGTCACATTGCAAGGGCCCGCTCCACCTCGCAAACCACAATGCTGCCCAGCAGCAAGCGCAGCAATTCCTGGTGGGCTCCTGCCTGCACGCTCTGACAGGGCCAAAGGGGCAACTGGAACCGATAGTCTTTTGAGTTGGATCGATATTGTTGCATTAACACTTTACACTTGCTTATTGAGACTGCGACTGTCAAAGTTTGTTTCCAAAACAATCCATGCTACCATAATTAGACACAACCACAACCAGGCTGCAGCCTAGAAAAGCACAGTTCTTCATCCCAAAGACGAAAGGGCCAGAAGGGCCAAGGAATTGTAGAACACCATATCCTCAGATAGAGATCGTGACGAAGTTGAAGCCATAGTCTAAACTGGTGCAATTAGCCAAGGTGAACACAAGTTGGTGTCAAAAGATCCAATAGCACATGTTACTTGTGGCTTGGCACATGTGTCGCACCTGGTGCCGGGAATCGTCCAAGGTTTGCGTCGAGCATCTGTTGCTGGGGTCGTTGGCAAAGACAGAGTCAAGCAGGTGCCAAAGCCGGCCATCCACAAAATCCTTGCCCACCTTCCAGTACATGGCATGGCCATTGTTGACCTGGAGGAAAGCAAAATTGCAAAAGAATCTTGAGAGATTGATGTAGACTTGTCGCTGGCAGGCGAAGCCCACTGACAGCTGAGAAATGTAGGAAAAATCCTTCAACGCTTGGAAGACACTTGACAAAACGGCCAAAATAAAGGATCCCTCAACAAGTTTTCAGCGACACTGGTGTAGTTGATGAACTGGATGTCACCAATGGCATACTGGCCGACATACGTGTTGTGCCAGTTCACTTCATCTCGTACTTCATTCACCACACCATTGTCGGCACCATCTTTGGTGAACCACTCGCAACTGTCTTTGTCAAGAAGCAAACCGTCTTCATCAATCTTGACATTTCGCGGATACTGATGGTCCAAGTACAACCCAAATCTGTTGCAGTCGTGGCATGTGTTGCCACGCCACTCTCCAAAAGGGTAGAATTGTGGACAGACTTTCCCAAAGGCTTTGCCATGTCCAGACCCACGAAAGGATCCCGGGGTCCAAATTCCATTTTCATAACCCACAATACGGTTTTCGACAATGTTGTTGCTCATGCCAATCATGAAAATCCCAGCTGTTTGTGAGGAAGCACCACTCACCCAGCTGACTCTACACTTCCTCAAACTTGAACAAATCATGACATTTTGGCTGAGTGTATTCCGCAATTCGTTTCCATCTTCAATATACAAGCCGTTGGCCTTGGCATCCCACACGACATTTTGGTCCACTAGAGCATCATGGGTTCCATGAACCGTGATGCCAACGTGTTCTCCATCTACAACAGCATTGCCCTGGAACACGCAACGAGGGCACTTCTTCAGCAAGTGAAAGTGAAGACAGTATCGCCCCATCACTGGACGCTGGCCACAAAACTCTACTCGAGCATAACGCATATCCATGTAGCCAGGACCATCTGCCTGTATAGTGTGCAGTCCTTCTCCGCTGCTTTCAATATCCTGTTGCACTGGACGACAGAGAGTAGGAGTGTGTGAGTTCAAAAGGAACAGCAAGAAGGCAGCGATGTCAGGACACAAGGACACAAAAAACAACTCCAACTTGCAAAAACTTGCCCGCACCTTCGTTACACTCCAACAGCGCGTGCATTTTCGCTTGGGAACGAAAAATGCATATTCTGCATCATGAGGTGTGTCTGGGAGAGGAGTGGGATGGGGGAACACATTGAAAAACATATTGTTTTTGCAGGATAGAAAGCCGCACTCGTAGAGAAGTGTACCAACTTGAGCGGCTTAAAGCCGTTTTTGTTCGAGCGTCAAAAGGAGGTTGGCGCAGCTACTTGTTTGAGGACCTCATTGGCATTGGCAGCTTGGAGGGGGTGGCGCGCAGCCAGCCTGGACATCAAGACAGCTTTTCTCAATGCTCCATTGCAGACCTTGCAGGAAAGCAGCAAGAAGAAGGCCATGGCCTTGGAGGATGCTCATGGGCGATATCAAGAACAGACTTCACCTCAACTGCCGGAAGATCGGGTGGAGGAGCAGTCTGAGCAGGGCCCGGAGGGTGACGAAGAAGCTCCGGAACAACGCAATCGGCTGGTCCTCATGCTTCCGCCCAAGTTGCTCATTCGCCTTGGATTGGCAAAGGAAGGAGATGTGGCTGGTTGAAAAGGCACTCTATGGACTCCGGGAATCCCCAAAACTATGGGGGGACTATAGAGACATCGAAATCAGCCAGATGTCTCTCATGGTGGGCCATGCGGAGTATGAGTACCAGCAGAGCTTTGCAGAGGAGAACTTGTGGCTTGTCCGCCGAAAGGATGCTGTGGGGGGCTCACGTCGAAGGCCTTGCACTGGTCTACGTGGACGATGCGATGCTCTTTGGTACCAAGGAGGTGGTGGAACAAGGGCTTCAGTGCTTCCAGAAGTATTGCGGTATGGAGTTGAGCCGAACAGAGCATGGTGACTGCCACGCGAACCAGTGCTCCTACTTGTGGGAAGCGGTGCGGAGGCATGGCATGGAGGATCTATGCAGTGCTCAACTCATGAAGGACTCCCAAGAACCGGAGACAGAGCTGAACGCCCCAATGACACAGGTGAAGGAAGCACAACAGCTAGCAGGAGAACTGCTGTGGCTGGCGACCCAAACAAGACCAGACATCGCCTATGTGGTGAGCAGGATCTGTTCGGCTGCAAGCAGGGCACCGTCATGGGCAATCAAAACGCACCAACTGATTCGACACCTCAACGCCACTCAAGGGTTGGGGCTATGGTACAGACGAGATGCTCCACTGATCCTGGAGTCGGTTAGCGACGCCTCATTCGCAGCTGGCGGAGCTCACAGTCATGGATGTGCCATCACCACCTTGGGAGGAACTCCGGTAGCTTGGAAAACCGGCTCTGTCAACAGCAGAAGCAGAGCTCATCGAGGTCATCGAAGCAGTGGTGGTTGGCGATAGCATCGCTTGCATGGTGGAGGAAATGATCCCTGGAGTTGCCAAGTACCTCAACCGCGACACACTGCGGCAGTGTCCATTGCAAGCTGTGCAACAGGAGCTTGGAGAACGAGACACCTGAAAGTAAAGGCAGCACACTTGAGGTGGAAACTGCAGGCGGGACTATGGGAGCTGAAATACCAGCCTGGACGCGAGCTGATCGCTGACGTGGGCACGAAGGCACTACCTATCGCAAAGATGAAGGACTTGCGAGAAAGAAGGTCCATGTGGGTGGCAGCCGGACAGCGTAGATGAGGTGCGCGAAGAGGACAAGGGCATCACTGCACCAAGAGCCATGAAGTTGGTAGCTCGATATCACCTTGAAAAGGCAACAAGGATGGTGATGGTCCTGAGCGCCCTACAAACAGTGCATGGTGCTGTCCAAGACTCGAAGGGAACACCATTGGAGGAGAACGAGGAGGGCAACAAGATCGTGATGATCTCTGGCGTGGTCATGATGTTGGTGGGTATAGAACTGGTCAAGTTGCTGGAAAAGGTCCGACGATGCATCAAGTCAAGGAGGTCGGAGCAGCTGAACACGAGCGAAGGAGGGCAGAATGTCTCCACGAGTACAACCCCAACGTCACAACCGACCACTACGGTGATGGTGTCAAGGCTTTCAGTTGAAAGCCAAAGTGGGTCTACATCGACACCACCAAGGCCGTTGTCGAGTACCTCAAGGGTGGCCACAAGCCGTGATCCGAGAGGTGATGAAATGTGAGATCTCCGATGAACATACCAAGACTCATCCCGAGGCACTCGAGGCCTAAACCGCTTTACCTTCGTGGGGGGCTCCTCACCACAAGACGAGTCAGCAGAAGACCCCGCCTCACTCGAAGAACTCTCCGAGCTAGAATCATCCTGCACCACAATGGGCTCGTGCTCCTCCTGAGTTTCCGACTGCACACATTCGGAGTCCGTTGTTTCTGCCTTTGCCAATGATCCAACCTCAGGTGCACACATCAAAGCACTACCACTTTCAGTCTCAATCATAGGTTCACATCTGGTGAAATAAGCACTACGGGGTGCGTCAGGATTGAAGTTTCCTTTGAAGATCTCGTCAATGACCACATGCATTTCACGAGTCGGGGCAACACACAAGTCCCTGGAGTAGAAGGCATAGGTGCCAGACGTGGCACTGGCGTGCCTCCCGAGAATTGATCTGGAGGGCTCAGAACCTCCTTCATCGTCGACCATGGTGGCACAACCAAAGGTCTACAGCGGCCGAAGGAGGGCAATGAGACCACAACCGGTGCAAGTCGCCTACTTTGCACCGAGTGGAAAGCGATTCCACAAGGTGAGAGATTGCCGAGGCCTTCGAAACGCCAACGAGATCGAGGGCATCGCGATCTGCCAGGCCTGTCAGCACCAGACGCAAGGCCAGAGGCCGTACAGCCAGACTCTGTGGCTGTATCAAGATGAAGTTGACCGGCTACACACCGACCCCACGTGTGGAGCGGTCACTGGAGCCATGCTGGAAGTGAGAGCGTGCAGCTTTTGCGGAAGGGATGGGCGGCTTGAGCTGAGAGCGCAGCTTTCAAGACAGTTCAAAAAGAACTGGGAGGAGTGCAGGATAGAAAGCCGCACTCAACTCGTAGAGAAGTGTACCAACTTGAGCGGTTTAAAGCCGTTTTTGTTCGAGCGTCAAAAGGAGGTTGGCGCAGCCCTGACCAACAGTTTTCATATATCATTTGCGCCCGACTATATTTCTGATTGCCGCATCATTTGCATCACCGCGTCCAAAGGCAAACAAACGGCTCCTCTCCGCAGTCTACGTCTTGAAATATCTTTCATGATTGCATCATTTGCATCAGTTAATTGCAATTGTACAGCTTATATGTTATGGTAGCATATGCATCAGCTGGTTGCAAGTGTATGTAAAGATTATTGTACAAAATGCCCGCACCTTTGCAAAATTTGGACCCTGAACAATTTAGAATGTCAAGGCGTGGGAAAATATACAAGTAGTTCCCGGGCAAGCCCGCGGCGGAAGTTTCCTATAAGAACACATTGACCTATAGGAGTGTCCACGTTCTCTCCACCATGCGTGTCCCTCGTGTCACTCACTGAGCCAAACGCACGCGCTCCGGACTTTTGACACACACACACACAGAGCCACCTGTGCAAGGTCTGTGCTCCCTGCAGGATCAGCGCACTGGGTTGTGTCTATGCCAAAGCAAGATCACCAGCCCACACCGGCGTGCTGAAGCAACTGGGCATCTGCAAGCGAAAGTTAAGTGCAGCTGGTGCGGGCACGCGAAGTGGGTGGTGTTTTCAAAGTCAAAATCATGTCTTCATTGTCCACCTTGCCAAATACTCCGCGTACTTTACAGTTGTACTACAAAGTCGCCAGTTCTCATTTTCCAGCTCCCCAGATACTCAGCAGCGAGAGATGACTCACCAGCGAGAGATGACTCAGCAGTGAGAGATGACTCAGCAGCGAGAGATGACTCAGGAGCAAGAGATGACTCACCAGCGAGAGATGACTCATCCGCGTACGAAAGTTGTACTACAAAGTCGCCAGTTCTCAGCTTCTAGCTGCACAGATTGCTCCGCGTACTCAAGTTGTAGTACAAAGTCACCAGTTGCTCTCTGGCTTGCTAGCTAGCGCCTTCAAACCATGGTCAGCTACATGTACGGATCCCAAACAAAAGCAAGTCACACCCAGTCAACCCAGTCCAACCGCTGGTTCTTTCCAAACAGTGTCCCTAGTCATGGTCAGCTATACGTACAGAATCCAAAACAAAACAAATCATACCCAGGCAACCCAATCCGACTGGACGGGTTCCAAAACAAAAACAACATGCGTGCCCCTGGTCAGTCGCACGCCCTCCGGACTTTTTGACCACCACAGCGCCACCTGCGCAAGGTCTGTGCTATACCAAGGCAAGATCAGCAGCCCACACCGGCGCGCTGAAGCAACTGGGCATCTGCAATTGAAAGTTAAATGCAGCTGCTGCGGGCACGCGAAGTGGGTGGTGTTTTCAAAGTCAAAACCATTTCTTCCAACATTTGGTGTGCTCCTCCGTGCAAAAACAGCGAAACTGTTCCTCGTCGGGCAACGCATTTTCCGGCTGTCTGCGCGGTCCACAGCGACGCACGCAGATCGATGCCTCCCGACAAGAGCCAGGAATGGTTCACCCAGCGCCTCTGGCAGGGCTGGACAAGGTGGAACAACGGGCGGCGGGGGTGGTTCTCTAGCTACGAGGGTGGTGACATGACGTGGGTCACACCACCGCGCGTCGGAATGAATTTAGTTACAGAGGATTTCGAATTTACAATTTCCACCGCAACGCAGGTCACAACACCACACGCCACGCAGAAAAGCATGAGTGCTTCAACACTCGCGCACCAACTCTGCGCTGTCTCTCCATCTCGATGTACACCTCAAATAAGAAACAACTACAATTAAGAAACGGCTTCGGAAACACATGACATCCATGGTCCGTAGAAAAGCTCTCCTCTTTTTTTGCCCATGCATCTCATGCCTACAGCACACCACCCACAGCTTTGCTTTTCTTCACCTCGTCCCATGCGTGTTTGCTCAGCACGGTCAACGAAGGCTGTGGTAGAGCAGTCCGCAACGACGTACTCCGTCACTGTCTACGAAAAATCTGCGGCACACCCCCACAGGCAGCATAAAGGAGCCAAGCCTACGGCAAACGAAAGTATTGGCGAAGCAGCCCGCAACGGCATACTCCAGGACAATTCCTGAGAAGCTGTGCAGGCGAACGAAAGTATTGGCGGAGCAGCCCGCAACGGCGTACGCCAATCACAGCCAATCACACGACCAAGTAGTCGCGATTCGTCCGGCATGCGTCCCGCTTGGCTGAGTTCGGCAGGCGAAACCACCATCGCGCGCTTACTGCTCGACATGGCAGTCCACGCCGACGCACCAATGCCGAACGGCGAGTTTCCTAACATGCACGACAGTCTCCAAAGTCCTTTGTTGACATGCTGGTCTGACCGTCAGATACACTATATCATTCTCACAAACTTGGACTATGCGCCTCTATATCTTACGTGACTCTGAAAGTCTGCTTGTGATTCGCCTGATTCTGCGTGTTTGATGTGTCTCTAAACTCACGCTCTGCATTCAGTGTACAGTACATGGACACGGCTGCGGAAAGCTTGCCTTTCGTCTCATGCCTTCATTTCATGCCTACAGCGCAACACGCATCTACAGCGCAGCGTCCCAGCCCACAACTTGCGTACTCCACGCCTGTAACCTTCGTCGTCGTCGAAATCAGCGGTGATCTCTTTAGAGATGACTCAGCAGTGAGAGATAACTCAGCGGCGAGAGATGACTCAGCAGCAAGAGATGACTCCCCAGCGAGAGATACGTCAGCAGTGAGAGACGACCCAGCCGCAAGAGATGACTCTGCAGCGAGAGATGGCTCAGCAGCGAGAGATGACTCTGCAGTGAGAGATGACTCAGCAGTGTGACAGGACTCAGGAGCGAGAGATGACTCAGCAGCGACAGATGCCTCATCCGCATACTAAAGTTGTACTACAAAGTCGCCAGTTCTCATGGTCCAGCTTGCCAGATACTCCGCGCACGACAGTTGCACTACGATGTCGCCAGTTCTCAGCTTCCAGCTCACACATTGCTCCGCGTACTAAAGTTGTCCTACGGAGTCACCAGTTCTCAGCTTCCAGCTCCCCAGATGCTGTGCCTGCCACGAAATCTGCCCATGGAGGTTCACAAAGTGCTGCGCCTGCCACGAAATCTGCACCTCGACACTCACAAAGTGCTGTGCCTGCGTAGAAATCTGCACATGGAGGTGCACAAAGTGCTGCGCCTGCCACAAAATCTGCACATGGAGGTTCACAAAGTGCTGCACCTGCCACGAAATCTGCACATGGAGCTTGAGCTGGTGTATGAGCGGTGTATGATGAGTGATGTATGATCAGTGGTGTGTGATCAGTCGTGTATGATGAGTGGTGTATGAGGAGTAGTGTATGATGAGTAGTGTATGAGTCGAAGTTCTCATCGCCCAGCTTGCCCGATACTTCGCGTGCTAAAGTTGCACTACAAAGTCGCCAGTTCTCAGCTTCCAGCTCTACAGATTGCTCCGCGCACTAAAGTTGTACTAGACAGTCGCCAGTTCTCACCATCCAGCTCCACAGATACTCCGCGTACTAAAGTGGTACTAAAAACTCGGCAGTTCTCAGCTTCCAGCTCCACAGATACTCCGCGTACTAAAGTTGTACTACAAAGTCGCCAGTTCTCATCGTCCAGCTCGCCACATACTCCGCGTACTAAAGTTGTACTACAAAGTCGCCAGTTCTCAGCTTCCAGCTCCCCGGATGCTGTGCCTGCCACGAAATCTGCACATGGAGGTTCACAAAGTGCTGTGTTTGCCACGAAATCTGCACATGGAGGTTCACAAAGTGCTGTGCCTGCGAAGAAATCTACACATGGAGGTGCACAAAGTGCTGTGCCTGCCACGAAATCTGCACATGGAGGTTCACAAAGTGCTGCGCCTGCCACGAAATCTGCACATGGAGGTTCACAAAGTGCTGTACCTGCCAGGAAATCTGCACGTGGAGGTTCACAAAGTGCTGCACCTGCCACGAAATCTGCACATGGAGGTGCACAAAGTGCTGTGCCTGCCACGAAATCTGCACAGGGAGGTTCACAAAATGCTGCACCTGCCACGAAATCTGCACATGGAGGTTCCCAAAGTGCTGTGCCTGCCAGGAAATCTGCACGTGGAGGTACACAAAGTGCTGCACCTGCTACGAAATCTGCAGATGGAGGTTCACAAAGTGCTGTGCCTGCCAGGAAATCTGCACATGGAGGTACACAAAGTGCTGCACCTGCCACGAAATCTACACATGGAGGTTCCCAAAGTGCTGCGCCTGCCACGAAATCTTCACTTCAAGAAACAAGTGAAAACTCTGACCCCAATGGATGGACGATTCCGAGCATGATCCGAGAATGATCCGAGAATGATCCGAGCATGACCCGAGACCGTCTCGCAACCGTCGTTCCGCAGACCTTGACTTGCCAGCTTCGGAGCCACCGGTTCCATTGAAAAATACAGCATTTCGTGCCTTCGCTATCTCTCCACTACGCATTTTGTATTGCGCCTGCCACGACATCTGCACATGGAGGTGCACAAAGTGCTGTGCCTGCCACGAAATCTGCACATGGAGGTTCACAAAGTGCTGTGCCTACCACGACATCTGCACATGGAGGTTCACAAAGTGCTGCACCTGCCACGAAATCTGCACCTGGAGCTGGAGTTGCCTGGAGCTTGAGCTGTTGAAACCAGAGCTGGTGTATGAGCGGTGTATGATGACTGGTGTATGATGAGTGGTGTGTGATCAGTCGTGTATGATGAGTGGTGTATGATGAGTAGTGTATGATGAGTGGTGTATGATGAGTGGTGTATGATGAGTGGTGTA